>KZ308556.1:3126632-3204439 GCA_000376725.2 Ladona fulva
AAGATTTGGAAATATATTCCTATTACAGTAGCAGAATTCTGCTAAGTTAAATAATGTCACAGAACTAATTTTATACATTAAATAATTTATAATTGCTCATTTTAAATTTCATCGCACAATTAGAACAACTTTTTATTTTTTGTTTATCATGCACTTAATTTTGCATATTTATTTGAAAATTAATCCTGGACACAGGAAGATTACAGCTTCCAGAGGAAAAAACAAGTAGAGAATAAATACATAGTCTCGACTGATTCCATCATACCAGAATACTTTTGGCACAAGCAATACTCTTCATCGTTGTAATTGAAGTAACTTGCTGTAGTTCTACCGAGTCATCGTTTTGAAACATAGCTGCTTTGAAGCTTTCTATTGTAGTCTTCGTGAGTTTCCTGTAATTCCTAGGAAACTAGGTGGGAGCATGTATTACAGGTATACGTATAGGGCTCTGGCAGAGCTTTGGGCTCTGCAATGTAACCAATATTATGTCTATATTGATCTAGGAGTTCCCTAATAAACGACTTGGCCCGGGGTATGACTAAATATTTCGTTCCGTGCTGACCTCTAGCATGCATCATACATTAAAAAAACGTATTCATGTAACTTCTTTAGCCTTATATAGGAGATCGGGGCTTCTCTAAATTACCTAAAACTTATTTAGCTTAACATTCTCGATTCCAAAACAACCATTTCCAGCAAAGAGAGACTGGTTGGTGAGAATGTGAGGGGTGATTTGGGCGGGGCACTCAGTAGGAAAAATCAGGGAGAAAGAAAAGGGGAGCGGATTAACTTCGTGTTGGCTATTTACTAACTAATACAGCGCTCGGGGCATTATCAGTCGATTAGAACGGCGTCATTATCGATTGCCCAGATACTAGGAGATTCTATCGGCATGATCCATAAAAGAAAGTTTCGACAGAAAAGTAGAGAGCAAAAACAGCTGATGATCGACAGCAACGGATGCGGGTCTATTTATCGTAGATTTGGCGGAACAAAAAATCGGCTTCCGATGGAAATAATTATGTGCAAGTGAAACTCGAAAAGGCTTGGTATGGTGCATGTGTCTTCCTCTGCTTCTTCATCTTAAATAATTAATCCTTTATTTAGAGCAAGATATAAGGATAGTGGAAATTTTAAATGACTAATAAAGCGTATTAGCCGAAGAAAACATAAATTTGCAATTATTATCAATGTGTGCTCTGGAACAAATTTTTGCAATTCGGGTATCACAGTTTCGTGTCGCCATTCCCATCTCCTGATGATACTATATGTGTTGTGGTATAGTCCTAATGGTCCCTTAAAAATAATAGATTTATAGCAATATGTATTACATTTAGTTGAGATAAACTAAAATCTGACAAATTCGGTCACTTCTGCAACAAAGTGGGACCATGGAATCACAGTTATCAATAGCTCAATCGTTTCATCAAATTCTACAGAAAGAAGAATACCCAATCATTTAATAGTGGATCTGATACTCTTTTAAGAGACTACTCCGAGCACTTTTAAAAATCTTTGCAAAATAACTCCTGATATACTACTGCAGCCTATTCCTCCACAGTACTATAACTAAGTCCCTAATTTGATTATTTGCATATTACTTCTGATGAAGGTATATAATTCATCTGTACTGACAGCCTAAAATCTAGTAGAGAAGTTCAACGAGAGAAAATATTCACTGTCGCTGCTTTGATGGAGGCACATCTCACCGATGAGGGAAGAGAGCTATCCCGACAGTAGACTTAAGGCCCGCCAAGTATATATGCCAAATCATCAGCACCCTGCTCCTTTTCCGACCCTCTTCCACCACCATCATCTCCCCTCCTCATCCTCCCTCCCCACTCCCGATACTCCCCCTCAATACCCTTCTTCTATTCCCGTTCCACTTACATACTTTTGTAATCATCCCGCGAGAGGTCCTTGCTCTCTCTATCTCTCTTCCACTGGGTTCCGTGGCGCATTGACCCAATTCAAAGATGTATCGGTTGGCGATCGCTTGCTTACCACAGTCACACCCAAATCGCATACAAGAGCAAATAGCTCCTATAATGCCTAGGGGCAAATCCAAGGCCCTTTCTAACCAACTCCTTTAATTGCCAAAGATTTTGAAAGAGACTGTATTTCGGTAACGGAGAGTGACGTAAATGTGCGTATATTATAAAATCAACCTCTATAAAAATATATTTAAATCTATAAAATATTAATGCTCCCGGTTTGAAGGTAGCAGTAACGGAGACGAATCTAAATAGTAATTCTAACTTCTATTCTATGTTCATCCCAAATAAATGTACTTGCGAATCAGTAAAACTTCAAAGAGATCTTAAGGAAAACTTAAGGAAAATTTATTTATAAGATAAAGCATCTTTAAAATATTCTAAAACTATGGGGATCCTCTCATGAACCATAATACGCTCGTCAAAAATAAAAGCCTAATCTAAAAACATGTAATAATTCAATGACTGAAATTTGCAGCACCTCAACTATTCATCCCTTCCTTAGAAACCAATCCATGATAAAGAAAAATATCGATATTGATTGTTTATCATTCGAAATAAGAGTAAAATTTGTCAAATTTTAGTTACTGTTGAATCTAGGCTTATTGCGGTAAAATCATCCATGTAATAATTAACAAGGAATTTAACTTTTGGAAGCATCGTTATCCCAGCAAAATGCAGAATCAAAAATATTAAAATTTATTTTACAGAGAAAAGAGGGAGAGAAGAACATAAATAGTCACCGTTTTATGGCGACAAAGCACATTACTGCTTTGCTTCTCAATGGGAAGACGAACAAAATTAGACGCGTTTTTCGCTCATCTTAAAGTAAAAGCGCTCAATTAAATCGCTTCCCACCCTTCTCGGTATTCGTAAACCAGCATCTCCGCCACAAAGGAAGGATGTAATATAAGATCAGCAATCCCTCAGACGATGGCTCGATTATTTGCGCCAGTGAGGGAAAATGGAGCGCGCAGGGAAGGGAAAGAGACAGACAGAAAAGGGGAGCAGGAGAAAAGAGAAAGGAGTCAAGAAGGGAGAGATGTGGGATGATTGGGTCGGACGGGGAGATCTGCAAAGTGAAAGCTACGGATGGAAAAAGCGAAAGGGTTTGAGCGGCACGTACACGCGATATATGGAGGAGTTTCGAACGAATAGGTAGCGATTGAGGCAAATACTTGCAGGTGGAAGGCGCTCTTAGTATTTACCCGCAGGGCCACTGGACGTATGCCTCTATTGGCGGGGGCGGGCGTTGAAGTCTCCCGAAGATAATCACCCAAAAGCAACCGAAAAGAGGAAAAATGAGTAAAGCTAAAAATATTTACGGCTACAGTTTTAGTCAATGGATAAGTTTTGACAGATTAAGAGGATTTGGAAGGAGGGGAAATTCGCTGACGGCGGCTCCGACCCAAATTGTGGAAAAAGAAGAAAAATGCCCAGGCGGATGGAGTCGAACGAAGCCGAAAGAAATGTAAACGGGGAGCGTGATCACGATGCGAAACAGCGCAATCTCGAGGAGAAACTTCTGGAATGGTTCCATCGAATGCCCGTATCGAATCCATCTCTCTTAGGCCCAATTTCACCGCGGAATTCCAATTAGTTCAAACTGCGATAGAGTTCCGATCCCTTCAAGTTCAGTGTTGTTTGCTTCGCGGGGTTAATTACCGAGAAGAGAAATTTATTATGCAAATAAGGATAGTTTGAATCAAATATGTTCCCATTAGCTATAATATTCCTATTTTGAGTAAATTTCTCGGAATGAACTTGAGGAAATACTTATTTGTAACGTTGAATATACATTTTTACTTATAGCAAAAAATTATTTTAGATATTTTCTGGGTTATTATAGAATACTACGACTCAATATTAAACATAAAATTTGCTATATCCTTGCCTGAAGTGGCCTGAAAACACCATGGATACAAATCACTGATATAATTGATTTCAATTTAACAAAAACATCCAAGCAAAAAAGATACCTAGTTTTAACCAGTAACATAACCTTAAGGTATCACAAACATTTTCTCTTGATAACCACTCTTTAACATTTTGCAACACGATGACCTCGACATCAATACATATTAACTATCATTCATCGGATATTCTATATCCATCGTCTAAAATGACTTCAATTGTTATTTTTAGATTTCTTTGCTATAATTAACTTTTCTTGTTTTTTAAGGTAAATAGAGGTTTTAGACACAATAAGAATGTGACAACATAGTCCGGCATTTACATCCCTCGTAGATTAATATTCGAGTATTAAGAATTGTATTATAAATCTTACCGACATTTAAACCCCAAAATTTACAAAGACAAATATTTAATTTTTCTCACAACCTGCAAGTACATTCTAAATGCAGATACTCTTTCCATTAATTCATCTACTTTTTCCAATCATCCTCCAAATTAGAAAACTCAAATTTCAGGATTCAAATTTCCTGTCTTTGTCACATTCATATCACTATTATTCTTAGATCTCTCACTCTTTACTACTCCTTACAGTCTCTTTTCAAGCTATTTACTTCCACGTGGGAATAGGTAAACCCGTAGCGGAACTGAGTGATGGGGCGCAACGGGGTAGGGTCTTTATTCACCTCTCTATTGTTTTACGAGCTAGTAGTAGAGGGTGCAATTACTTTGGCAATTCTCTCAAAACAGTTGCATGCTCGTTCTAACCATTTCTTCGGAGTCCTACGTAAGATGAGACACTTTCCTAGTCTTTTTGTGGTTTTGTTACAAGATATGGCGATTTTCCAGTTAAGGTAAACGTGTTACAGTAACTGATAGCCATAAACAAGACTTCGTTTTAATAAAATGGTTATTAAGAAGTATTTTAAGGTATATATAGGTCACTCTTTAAGCGTCGGTAGTTCGATAACGTAAAAGTTGACCCGTGGGGCGTAACGGAGTAGGGGCAGAACGGGACACCACACCACTGTTTTTTATACGTTTTGTTAATAAAAATAATGGCAAAGAATGAACAACTGGTTCCATGCACCATCCAGGCTTTGATAATTAAGATAAAGAAGAGAAAGACAGAGGAGAAAGAGGAAAAGGAAAGAAAAAGCTAAGGCAAAACTGTTAGAAAGCAAATAACTTCTGAGTGAAAATATCTGAGCGAAGAAAGTATCAATAAACGTATGAGTGAAGAAAACAAGTAACAACAACAAAAGAGTTAAGAAATGCAAAAAAACAAGATGATGATTCAAACTTTTGTAGAGGAGATGATGACGTTTGCTTATATTGGAATAGCTCAACGGACAGAGCACCCGACCGGCAATTGGGAGACCCGGGTTCGGTTCCCGGTCCCGTCAGACTTTTTTCAAGTCCAATTTTCCTGAGTGCGCACCATCTTGCGCAAAATCACCCTTACCCGTTTTCCTGTGTTGCTTTTATTGTTAGGAATTTTATTAGCTGCGTGAGGTGCAAAAAGCGGGCATACAACTCTTGTCTGATGTCGATAGCAAAGACGACGAAGTAGTCCTTGAAATCTACCAAGATGAATGAACTATTAAATAACAATCCCCTACCTCCCTAGAGGTGGGGCGAGCCGGAAAAATGTGTACTTTTTCAAAAAAAAATATTTTTATTATTTTAATATACTTTTATTTATAATGTTAAATGTAAAAAATAAAATCAAAAAAAATGTTTTTGCCAAACTTGTTTTGTAATTAGCAATGTTTTCCTAGTATAAAGTACTCCATTCCGCCCCGGGTTCCCCTATAATTTGTCTTACTTAGATTTTCATTCAATCTGACAATGTTAATAATGGCTTACTTAAAGCCAAAATTCCCTTTTTCTAGAATCTTATTTATATGCTGAGCATCCTACTATTCTTTAGGTTTTTAAATGTTGATAAAATAGAGTAGTACCTTTTCATGGTATCCAACATTGCGAAAGAGATGAACGATCGATTGATCCCTCAACAGCATCATAAATGCAAGGAATATAAAATTGAAAAAGGAAGATGAATAATAAAACCACCTAACGTAAAGGACATATTTTAGTTGCATTAGGCTAGATTTCTAACAGATAAACTGTCTTGAATCCCAATTTGTCATTATCGCCCTACCAAAACCGGAAGGTTCCCATACTTTCGAGCGAAGCTTTCGGTGGGATTGACCTAAACATGAAATACGTCAATGGGGAGTTCTTATTCCAATCATGCCGCGTCTTGTGAACCATCTCTTGCCAAGAGAGACCACTGGCCATTTACTCTGGCCGTGGAAAGATGTCGTGGGATTGTGGAGACGTAAGCTATAGTTACATATACATCTGAATAATTCAATGGAAGGATTCGTGAATTTCGAAAAAATGAACATATATTCTCGAAGGACCTTTTCAGCATAAAAATGGTCGAGCGAACGTTCGGGGAGAGCTAACGTCGTTTGAACTGAACATCCTCTGAGGACGTGAGTTGTCGATTGTAAAAGCTCAAGGAAGAAGCGAAGTGATAAAGATATGGATGTAGCGGACCCATTAAAAATACACTGAATCGTGAAAATCGAAAGACCTCGTAAACGTTCGATACTCGCTCTCTTTTGATGGCAACTATCCAAAAGTGATGCATGTAAATTAAGGCATTTGGATTCTCGTTTCGAACGCTTGTACTTTGCACGTCAGCGTCCTTCTTCCTACTCGGGGAAGTAAAAAATACGGAATCTGTCGAACACAAAGAAGTACACAGCGAAATGAATCAAGCGCGACATAGAACTGTTTCGTGAAATATTTTGAAGCAAGGGTAAACATCTGCTCTGAAAGTCCGTATTCCAGAGAGAGTCACGGACATGAAGTCGAGGGAAGGGAAGCAAACTATTTCACCGCCGATGCGCCGTACCAGGGATTTCCCAGGCATTTATTTACGCTTGGATGTTTCCGTAAAGAAAAGAAAAAGCATGTCACCTGACGAAATCCGCAGAGGACGTCGGAAGTGCGAGCCTAAATTTTCAAACGAGTCTTTCTCTCTAGGAGAGCTGAACCACGAATGCCCGTCTTCCATCAAACCGAAATTGTCCTATTTAGCACGTAGAAACTTTTATTGCGCTAATTTCTTTTCCTTATCACTTTCATCATTCTTTGTTACGCTACGAAAGAAGAATCGAGCCAAGTTAAATTTAATATCAGATCTGACGTCCTTTTCCAAAAAACATTGCAGTTGAGTATGCTTAGTAGAAAATTTGTCATTGTGATATCTTCATTTTATATGACATTCTCTTTCATCCTGCTACTATGGCACCATGATGAACGGAATGTTTTTTATTCGTCATTTACGTAGTAGAGGATAGAGGAAAATTTATTTTACATTTCCTTTTTCTCAGTCATATTCATAGCTGTGATAATACGGATGTTACTGAGGCCTGAGGGATGGGCTCCCTCGTAGTTTAATAGATTGCGCTTCCGATGGAAGTGGTCCTGAGGTCGATAATTTAGGGAGCCCAACTTCCCCAACTTATGTACGCGGCAGGAAAGGCATAAAAGATAATGCCGAAAACCAAAATCTATTCATCATCCCCACTAATCATTAAAAATCACCAGATGATCCCATAAGTAATGAGAAGAAGCAGAAGACAGGTTTGAGTGGTGTTGAGTAATAGCGTTCATCTTAATCACTATAAAAATTGTTATTGATAAGTTTATTGATTCTCATTTATGTGAAATTTTCCGCTCGTAGCATTCTGACTAAGGATTATACCTCACGCCTCATCTTGCCTAACCAGCACATTCGCTTTCCAAATATTTTGTGTAACCAATATTAAAGGGGATTGAGATCCAACGAGCCTTCGGACAGAAGACCTTACACTCAGACTATATTTTCTATTCTAGGGAATGTTGTCACAAAAACCACCTGAAAATTAAATCTAAAAGAAACTTAATTTAAAGAAATTGCTATTATAAGGTATACAATTTGGTGAAAACACAATGTTTAATTTTCAGCAATAATATAGAGGTAAACATTTTTTAATCTACATTTCCGTTCTCCCATATTTGATTTCAAATGTAAGGAAAAAACAGAAAATTAAAAATTATTGGAATGGATAAAGGAAGTAATTTTCATGTCTCATTATCGTGGCACATAATCTTAGAAAAATATTGTAGCAGACATAGCCAAGACGAAAGTATTGTTTTAATATAAATTTATCGATATGTCATTGATAAAAAGGAAAATGTATGGCGTCTAATCCTACGTACAATTCTATGTAGGTACTGCATACATACCTTTCCGGAGAGTTCCTTCAGCGGAGTGTACACGCGTCAAAAGAAGAAAGGTCGAGTGAGTAGAGAATATCATTGGTGATATAGATGGAAAGGAAGAGAGTTTAGAAAAGAAAATGCTAACACGCTAGAAGTTCATTTAGATACATCGTAGATATGAGAAAGTACTCAGCGCTGTAGAAATAGGTTCGAGGGATAAGAAACAGGGGATTTTCCAGGAGGTAACATATTGAAAGCGGCGATAATAAGACTGAGATCTTTAGAGGAAAATAAAATCGAAGAATGGATTTGAGAGAGTTAAATTGGATGGGAAAGAAATCGAAAACAAAGTTACGAGTGGGTAAAAGAATGTTATGAAAGTATCGCGTTCATAAACATCGAATAGATTATTCACCTTCGATTAAATCAATCGAGCAGAAAGGCGGAGAATGAAAGTGTAATAAGGAACTAGACCGCCGCAAGTAAATGGAGCAAACCGTATTAACGCCATTTCTGAATTTAAAATATAATTTGAGATACAAATTAAGGTAGAACCAACTTCTTGGCACTCGAATATCTCTCGAGCTTCCTGTTTAACATATTCTACCGGCCGCGGTGGCAGAGTGCTACTACAGAAGAGTTAACTTAGCTATCAAATCTCAAGGTCCCGGGTTCGAGTCCTGGATAATCAGAACTTTCTGTCCAATAAGTGGATGATTGTGAGGGCACCATAAAAACAAAAAATAAATAAATAATCCTTTATAAACTTCTATTGTAATTGCATATCACATTTTTTCTCGCGGAATAGCACAAGGATAATATTTAAAGCATAAAAACTCATGATTTTTCAATTTGTATTTCCAGGTTAGTTAGCTGTTTAGGCCGGAATATATTACACAGATTAATGAATCAAACCTTTAAACTTTTTGGATCGCGGTTCCAAATTTCCAACTATTAAACTAATCGATTGAATAGGTAATAGTTCGTGATGAAAAGAATAAGAAGCACTTATACACGTTACTACAGGATAATCCTGTGGTAACGTGTATAAGTGTTTCTTATTCTTTTCATCATGAATAGCTACCACAAAGTTGAGGCCGAAGTAGTGGATTTAGGTAATAGTTCATTCAAAAAACACTGAGAATAAGCGAAAAATAAGAGGAGAATGAAATAAATACTTCTCATTGGCGTTGCGTGTAGTTTTAAGATCCTAAATCAATTTTCCGATAATAAGAGACACAAATCCGTAAATTCAGATAGAAGTAAAATAATTCAAATCGTTCGACAGTGTAGGATTCTTTCAGGATTAGAGGATATATTTAAGAAAAATATTATCAGCTATGTATGATAAAATAGGAAGGAATGAAGTAGAAATTCTTCAGACAACTCCGTATTGTTAAAAATTACAGCATTCACTAAAAAAATAACGTGATTAGAAATTTTCGGCTCTGGTCTCAAGAAACTGCAACTACTAATAGTAGTGCTAATTCCCCTTGGGTCTTAAGAAACTGCAACTGGTATCGGTATCATGAAGCAAAAGTGTCTAAATATAATTAGTCGATTTGAGTATGATTACTGTTCACAATATATGCTATGGTTAATCTCCTGAAAATTTGAATAACTTTCAGATATAACGATTGCCAAATGTTACAGCATGACGAGTCACAAACAACAGAACGTATGTCAGAACTAATATTTCTGTGAATACCTATTGGATCCTTGAAAACTGTATACTTTCTACTAATCGAACGATGAGACACAAGGGTTAGAAGTTCATGGACATAAGTATAGCCTAACATGTGTACAGTGAAACACGAGTATATCAAACGAGATTGTGTGAAATATAATATTGTGGAATTCCTTCATTATTACATCTGCAAAAATGCATCATTTCAAAATACAACAAGGAGCTATAAATATTTATATTGATTGGTGTAATAAGAGGTCTCATAAATAAAGATAGACTTGTAACCAGGATCGAGCTCCACAGAGCTGAAGAAGGCTATGGAAAGGGAAGGAAAAGAGCGGCCTGATCGAGTGAGTATTACTTCGGCGGTGCGAACAGGGAAAATGGCATGTTTGGAAAGAAGGAAGGGAAAGAGTTTGGTTATTTTCAAAAGGGAGAGTGATGAGCGGGTGAAGCGGGGCAGTTGAGGTTTTCTTCGTAAATTTGGAGAGAGTTTTTGGGTCAGAATAGCTGCGGGAAAGGAGAGAAAGCTGTTTTAAAAGAGCGAGGGCAAATTTCAGAAATAGTGTTTCGGACAAGGGATATGCGTTGAGTTGACAATATTTCGAAGGGTTAAACATAAAGCCGGCGAGAAATACGAGTATGCTACGTGAAGAAAAAGACCTTGCGCCGAAATGCCACCTTATTCGGGTCACTGCTCACTTTCCTAATCTGCAACACACATAGTTCGGCATAAAGACACTTTCCAGACCGTGGTGTCATAATTATTTTGTAGTAGAAGCAAGGGTAAAAATATCTGTTAGGAATTCCAAGTCACAGACGCAGTAAGGAATTGAAATTAGATAAATGTCTCCAAATTCGTAACTTTTTGACACTAACAGAAGCTTCCTCAAGGTTTTGATGTATATTGTGAGAGGAAACCTTAAGGCCTAACATTTAAAAATCTCCATAGCATTGCAAAATGTTCATCTTATCACTGATAAAAATCAAAAATGGAGGATTCTTTCAGTAATTAATTTGTAATAAATGCATATATTTTTGTGCTTTCGAATATCTACCTTAATAGGAAAAACAAAAAAGTACCTGGGTTAAATGTACGTGAATCGATAAATATAGATAATCTTATTCGGCGTACAGGTAAACAAAGACTGATATGATGAAATTATTAGCGGACGCTGGTGCAAGTCAAAATAGTTGAATTGTTCTCGCCCATCCAATGTTCCTAATATTCTCCAAAAAGGGAAGTTGTGAAGAGAAAATATCATCTGTCCATTTCTCCGTAATATGAAATAGTTGGAGAACATTTTATAAATAATGACAATTAACTTTTAGTAGTAGTAGTAGTATTAAAAGTGCTTCTACAGCTAACGTCATTTCACACGTAGACCCCCACCAGGAATCGAACCTGGGTCCGCTTTCACCGAAGTCTAACGTGCTGCCCACTTGGCTATGCGGGAGCCCTTAACTTTTAAAAAGTCCCTAAAGGTATAGTTATTACAACCGAAGGAATACATTGCTGCATCTAGGCAACACGTAATTTTATACGCAAGGAATGAAATCTTCGATCTTTAAGTGTCAGTTGAGCCATGAGCATTGAAAACCAATTTTGGATGTTTTTACGGCGGTGTCAAAGCTTGAAAGTAATATTTAAGCCAGAATTAAAGAAATGTTAGGAGGAGAATATAAAAGAAGAGCATATCATCCCTCCGCTAAATAGAGAGGAGAAGGGACGGTTTGTATACGTGGATGGAATCTGCAGGAGAGAGAAATTGAGCGAAGTGTAGCGCTTTGGGAATATTGCGATTTTCGAACTCTTGACTTTTTGGAGAGGAGAAATGAAAGTGATTTAAAGGAAAGATTTATGAGTCCGAACGATTGGCCCTAACGTGAAGGAGATTGCATAACTTTCGTCGACGCAACTGAGTGACTTGATGTTAAATTTTATTTCGACATTAATTTTTTCACCCTCCGCTTAACCGGATTCCAGCTCTGATATTTTTATCGAATTAAAATATAATATTGCTCCTCAAATATTTATTCCGATCTGATTTCGACTTTTCCTCCTTCCTTCCACATTCACTTTCTTAGCAAATTTACCCTCAAAACCACCTAAAAATCCTTCTATTCCTTATTAAGTACAGTTAGCCCCTAAACATACATTTACCGAATGGAATTGAAGCTAACGAATCCTTGCACTCTGCCCAAATTGATTGACTCCTACTCATACATCTCGGAAATAAATTATATACGTATTCCTTGATTTGCATGGAGTTAATTACCGTGAAATTCTTGGTACGTTTCCTTCCTATCATCGTCACAATTTCAAATGGGGAAAAGACGTTTACTAACTCCATCTCTTAGGCGAAAGAGAAACTTGGACGGCCGCGCGCCTGTGATACGAGGTTCCAATGAAACTTATTCACCTGTTCTGTAACTCAAAAAATGCACATTTACAGAAACATTATAAAATTTTCCTTCTATTTAAAATATGTCAATCAATCTTTCATTGCGAATTTCTTTGTTTTTGAGTGGATTATTAATGTTTTGAAGAATCTGCAAGAATGACCGCGGACCTCTTTTTTTTCCGCGTAAATAATTACGATGAAATAAAGTAGCCAAATAAATTCATTGAAATCGTACAATACTTTTCCGGAACACTTTTTTTTATTAGTTTCTCTTTTGTGCTTAATCGTTTTCATTGTAAATTCACCCTTGCCTTACAGTAAAAATTTATTGATAAAAAGTCGAATAATGAGAGATTGTTATTTCGCGAAGTTTTCGTAACAATTTTAAATCATCGATTCTTTTACATCTTTTTTCCTGACTAAAATGCGCGCTTTGGTTGGGACAATTCGCCGATAGATAGCGCGCGTTGATGGTCTTGAATCGAGTCCAAATCCCTCCCTCCCTTTTTTCATTCTAAATACCTTTCGAGAAAAACGTCGGGAACAAAAAAATCACCCAAAGATCGCTCTATGCACCTCTATATGATAATTTACATAATAAATCATACTTGCACCTGCCTCTCTATGATGGATAACATCTTTTACAAGTTACTTGACCATAATTGAAAGGGAGCCTCAGACCACTCCAAGTCTTTCTCGCTTTTTGGGAACATCACTTGGTAACATTTCTTATACGCTGTGGATGTCCATCTTAATTAGCATACATTCGTGATTTTCTTCGAGGAAATACAAGTGTTTTGAAAATAAAGGAATCACATCAAACCAAGAGATATGCTTACAATATACAGTTACATATGATAGAAAAGCTTCTGCAATTGAGTTTAATAAGGTTGATGCGCCACTTATAAAGCGCCTATTTACGAACGAAAAAAGTTTACGAACCGTCATTCAAGGTGGATTTTTATTTTTTTAAAACGCCTAAAACGTAAACAATGCAGATATTTCCTTAGTTTAAGCTTCGAGCATCTATAAATATTTTTCGCTACCTATTCATTTGAATCAATGCATTATTTTATGAAAAATCCTAAAGTTGTATCAATGCACCAATGAAGGACGCGGAAATACGAAATAATTGTACGAGAAAATGATGATCTAACTTAAGAGATCCCCATTGCCTTACGTATTTAATGAAAGTTTTAACGTGCCCCCACGGCCAAAAATGTTGTGCAACCCTGTTTTTTACACTTTTGAATCTTATTGTTACAGCCTCCATTATAATCTCTGATGTCTTCTTAGAATTTGATTTGCTCCAATTAATTTGGCAACATAAATGCCTTGACCTTTAAAAAAATATAAATTTTGGTGTCTCCCATTTTGAAGCCATTAAGATTACGGATTTGCTTTACTATCTTATAAATTATGATGTTGAATAGAAGGGAACTAGATAAGCCACCCTGACGGATTCCTCTTTCTACTGGGATTACGTTATTTAGTTCTTCATCGATATTTGCCTGTAGGGCAAATTGTTTTTAGTGGCAAAGGATATATTTTCTACCACCTTAACCACGTTATGTGTTATTTTCCTGCTATAAAGTAGATGACACGCCGAAAGGCGGCTTGTAGGGTATTGATGTAGATGTAGATGTAGATGTAGATGTAGATGTAGATGTAGATGTAGATGTAGATGTAGATGTAGATGTAGATGTAGATGTAGATGTAGATGTAAAACACGATCGAACGCCTTTTCTAGACCGATAAAGAACGTATACGCAGGTTTGTTGTATTCGATAGATTTTTCTTCTATCTGCCTCACAACGAAGACCGCATCAGTACGAGATCTTCCTGACCTAAACCCTTGTTGTTCATCTAAGAGGGTAATGACACTTTATTTTTCACAGGGTTTTTCAGAGTAAGCTTGTGCCTCTGTTGTTTTCAGGCATTTTCTTGTCACACTTCTTAAACAGAAGAGTAGTGACGATTGTTCTCCATTCATCTGGTGTTCTATTGGCCGAAAATTGCTTTTTTTGTTTTGTTAATTATTGAGTAAAAGTCTCTCCTCCGTATTTGATTCATTCGTTAGGAATGTAGTCCTGGCCTGGAATTTTCCTGTTTTTTATCTGTCGGAGTGCTAGTTGCACGTCGGTGATGTCTATTTTTATACTAGGATTCGAAGTTATTTCTGGTGGGTCATGCCTCCCAATGATACTACTGTTTAGGTATTACAATAAACTGTATTACGACGATATTACTGTAAAGATATTTCCACTGCAGGGAACCTTGCAGGTCTATAGGGTACCTTCCAAGATTCATGTCTGGAATCTATTAGTTCATTGAGTTTTTTTCTTGGTGATGTAGTTAGCTGTTATATTTGTTTTTGAAGACCTTGAGAGTCACTCTTCATTCTTTTGGAGAAGACTTCTCAATAACTCTTCTTAAGCTGCCTTACCAGTCATTTGTCTCATTACAAATAACCTTACGAGTATATTGTCCTTATGGACAATATACGAGTACTCGTATACTGTCCATAGGGTTCTGAAGTCTTTAGCGCACTATATTTTTGGTAGATTTTCTTCTTTCCTATACATTTATCTTTAATTTCTCCACAAAACCTAGGTGTCTCAATGGGTTTCTTACTTGATCTGCTTATGGTAAGTGTGCCAAATGCTTCAGCTGCCTCCTCAAAATTATTACTTCAATTTATTCCAGCTGGTACTAAAGTTTTCTCCATCGATAATTAACAATCATCATCATCCCTCTATTTTTTATTTCAACGTATTCTGAGATTTTAGAGTCGTCCCACAGTGATTCTACATTAGTTTTGTGTTCCTTTCCTTTTTTGTTTATTTCTCTTCTAAGAATATTCAGCCTTCTGACCTTAAAAACCTTCAGCCTTAAAAATATAGCCTTCTCTAGCAGTAAGCTTACTACCAGTATTCGCTGAATTTAAAGTTCTATCGTCTTGTGTTTCACTTGGATGAATGGTGTATTTCACTTTACCTTATATACGTATATAATCAATCGTTGATTTATAGCCCCTGGTGTTTTCAAATGTGTATTTACATTGATTTTTATAACCGAATAAGGTATAGTAATTTGTAATTTCATATATTGTATTTAATTTAATCAACAGTTCTCCATTGTTATTTAATTCATCTTCATTGAACCGAAATTTTTCAACTCCTGATATTATTTCATTACCAACCCGTGCATTGAAGTCTCCAAGAATAATCATCATTTCATTTTGTGAAACTTATTAAATGAATCCCAACTCAACGAAGTTGGTCGTAAAAGATTCCCGATCATATATGGGTTTGATGTCATCTTGGTTACACATTGATTATATATTCATCTCTTGGTCTCCTGTTTGAATTGTAACTACAAATATGCTTGAAGATAGATAGAGGTGTATCTTTACGTATGTCTTATATTTAGTATTTAACATGAGAGCTACGCCTTCAGTTTTTCAACACCACTATAGAAAAATAAATCATCTTCATATTTCCTTTGATCTTTCCCCTTCTTTGTTTTCTGCAGTGCACAAATATCAATGTTATGATCTTCCAGTTCTTTCAAAATGTCTTCCTCCCCGTTATTTATTGAACTTACGCTCCAAGTTGCAAACCGTAGCACATTTTCCATATATTTATCCTTTTATTCGCATGTGTTGTCTTCTTAAGATTCATCCAGTTCCGAGGCAAAGTCTTGGTTTCCTTGAGTGGTGATAGGTTTTTCTGATAGGGTGCTGGCCTGACCTGACCTGAGAACCCCCCTTTTGTCTAGGCTTGGAATGGAATATTGGACTCTAGTCCCAATTTCATTATTCAGATTCAACGAAACATATAAAAAAATATCTTTTTTGTGGATCAAGTCTTGTTTTGTATCTTAATCTTTAATAAATTATTCAGATTGTTGGATGAACGCATTTATCAGTGAAGTAGCCGGGGGGGGGTCCATAGGTGCGGACCCCCCACCCTTGTGTCCGACTTCAAGTACAATGAGGAATGCGAGGCGTTAAATTTGCGAATGAAGAGAGCGTGTAATTTACAGGTAAAAAATTTTGGACTCCCCCATTAAGGAATAATAATATCTGGCTACGCTCTTGGCGTATGTAAATTAGATATAGCGTTGCATGGCGATCGCTAAATGCATTTATTTACTTAGATATCAATAAAATTATTTTTCTTCTATATTTAAAGAATTTTATATATGCTGTTAAAAAATCTCCCAAATTTGCGGAAATAGTATATCATAGGGAAAAGTATATTCATTCAACGTAAATGAAGGAAAGATCGCCTCCTAAATTAGGATCTCATATTTAAGTTGTAGTTGGGATATTAATTTAAGACATATAATTTTTTCACGAATTGATCCTTATTCTATTCTTATCAGCATTCATAAACATATCCGCGAGTTCAAAGACTCGAAGAAACAACGATTTCATAGTATCGCGGAATTCCGGTTCCTCTTGTCAGTCGACCGCGGAGGGCGTTTGCTGCTACACGAAGGTCAGCTAAGGAAAGCAGTTCGAGTCTCTCGTGAGTAATGGGGACTCGACACGTGTAATGAAGTTGCACCCACCACCCTCTCATACTCCTACACTAGAATCTTCCCCGTTAAACTTTCCACGGTGAAAGGTATAAGGAAACGACTGCGAATGTTAAATATAGCCTCAGGAAAAAGATAAGAAATATCGCAAATAAAAAAGTTCAGTGAATCTGCGTCTCAATGCATTTCATTATGACTCTGCTGTTTTAATGAATACTCCAAGAGGGCAGCGAAACTAAATCGTTTCTATTAAGTTGCTCAACATTCCGAAAGCAAACAGTAGGTAACAGTAAATTCTTGGATGTTATTATTAAAAACGATTATAGCCCTATTTTCTGCGAAACTACAACAAAAAATGCATTTCAACCATTCACAATCTTGAAAAAAATATCTCCACAAAATGTTTCTGAATTTACATAGACTCGGTAGGCCTGAGACACAGATCTAAAATAACGAAATAAAGCAACGAAATACATGTATGTATTTGTATTCACATACAGGTAAGTTCATGCTACTTAATACGATAAAGGAGGAAAATATTCCGCTAACCTCTCCTGCAAACTGTTTCCCTTCCGTGACATTCATTTCCTTGAAGATGATGGGTTGATTTTCAAGTCACTGAATACTTGTAAGCGGCTGTAAACAAGGGCGGAAACTGGCTTCGTCCTCACAGGGAGGGAGTAGAAATTCGCCATTAATAGATTATCATTTGAATAAAGTATTTTACGGGATAAAATAATGGCTTGCCGTAGCAAAGAAACAGTGATACCGATAAAATATTTCTTTTTTTAAAAGACATTTTGGATTTTTTCCCAGGGATATAAAACTTTTACTCTCCTCTTTCAACTTGAACTTTGGCTTTACGACACCGATAGAAGCACACTATCTGGAAGAAGAGCTATTATCAGTCTAATTAGAGCAATTACTCTCAAGCACTGAGAATTCAGCAGATTAATTAACGAATGTTTACCTAATTCTCAATTTTCCACGATATGGTTCACTGAACTCCGCACGCTTTGAAAGAGTGAGCTTTTTCGAATCCCATTCAGGATTGACGAGCGACGATTTAAAATTGGGAGTAGACTAAATGAAATGTGAATGAAACCAAATATTTTTCCCATTTTTCAAGCGCGAAGGACAGCTTAGGGGCGCTAAATAATTTCTCCTTAAAAATGTTTACAGTCATTTAGTTATAATTAGAATGATTATGTGTGGTCCACCTTGGTATTACATGAAATTTTCACACTTTCAACCTAAATATTGTTGGTTGAAGATGCTTATAATCGGCAAATTCCGGGTAGTTGTTTAGTATACCCCTTTTTTATGCTCCTCTTTCCACCGGCAACTACTGAGAGGTTAAAAAAGTCCGCCGTCCCCTCTTTTGCTACGGTCGCACCGGCGGGTCTACAGGGAGAATCGAACCGGGGAATCCAAGTCGAGAGAAGAGCAAGAAGAAGGCGGATCAATCACCGCCAATACACGCCCCTAGAGAAAGAGCATCCCCGCCCCTCTCGGGCCCCACACTCTCCCCCGCCACCCCCGCCATTCCTCTCCCATCATCACCACGCCGAGCGACCCCGCCCCGCATTCTTTGCCGGCTGCCCACGTTGATACAGCCACGGCCTGTGTTTAGCACGGCTGAACGAGGAGATCCACCGGCAATCTAATGAAGGCTCCTACCTACCGGAGGTAATGCCCCAGAACTTGCTAGACAAACCTGGTATAAAAAGACGACGGGTCGGGGGCTTCGGTGGGGTTCGCTCAAGTCTACGGCTTTTTGTTCCTTCCCCTTCATCTTCGGCGAGAGTGGTTCGTAATAATTAGAAGAAGAGCCTTGATTGAGATGTGACGTTTCCGTCTTGGGAAAGCCTATTTCTCCGTCTTTTCGACGGCGAGTTTCCGTTGCCCGTAAATTCTCTCGCAGCGATAATTCATGAATCCCGGATCCTGTTGAAGGGAGACGATGAAATTTTCCATCAAATCCTCATTTTTCATTCCCTATCTTCGACATAGCGGACTATTTCTTGTTAGGAATAGAAAAACGACCAGAAAATTGCGCGGGATCTTTTTAGAAATATTTCTGCATAGCAATCGCTGACAAAATTCCATTGCGACAGATGACCGAAAGAATAAAAAGCTTCAAAGGCAAGAATTTTGGGAAATGTTTACTTTCGCCCATATTATCTCTGTTTGAATTATCCTCGTTAAATTGTGAGTTGGAATTCCGATTATTTCCGTTCATATTCTTCTCGATACTACCACTACTCTGTGAGTAAGGTATTCAGACAGATAGTTGGTGAGAACCTCATATTCCACGAATTAGTTTGAAGAGAGAATGAGGCGATGAAGCAAGATGAAGAGTGAGGTACTTTGAATTAGCTTTCTTCTAATGAACTAAAACTCTATAAGCGGAAACAATCCACGGAAATGAGGCACAGTGACCCTATAAATTAACCCTATTCATGGAGATTAAGAGCGACAAAAAGGCAAAATGTTTTTCACTGTTACTAATATCTTAGTAGATTTCATATTATCACAGCCACAAACAAGAATGAAAAAAAAATTAAATAATCATTTCCTTCATTCCTGAGGCAAAAAACAAATTAAGAATATTACTAATTTTATAACATGTAATTGTAGTGGCAGGAATGCAGATACACCCAGAGCCGGCCAAGAGGGAGGTTTCGTGGATATCTAGCATCCGGGACCCCTGTTTAAAGGGACCCCACTTCACCAGGGTAATTTTTAATTTTGCAGATGGTTGTGTAAGAAGGGGTCCGGGTAGATATTTGTACTGGGTTCCCCTTTAGCTGATGGCCGATCCTGGATACACCGATAAGTAATTAAGTCGTGATCCTGAGTATACAATAAGAGACTTTTTTTGACACACCCTTCTACGTCTATAGAATAATGAGAAAGTTAGGTGCTGTTTTCGAATCAACGGAAAATGAAAAATCAACGGTTACCATTGTGCGCATAATTATCTATAGATGACCCGTAAGTCTTCAACGTTCCAATAACTTTAACGATATATCCAAGCCCTCGAGCAAACATAAAACATCTAAGGCATCTCCATTGGGAGGGGAGAGTAACATAAATTAGCTAAAAGACGAATTAGACTAAACGAAAACCTTTCAAACAACTTTCGTGGAGGAGTTGGGTTGGTGAATTATAATAACAACCCAGCAACCACCCTACTATCGAAGTAAATGAAACTTGCGGAAATGTTGCTGAATTATGGCAGAACATTTAGGGGTCTACAGCATATGAATGATTGTTAGTATCATATCAATAACATTGCAAATGGGTTTAGATGAGGAGAAACTACCGAACTTAAATTCGAAACAAAGAAAATACCCGCGCAACTCCCTATCTTAAAGATGAAGGTACTTCATATCGCTAAACTGGTAATACTGGAACGAGTGGCCTTGAAGACGGGCAGAAGAAATCTTGGAAAATTATAAAATATGCAGAATACTTCATATGTAGTGTATCAAACATCGATTAAATTTTACAACTTTATGATCAAATTTTAGCTGGTTAAATTTCACTGATTTTTTTCTATCGGTCTCGTATGATATCAAAGACAGAGCTACCAGAGCAACATCAAAATCTCCCAGCTTTAAATTGAAAATCGAAGTTACTACCCCAGCCTAAAGGATATGCATGAATCATATCACCTCCGGAAAATATGTCACGTCATATATTGAATTTATTATCCGGAATTCCTCGGTTCCCCTTCACCAGTAACGATATAAAATTTTTTTATGATTACACCCGGATTCATTTTTCTTCCATCCTACCCTCGCCTGGTCATACACAATGACATCGTATCTCCTACCGGATAACTCACACACTCCACCGGAACAAAAACGAAGAATGGAACAAAATCGAGCCGAAAATTTGGATAAGAGCTTTTCGCTGGAGTGGACTTCAGGGCCAACCGATGTCCACGATTATCTAAGGAGCACGGCTGAAAAGAGCCCGATGAGTTAGGCGGGCGAAGGAGAAGAAAAAATACGAATGTTTCGTTGTAATACGGAGAGAGATAATAAGGGAATGAGGAAGTGGCGAAGGAGGAGTCGCCACACCCTATTCCGGCTCGCCATCCTGAATCCGGGACCGAAATAAACGGAGGACCGGAGAAATAAAAAGCAAAAAGAGGTGCGAAGGACAAGGTCCTAATGGAGGCCGGAGGAGGTGGACGCGTGGGGAGAAGTGTGACTTTACTGCTTTTTCGCTCTCCTTCCCTTTTATCTTTCGCTTAATCCCATTCTACTTTCCGTTCCTCTCCAAATACTCCAAATATCCCGATATCCGCCTCTCCTTTGTTCGATTTCTTTCCTTCTGCTGTTCCTATTCCAAAATTTTTTGTTCCGACTGTGACTCAACCGATTCATTCGATTTCCGGTCTAATAGCTCGCCTTGTTAGCTTTTCCTCGCTGTATCTAAAAAGGTTCTTTAAAGGAAATCGGTACATCCGTTTCTTCGAATTTCGCTTTGAAGGCCTTGTTTAAATCTAGATCGTCAGTCAGTGTATTTCGGTGGTCGTGAAAGGATTTTTCCAGGGATTCTGAAAATTTTCAGTGCATGGCAGAAATTTTCACATTTTTTGGATATTTGTAACAGGATTCCACAATACTACTCGAGGAGTTGGTCTGCACAACTAACATGAAGGGAAGGACCTCTTGGTTGAAATTTTTAATATCTCTGAAGTATTGATGAACTTGCGCTTTTACAGAGTATCAAACATTTTAATACTTAAATGAACTGCATAGTTTTACAGTCCTCGGTGGTCCGGACAATTCTTGAATGGTTTCAGCTGTCAGATATTTGGGAGCCCAATCCGTAGTGTTTCAAGATTTCATAGTACTCCATCCGAGACACACAAAATGCAATAAGAAGCTTAGTCCAACGTTTGTGACATAGGTATCCGTATTATGTATACGAGAAAAGTACATTTCTCGTAAAGAAATAGGGAGACGTTGTAAATATGGAGATTGACTAAACTTGTAATACTGATACTTAAAATAATAAATTTCTATCTAAATATATCGTAATAAATATAGAACTTCAGAAAAAATGAACGTCGGAAATAAATTCCTGTTATCTATCTAGTGTAAAATTTCCAAATCACTGGTTTAGCTATACGATTTCGACTGAGGAAGCATAAGATTATTATTCATTTTAGAGATCACTATCGACGAATTCTGAGCGATAATGTTTGGTATTCATTGCCTTCCCGCTCTATTTTGTAATGGTTTTCGAAAGTTGAAAAGAATTGAAAATATGTTTGAATGTGGGACATTTTCCGGGAATGATCACCATAGGAGGCTATATACTACCCAACGCCATTCTCTCGCCCATATTGAAATGATCGATTAATTGACACCCATTTACTTAAGCATTTACTTGATTCGAGAATAAACTGAGAAATGAAAGTTTATAATTCTTAAAGCCACGAAATCTGACCCAACTGTCAGTCAATACAAATATTTAGGTGTCGTTTTCAGTAGTAATTTATCATTTAAAACGCATATAAGAGATATAGTGGGGGTCAGCCGATAGGACTTTGAGGCTATGTAACCGCGTTCTTAGAGGCAGTCAGTCGTGTGTCAAAGAAGTAGCTTATTTTTCACTAGTTCGCCCGTTACTTGAGTACTGCTGCGCGGTGTGGAATCCGCACGAGAAGGGTTTGATTTTGGAACTAGAGCGCGTACAACGTAGAGCGGCTCGTTTCGTTAAGGGAGACTACAAGTTCGACAGCAGTGTATCAGATATGATTAAATCCCTCGGCTGGAACTCTCTTGACGATAGAAGACTCGAGTTTAGGCACTCTGTCGAGTTCGAGAAATTCCTGAGTAGTGACTTACATGACGAAATACGCGACATAGTGATTCCTGCGCTTAGAGAACGCAATTTTCGAGACCAGACGTCGAAAAAATTTCGTGAGATTATTGCACGAACGGATAGTTATTATTGGTCTCTTTTTTCAGATAGTATTAGACGCGTAAATAGGGTAAATAATTAGGGACTCTGGTGTATTAACACCCTCTGCCATACGCCATACGGCAGTTTGCGGGGTATTTATGTAAATGTAAATGTAAAACAGCCTTCTCTTTGGGTGATTTATGATATAAAGATCTCGCAAACAGAAAATAATCTCAATAATTACGTAAATAGGGGCATTTCTAAAGATGGCATCAAAGTCAATTCGGCAAAAGAAACGTGACTGCCATACTAAAGCAACATTTCAAATCTGTTTCAACTATTCCCTAGTTTCACATTCCGAGGAGTGTACGAATCATATTCTATGTCGAAAAATCTAACTTTGCCCGTAATTTTCCTAACTTGAAGTTAATTGGGCAAAAAGAAAAAGTTTTCAGGTCCATCCATTGTAACTTTGCTATTAGTTTTACGTAATTAAGCTTTATATTTCTGTTTGAGATGGAATGTCTGTTGAAAGATACCTGTTGATTAAATAAGTGATCAAATATCTGAAAGAAATTCTCGTTATGTTACGAAACCGAAAATACCAATTAGTTTTCCGAAAATATACGTTGTTCTGCCACTGCTTAGTGGTAGAGTATCTGCCTGGGGGAGGATTCGGGTTCGTCTTATCAGACTTTATCATCAACCGCTTATCCTATGGTTAATCCTGGAATATCGAAAACAAAGTCTAAATATTCATCGATTGTAAAATAAAGGATGCAATAAAAATTTTATCCCTAAAGGTATGTCTCCATCCCCTAACATAACTCGGTTAAGATCTCCTAGGTTTCATTATCCATCGAAGTAATTCATTTTCAAGAGTTTTACAAACTCTCGTAGCTCTCTGGCATAAATTTGTGAATTCTTTCCACTTCAAACTATATTTTTTTAAACCTTAAGGTCGAGCACTGATCTACTTAGGAAAAGTTGCCTTTCAATTCCTTGTCGTTCTCAAGGTCTTCTATGGGAGCTTTAAGATTCCTTTTCGTAATGACCTAAACGATTTAGGGAACACGGTCAGTGCTTTCTAATTGATATATCGAACTCTTAAATATTTTTAAAATCATGCCAATGCTATGAAGCTTATAGAGTCTTATATACCCTTAGCGTTTCCCTTCACTAGTTGTTAAGCTATCATCCTCCGGTGATGCCAACAAACACAATCAATGTATGATGTTGAAGATCGCTATTCTCCTCGGTAACTTTTACTCTCTTGTAAAATTCCGTAGTATTTGAGCTGTAATGGAGTGAATTTTTCGCACTCTAAGTAGAAAAGTGTACAATTAAAAAGGAAAGCGAGCAACTGAATCTGTTCACAGACTGATCAACGTTGTCCAACTGATCAGATTGATCCAACGTTGTTCAAGTAAGTAACTTAAACGATGACGAAGAAGGAAAACAGGAAATCCTTATGGGATGCAAATCGACGTTTTAAAGCTACAATTTATTTAAATTCTTCTCGTGCCTTCGAGTGTCTGACACTTACTGTTTGGCATTGACGATTTATTCGCTTTAAGAACCGCTTTTAAATATGTGAAAGGCCTCGCGGATGGCATTTTATGAATTTTGCGGGATGATATTCAATCGCTGCTATATTTTCTGCCCCGTGGCAGGTACACGGCTCACTCCCAAATCCATTGTATAATGTGCCCGCCGCCGCCCTTCTTTTCAATATCTCGCGGTTGTCGCTATCTTCTAAATAATCTGGACTCGAAAGACTCTTCCCACTTCTCCTCTGGCGTCACCCTTCAAAACTTTTCTCTCCTATCTCTTTCTCTCGATTTATGACCTTGAGAACTTTCTCTCTCTTTCTCTAATGTACTCATTAACATTCTTTTCTCACAAATTCTCCATTTCTGATAAAAAAATTGCCTAACTTTTAATTCCCAAGTTCGTATCCTAATTTTTTGTCAGCATCTCAGAATATACTGTTCGGAATTTTTCCGACGCAGGAAGTATTCTCCCCGCATCTTACATTCCATTTCAGAATTTCAACTCTTTAGGTTCGTCTAACTCATTGATTTTCATCTTAAAGATATGAGGAAAACTAGACCATACTTTTAAATTCTTCTATAGTTTTATTCGACGAGAACTACTTCTGATTTTTATTATGAGAAATGGTTCCGTCGTAAAAACCGCCCAATCGTTTCCTTCAGATGGCCTCATTAATGTAGGAGGTAATTATAAGCAATAAAAAACTTTTGTCCGGAAAAACTGGCCGACCCTCACCGCAAGTGTTCCCGTTTTTACATTTAAAACACCTTTGGGCTCAAATAGCAGATGTTTGGGTATCGAGAGGTAGAGATATGTCACTGGAAGCATTTTAAACTCTTGCTGCAATGTTTTGTTCTCCTACTAATGGTAATTTAATGAATTTTAATTTCGGTGTTTAAAAATAGAAAATTATGCGAACAAGTTTGCAGTTGTATATCATTATCCAATCCTGATTCTACAGTTGCGAAAGCATATCTAGATGAAGAAAATTTCATTAGGCAAGTTGACGGATGTGATTCCGGTAATACTTAAAATAATATTAAAGGTGATGAAAGGAATAAAAAACAACTTATACTAAGCCGAAGTAGTGGATTTTATTAAATATTAAAGGCTTTGATATTACAGTTATTAGTTTATTCAGCNTTCAATGCAACAAATATTCGCACTCATTCCTAAAGATAGGACAAATGAAAGCTTTTCTTACTGTCTTATTAATCCTTCTTAATGACTTCTACACCTTGACGGATGTGATTCCGGTAATACTTAAAATAATATTAAAGGTGATGAAAGGAATAAAAAACAACTTATACTAAGCCGAAGTAGTGGATTTTATTAAATATTAAAGGCTTTGATATTACAGTTATGAGTTTATTCAGCTTTGTGAGAAAATTTCATGAAAGAATAAGTTTAAATCAAAAAATTGTAAGGAATCCCTTTCATATTGTATCATATCTTAATGATCCGACTATTTACTGTACTATAAACTGTAACCGGGAATCAAATTAAATCCAAAGTCTCAGCGGACAAGATAAGAGTAACAAAAATCTCCAATCCAATTTCTATTCGGCAACTAACAGGTTCCACATAGCACTTACCGACACTCTTGTTCCATAGAATGATCGCTTTTTTAAACGGAGGCAGACTAATGTTTACCCATTAAAACATAATTCGGCACCCTGGGTATTAATCAGCACAAATCCAGAATAGGCGATCGGCAAGTCCAAAATAACGCATCCGTACATGATTTTCTCGACTCGATGAAGTAATTAATTACTCCTCTCGCCCAAAAAAGGAGGTCGCGGAAAAACTTTCTCCTCCGAGCAGAGGGAACAGAATCCATAACATGAAAGTAATCCGTTCGGAGCAAAACGTCCTTATGATCTCGAAACAAGTGCGATCGAAAACCCGCTCTTACACCTATACAAACACCAGTGGGCGGTATCCTCATCAGATCGGCGCGAGTATTAAAAACGCGAATTTAAAATAAAAAGCGATACGATTTCTCCCTTTTGATTGCCTCCAATCGATCGCCTCCTTTCCAACTCCCACTCTCTCCTCCCACTCTCCTCCCGCAAATGCCAGCCCCTCTCCCCTTTGCCTTTGGGCCAATGACCCCACCCGTCTTGAGCCGAGCGGAAAAATCGTCCGTTTTCAGTTTTTCTGTCTTTGACCAGCTCTGATCGACGTCCCCCTCCCAGTGGAGGCGTGGCAAGGGTTTCAAGATGGGGGAGCAGTGGCTCTCGATCGGGGTACACGGAACGAGTGCTGCCTATTGGCGCTCCGGCAGGAAATTTTTCCGGGTGCCGACAATGTACGAAGTGAAGCCATCCCTCAGCATCCCTCTTATCTTCCCCTTCTTATGGTATCCCCTCGTTGCCGCACGCCTCTCTCTGTCTCTCTCACCAACCCCCATCTCGTGACTTGTTGCATTTCTCCACCGCAGAACACGGAGGAATTTTTTTCCCTTCGTCGTCCTCTCCGCGTTCCGAAGGCGAAGAATCGTGTGATTCGGCTTCGATGCGCTCCTCTCCAGCTTATTAGTTATGTTAACATCTTCAGCATTTGATGTTTGCTCAAATATTCTGTTAAATCGGTGTCGGCCGAACTGTTTTACTCCGCGGCACACTTGGGGAGAGAAATTTGTCATACGGCACATCAAATATGAAGGAATATATTTTTAATCGATAAAAATTAAGCATAATTCGATGAAATAGTTAAATAATAAAAGGAGCATAAAAATAATTGTGTGTATATTCTGATGGGCGATAAACTATTTACACTTTTATACTTTATCTATGATTTAAAATAATTACTACGATTACAAACTCTCGGCACTCACTATGGAATACACCGTTGCTTTCTCACAATTTTCCCATTCCCATCCTAAGTGGAGTTCTTTCTCTTCTTCGTTATTTTTATATTCTTCTTCCCAAGAACGTCATATTATCGCAGAAGATGGAGATGCCGACTAAATATCTGGTAAAAATGATCAAAACATTATCACATTTCAAACTAATAGGCAAATATACAAGGTATTATACACATTATATAATAAAGGTATTAGGACTTATTCAAAGTAGTCTTCTTTTAAACCAACGCAAAAAATTATTTCTAAATTATTTAAAGCAGTTTTGAAAATTTCATACCGGAAGTCCTGCTTGAAGAAAGATTTTGAATGTCCCTAATTTACTGATCAACAAAATATACCAATTCATCTTCCATTATCAGTCCCAAGGAAGAATGGACTTGAAAAAAGTCTGACGGGACCGGGAATCGAACCCGGGTCTCCCAATTGCCGGTCGGGTGCTCTGTCCGTTGAGCTATCCCGACAGAACATTTCTCCAAGCCTTGGAGAAATGTTCTGTCTTGTTCTTGGCCTTGGCTTGGAGAAATGTTCTGTATGTAATGATAGCTCAACGGACAGAGCACCCGATCGGCAATTGGGAGACCCGGGTTCGATTCCCGGTCCCGTCAGACTTTTTTCAAGTCCATTCTTCCTTGGGATTTTTCCTGGGTGCGCACCATCTTGCGCAAAGTCATTCTTACCCATTTTCGTTTGTTTCATTATCAGATTGAATTTTGGAAAAAATGAAATTTAACAGGAGCTAAGTTAGAAGTCTCTAGTAAAATATCTAGTTGGTTTTCTGTTTGCTTGCGTTTCTTTGTCCTTTCAATATCTCTGAGACTCATCAAGAAATTCAATATCTTTATTAGACAATGTGAGGTAAAGACAGAACGAGTAAGGGGAATTTCAGCAAATGTTTGCTCATTGTTTTTTGTCGATTTTTTGTTGTCCCCGGCCATGGATACTCCTACATGGATAAAATAGATCGAGCTCACTCATTAAATGTGTACCAGACAGATCAGCTCATGAAAGACCGAAATCAAGCAGCGGAAGTATATGTAATCCGTCAATAAATTTGGGGAGAAACTATCTGTTTTACCAATTTGATAATCTCTTCTCCCGCGAAGATAAATGGTATTTCATTTATACAATGGATAGCTAAATGAAGATTACCTCATAAATTTGAAAGGGAGTAAACGGTATATTCATATTATAACACTCTAAATATTATCGTCAAATCAATAATTTTCATTTTAATTACAATTTGCTCGAAATAAAAATTCATATTTCAATTAACGCATAAGTACTCGACCTTATTTTACGCATCTTATGTTATCCTTGAATTATTACTTAGATGCAAGTTCATTTTACTTTAATTTACTCATTCGAATGAAGTTCTGACCAGCTCTTCCTGCTGTGTAAATCTCAGAATCAATCCAAAGAACACTCGTTTTAATTTTGATTTAATTGTCATTCTCACAAAGTTATTGGTTGTTCCAACATTATGTCGTTCAAACATTCCGTAATAATACTTTTTGTTGAAATATTTGTCGACTACCTTCAATGCAACAAATATTCGCACTCATTCCTAAAGATAGGACAAATGAAAGCTTTTCTTACTGTCTTATTAATCCTTCTTAATGACTTCTACACCATTTTATATAAATCTCTTTTATTATTATTATTATTATTATTATTATTTACATTACACTGCAAGTAGATGCCAGGTCTGGTGGCAGTGAATAAATTTATGATTGCTCTCCTGCACCCGGGTAGCCAAATGTATGTTCAATTTCGGTGAAAGATGTCACGGGTTCGAATCCCTGTGGAGCCTACGTGTCTAATGACCTCAGCTGTCGAAGCACTTTCAACGACAATGTTAATACACTATGGTATTTATTGTGATTTCAAGGGTTGGACACCAAGATAGGCCAATAGGGAAGGTAACTTAGAAATCACTTCTCTTTTCTTTCTAAATTAATGGGATGATAGAATGGAATGAAAAAACCATTGCCTATAGTTTTTAACTATGAGTAAAAAATATTTCTTACCGAAAATGTTTAACTTATTAAACTCAGAAAAATACGCTTGCACATCAGTATTTCTAAAATTTATTAGTTGCATTTGTGTAGCACAAGTGTTACTAATAAATTTTTTAGTCATTGAATCTGGCCTATGAAATAGTTTATAATATGATATTCTAAATATACAGAAATAAAATATTCATAAAGAAATACATTAACTTTTTCTTAGTTCTCTCCCACAAATACTGACTTACTACAAAACATCTACATAAGTACCATGCGAGTCACTGTATGGTTTATATACCCATTTCAACCTGTGGTAACAAGTAAAAGGGAAAATTTACATTGAACTCCTCTTCTACAGATATAAAATAAATGAAGATAAACAGATTAATTTTCGACATAAGAGACAACATAATTTGATTAAATATATACCATAGATTTATTGTTTCATTAAGTTAATGATGAACTACGTGTTTTGTAACATTTGTTTGCTCATGACCGAATTTGCAAAGCCGAAAATCGATAAAAGAAAATCGAGGGACAGAGAAAAGGAATGCTATATAAATCACCTAAAATTTAAATATTAATAGGTAAAGAAGAAAGTATTAACTTATTTAAAAATTTCTTAATTCGGTAACAATCGCAATAAAGGTAAATTTAATATTCGAGTTGGAAATTTTCTAATAGTTTTAAATTATAAATGTCAATAATTTTTAATAATAATAAAATTGGAATAGGATACTATTAAAGTCTATATCGCCATAACACAAATCCTATATTCTCCGATATTCTACCTCCGCCTGAAAAACAGGATTGCTCCAGACCCGCCACCAGGTTGCCAACCTGGTAGTGGGGCAATTTTAAGTTTGCAAGAGGGAGATTTGGTTTGAGGTGGCGGTTAGGTGATAATAAGGGATAAAAGGGATTATAAAAGGATAATGATATCAATAAAACAATTTGAAAAATGGCTGTATCGTGTAAATTAATTTATTTAGTAACATTAACATTATAAATTCATTTCCTAAAATTATTACCATGACCGTTAAATTAGGTTACTGAGATGATAGGAAAATCATATGTTATCATGAATAAAACGATAGGTGGTAGGCAACAAAAGATGGGGGGTAGTTGTAAAAAGGCTATTGACCACTGCCCCAGACAGAACATCGGCAAAATCAAATACCATTATATTATTTTCAAAAGTATTAAGTATTTCGTGACTGAAGTACCTCATCATCTAATAATTACGTTGTATGAAATTGAAATCTCAAAATTACCCTACGGTGAGATTACATACGTGAGATAAAAATAAACAAATATCCATGCGAAAATAAATTGAATTTAAAATATTGACTAATAAAATATTCCCAAGCTTTCAATACTTCACTTTCGTTATTCTTCCAAAAATATTGACAAGAAGTACATGCATTAAGTGAAAACCTCCATTGCGTATTTTAGATTTCAATTGCCTCAAATGCATTTCAATAAACTCAAAGAGAGACAATTATAAATTAGAATAAAGAAAAAGATATATACTCCGATTATATTATCATGCGTTGAAAAATCTTTGTTAAAAATTTCGCGAACAAAAATTTTAGACGGTTCGGAGCACAATGGGTTGATTATCCTTTAATTAGCAAGATAATGATTGGAAGAGTATATTTTAAGGCTTGTTATATGGATTATCTATGTTGACAGAGAGATCAAACTGTTTTTTCCCTTTCGTGTTTTTATTAATCAACTTAATGGAATTAATGTTCCTTTGTATTTATTTTGAATATTTTAAGTCAGCATGCAATGTCAAAAAACCCGAAAATGAAAATATTCAAATTTGTCACAAAATAAGTTGCGATAGAATTGAATCAATATCCACAGTTTGGAAGAAATTAATATATCTTGATCAATAAAATAAGTCTTTAGAGATGATACGTTTCCTATTGACCAGTAAAGGTTTAAACGTCTCATGCCTAAGTGAAATAGTAACTATAGTTACGCATTGGTATGTCTTAATCATTGAGGAGATGCCCTCCTCGATTATCTCCAAATAAAATTTTATTGGTTAGATAGTCAAAGATTCCCATTCTTACTAGCGCATTAAGGTCACCGCGTAACGGAACTCTCTCTCTGTTCTCTCACTCTCCCTATCTCTCTCCTTGTGCCGCCAAGAGAGGACGACCACCCTCCATCTCATCAACTCTTCCTTTGTACTGTTCACCAAACTCAATGAAATTTAAAGGGTAGAATACCATTAATATTATTCCCATCATGAAAAATACTTGCAAATATCGGTAATTCATAACGCAATGATTTATATAAAAGTAAGAATGCTAAATAAGAAACAACCCAATTGAAAATTAAAAGCAAGACATTTCAACAATCGTATCTTGATGTTCATCACTAACACTGAAAATGTATGCAAATACCTGACCCAAATAATTTGACATTTCTTTACATTGCCACAGAATATAATCTACCTTTATACTTCAGAAAAGTAGACATTATAATTTCTCGAATGCCTCTTGAATAGTTTGATGCTAGCTATCCGCTTGTTCAATATAGTCTGCTGCTTCAATATTTTTATCTTGTAAACCACAATGAAAATTCATCGCATGATTTTTTTTTCCCTCTACTTACAGACTTGTATGAACCAAGATAAAATGAAACGCATCATTGACTAGTAAAAAAACAGTCGTACAGAGTTAAGAAACAAAATATTAATTCATCACTTGACTGAGCATACAGTCATACAAAAATGTACCAAAACAAAATATAAGGATAGTAATTAAAATATTTGCACTATATACACTGTATCAATTATTTTCGCTGTTAATAACTAATTTTTCACATAAAATACAGTGACTATAATGAAATTATGGCTCTAAAAAATTTTTCAAGCTAAAATTACAAACCCTCATAGAATTTTCTTAGTAGTTCAAATCCCACATTCTGCTCATAGATTTGTTTAACAATTATTGAGAAATTTCTACTCACATATCAGTTATATACAACCTATTTTGAAAGAAAAGAGAATAAGAATTGAATAATGGAAAAAATATTATAGAAAAAATGTAAGGGGTATCGACCAAACGAGCGAGAAAATTACAATTTAAAATAGTAATAAATTCATAAAAGTTAATTTAGGGCGAAATATGAAAATGAACGGCATCCACATATTTGAAATAGCTTCAAATATTAAGCGAGTTGAATTTATAACATAAAATATACTTTAACATAATATAGTTAAAAGTTTAAACTTAACAAGCGAATTGTATGTTATAATAAAGAAAATTACGAAGGCGAAATATGGATCAACCGTGAAATTTATATATAAATTTATTATATTCCTAAAGAAATTTTTAAAAATGTCAAAAAGGATTCGGAAATCAATCAAATTCTGCTTGGAACAACTAAAATTTGACTTTTCTTTCCAAATAAATTGTTTTTATGATGTTATGCTATTTTTTCGTGCCAGGTTTTCACAAGGAAAAGAAAATTTTATGCTCCAAAAAACTTGATCTTTCGGAGATAGAACATTTGGTAATAACGTCAGTGAAGTAGAATTCATAAGAGCCGAGAAAAAAGTAACGAGCTCTGGTGAATACAAGTGGCAGAATTTGCCTCAAATCCAAAGCTAAGGAATCCATATTAATGAAGACACGCGGTCACCCGCGCGTAGCACTGGTTGATCGGCCGTTGAAGTCTCCTCCACTATTTCATTCTTTGTCCAGCAGTGGCGGAAATACTCATGTAATCCGAACCGAAAGGGTATTCATTGTTAATTTTATCCTCACTAAATTCATCGCATTAACAGCCCATAATTGCAAAGTTTCCGGTTCAGGAAGATGTGAGTCCTTTTTTTACCGTTATCCGCTTCGTCCATAAAAGAGCGCATCAAAAAAACTATAGCAGCCGATGCTCATTCTAGTTTTAGCATCTCCCATTGTCACTTCTTTAGAACCTATTCAATATTTATTTTGCGTCAGTAATTCCTTTCTGAGTCATTTTCATCATCGCTAACCCCCTTTGTGCCTCCTCATCCGACTCCGTGAATCCACTTCCCTCTCCAACATATCCTCCCTCCACAATAAGTCGCTTCCTCCTTTTTCGCCCCCATCCCCACACCATTCATCTCCCATCCCCTTTTGCACGCTAAGTTGACTTCTCCTTCAACCCCTTCTTCTGCTTCCTCTTCTCCTCCGTTGCCTCTTCTTCTGCCCACCAAAACACTTGCGCTCGTCCATTGGCCATCGTCTAGAAGTATCAACTACTCCCATTGGAGGAGCTCGCGTCGAAGGGCAGCGGCGAAAGGGAGCGTACACCAGAGGACAAGGGCAAGCGAGTTGAGGGACAGAGAGATACAGAAACAGAGAGAAGGAGAGAGTCGGGTGTGTGGGAGTGTGGAGGACGTGGTAGCGGAGCCAGACGCGGGAACTGGTCGAGTGCTGGCGGACACGACGCCGAAGACGATCCCAAAAGCCGGAGTTTTCGTCCCGTGAGGTTACGCAGAGGAGGACATCGAGGAACGAGCGGCTCTGAGCCCGGAAAATCAACATCCGTGGAAGGATGATTCCTCCGCATAAGGTAAGGGCCACGGTGGGTCTGACGGAGCCGATGGCATCGATATAAAAGTGCGTGGGTAACAATCGTGTTGCTTTACTCTTTCCGTCGGAAAAAACATCTCCGGCCGGAATCCAGTGAATTTTCCCAACTTGGATGGGGGCCATGACTCATAGGCTGTGCATGTGTGTGATCTGTATTAGGACGAAGGGTGGATGGAAAAACGCCGGTTGTGATCTTTGACGAATAGTGTTGTATAAGGAAGAAAATAGTGCTTGAGTCTGAGAGAGACGAGGCAAAGTCGACGAAAGGATTTATAGCTTCAGACGGTGACTGGTAAGTTCTTCCGAAGAAGTTTCGATAGGTGTACCGGATGTGACTCGAAGAAACGATGACGCGAAATCAGAGGTGACGAAGGGTCGAACCAGTTCATCCCACAGCGATTTTCGGAGAAATTGCACGTCAGGCAGTCGGGCCGGAAGTTTGATCATTGCGATGGCCACTCAAGCCACTTGGGTATATGCAGTGTTTTATGACTAATGGAAAAAATGTGTTTCGTTCTCACGAAAGATCTAGATTATAATTTCCTTGGAATTTATGACAAGCATGGGTGTTTGCGCGTTGGCAAAAGTGATTGAATAATGCCTATAGTCAATCAGACATGTTAAATAAATGATAAATGTAATTGCACTATTAGGTACATTAGTTTCGTTAGCATAGAAAAGATTAGTATTTGTAATAAACTACTCAGCGAAGAACTACATTTCAAGGAAGACTACAAGTATATAGATTTTTCTATTTTAAATTCAAACATCGCTTGTAGTACTTTAAGAATCTCAAAACAGAATCTAAGGGATAACTTACGGCATTAAAATCGTCAAACAACACATAAAATTCTTCAACGATAAAATTTTCCAAAATTCAAACAGTGCGAATTTTTCTCGACATTTAAATTTTATTATTTGTATCTGTGTAAGGATGAAACATATGGATACGTATTAAAATGAAAAGAAAAGAAACCTGGCAGGATGTTCTTGAATGCTCTGAACAGGAGCGACGTTAGGTAGATGAGCATTAGAATCACAATACTGCCGGTAGATCATTTTCTCCTTTTTTCGCGACTCTGTCTAGAGAGGCTCGCCCTTGATATAACCGGTTACTACAGAAATCTAGTCAGGTGGTCAAAATGCGACTGCAAGAGGATGCATTAGGCGAAACAAGAATCTTCGCGTCCCTTGAAAGTTTGTGCATGATATTTACCGGTATAACCCTGAGCTACAGCCTTTTGTTAAGATTTAGAGGATAGAAATATCGAAAACGAATTGACTCAAAGGAAGCGATGTAACGGCTGAAGCATTTTGCATCCACATTTTTGTATGTGTATATGAATGAAAGCATGATTAAATTATTCGAAACCTTACACATCACACATCTTAACAAAGTTAGGAAGTTTGTGATACATGTAGATCCACCTCTGCTTAGTAATTAACTTATAGCAACTACATTGTAGCCGTTATTTCTTCCGTAATTGTTTCTCTCGGAATTGGAAAAATTAGAATCCTGAATAGCATTTTTATAAGAATAAATATTTTTGCTATGCATAGAGAATTAAATCGGAGAATTAAGCATCAATTTTTCCGATGATTTATTCGTAATATATCCAAGAACGCGACTATTTTTTGATTTATTTTAGTAGAAGCAGATATTTCTCTGAATATAACGGATTTATTTTCCTAAAGTAACAAAAAGTTCATCATAGCTCTCAGAAAAACCCGCAACATACATTTTTGTAAAAACTGACTCTTCACTTCGATGCTTAAAACTCAAATTTTGATATATTTACCTTCCTCCGCTCATTTATAAATCAAAATCCTATCAAAGTATCATTGAAACTTAAAATCAAACGTTGAAATTAAGTGTTACGAAAGTAAAGCTTCAGAACTCTTGCGGTGCCTGATATTCAACGAAAATATTATTTATGAACAATCTAAAGTGATCTATTTAGGCCCTCCATAAAGAAAATGTTTAATTCCCATTCGAGAATTTCCAATCATCTATTTAAAATCAATGGAAAACATTTGTTCTCAACTGTAATATTTTGCCAAGAAATATAAGTAAATGATATCGATATTCGTTACACTCCTACCTGATAGTAGAATAGATAAAACTCTTACAGCTGACCTCATCACTCTATCCTTTGATGAACAGCGAATATATACAGTTTACTTATGTTAATACCAAGCGTGTTAAAGCTGTTTATCTCGACCATACTCAAGATATACCGATGTCAGAATACAAAAAGAAAACTTTTGTTTTTATTTCTTTGTTATTCCTAATGGATCAGTTATGCAACCTTCCGTTTCAGCAATCAGATATTTCATTTAAAAAAAAAAGCCACGATCACTGTCCCAAAGCGACCTCTAGAGTTGAATCCGCAAAGATATCCGATTTCCCACGATTCCATTCTTATGTATTTCATACCGCTGCAACGGTCCCATTAGTTTTTAATTGGTATGTAATCGCAGCCCTTTTCCCACCTTTTTTCCGCATCCTTGACCTCCACGTTTTCCTTTCCTCCAGCAGATCATCGCTCGTACAGATACCTCCTTAAATGCGCTGGTTACTCCTACAACTTCATTGCGATGTTAGTTGGCTATTTAACCTTCTTTACACATTTTATACTAATTTAAGATTTTTACTAGATTTTCCACACCACTTTTCACCTGGACGTTAAAACTCTCCAGTTAAACAGTATAACGGGTACTTTGATATTTATATTACTTTGGAGGGGACATTTATGTTAATTGCTAAACTAATATTGCATTATACGGCTTTAAACGACGATTTTTTTCGTTTACTTCTGATAAGTACCACTATACTGTAAAGTGTCATGGAGAAGTCATTGCTCTTCTCCCCGATCTTTTCAAAGGACCATGTAAGAGTTACCGCTTTTTTAGAATTACTCCATAGATTTAGCCACAGTCCAAATAATCCCTAACATTGAATAGAAGATGATAATTAGGAGAATTAAACAAGACAGATGGGCTAAGGTAAATAACAAAATAACAGTAGATTTCTACAACTAATGAAATTTATCAAATCTAAGAATGGATGGCACCAATGATACTCTCAGAATTATACCAATTTTGTAGCTTTCTAGTTGTCTGGATGGTACCAATGATACTCTCAGTGATAGATACTCTCAGAGTTTACAATTAAATTTAGAAAAGCACTAACGAATGTCTTACCAAAGGAAATAATTTTCGATATAGCGGGATTTAAATGCCTCTCTAAGATATATCGGAACTATAAAATAAATAACTTTCCAAGAAAATTGCCTTTTCTCTTTCTTCAATGATTATCTTTTTAGGTAATTAATTAAAATAATATAGTTCGATTTCGTTGTAACATCGATGAATATACTTCAAGATAGTTAAACGCCATTTATTTTCCGCCAGTATTTCGAAGTAAAAAAGATAGTCTGACCTTATACCCTCTCCTACCAAAGAATCTGTGATAAATAAATCTTAAATTCGGTGGTTTAATTTGCGAAAACAAGATTCGATTCAATTCTTCTAGTGAAAATGTAATAGAGGTCGGTACTGGCGAAAATCTTTCGCATCGACCGTGCCGTTCCACTTTAAAATTGGCCGAAGCTAACCAATTAAAAACTTTGTTCTGGTACACTAACTTCTTCCTCATTGAGCTTTCTCTTTTTACGAGGTCAAAATCTTGTTCATCTGTCTGAAACCTCTGATCAAGCTCTAAGCAGTAAGCTTTAAAACGGATTCATGTAGCTTTGGGACGTTCCCATCGCATGTATATACAATTCTAGGGACGTTTAATAATAAGAAGTTCCCATCGTTGGCAATAATTTTGGAGTAAAGAATGTCAAACAATAATCATAACTACTGTCAGTCGTTTTTGCCCATCAGACAATTTCACACCATTTAACTTCCCGAAATCGTATGATCTTAGACGGAATAATAGGAATTGTATCTTTTCCTCAAAGCGTTACTCCATTTAAAACAGGGACAACTAGAAAGCTACAAAATTGGTAAAAAACACTTCAATAAATAAATCAAAGAAAAAATTACTAACGATTTCTCGGTGAATAAGGTCGAGATAAGGAATAATGCCCAGATCATCATAGATACATTCACATCTATTAAAAAGAGAACATAAAAAATTAATTTTATTCTTCGAATTAGCTGTATAATTGACAAATACGTTCATCAGTTACGGTAAAGAGCTGTATCCACTGGAAAATTGTATTATCATAGAAATTTTACAATTTCTGGTTATCGCAAGAAATAATTCTTAATGGTAATCCATTAATGCCCGAAATTACATTATAATAATGATTCATAAATTTATTTCGGGGAGAAGTTCATTCTACATTTCATTGTATTATATTTATCGTTAAATGTTTTTGTGAGTTTGCCATACAACACCGTTCAAACTCAAGAAACACAATCCTATGGATGTTAAAATGCTATTTATAAAGCAAGTATCAGGTTATCTATTTCATGGTTACACTACGAACACAATTTGAAAGCTTAAAATAATAATAATTACAGTATAAAAATTGTGAGCTGGTAAAAATGTATGTTATAGACATGGGGTTTAAGCGTTCTTATTTAGGAAATTAATCGCGTATATGAAAAATAATCACAGTAAATACCATTATGAACATGATGGACATGTCCCTCAAAAATAAATCAAGGATCATACTGAAACAAAAACTATCTTCGTATTTTAGGGTATTATCCTTTAAAGTAAATTTAAGGTATCACCCTTAAATTATCCTTTAAAGAATACTATACAGTGCGGTTATTTAGTGAATTTGGCAAACTCAAAAGCACCGGATATAAATTACAGTCTTTGTTGGTATGGTAAACTACCGTCGTGTGAATGGTAAACATTTATTTGTAAATAGCTTCCTTAGCCATTTTTTTCTTTTCGAACTGCTACTGGGTCTCTTTGCTAACTACAACTTGGTTTCTATTCGCATAATTTCAACGTGATAAAACCAAAATACCTCAAACACATGACAATCCACGAAGAAAGATTTCATGCTTTCCTGGCGTATGCTGCAGATGAAGTCCTCTCGGGTCCATTTAACCTGGTGTAGAGCCCGAGAGGTCTTCATAATCCATGAAATAAAAAATGTTTGGAAATGAGTGTGTGGAACCACAGCAGATTACAATGCAATGTAAAAGATAGATTAGATGATTGGGTTTTAAGTTATTGTTTCGTAAAACTGAAAGAAAAAATTCAGCCAACAGGAAAGACGCCTTCACTGTTTTAATGTTATATAAAATAAAAAATATACAGTTGATTCAAAGTTCGATTCCATTATAAGTTCTTCGATATATGCCCCTGAAAAATGGGAACGGGAAATAGACATTTCTTCTGAAAATGTTACATATAATTACATTAATGATTTAATAAAGACACAAGCTCTACAGCTGGCGAGGAAATAAATCATAAGGAAGTATTTCGGGATAAAATTTGTGTCATCTTTTTTTTAAATAAGATTAGTGGTTATGTTAATTGGCAATTAGCTTTAAAATTTCTACCACAGTCGTAACATGAAGGTGATGAGACAATTAAAATTAAGTACGAATATTAACACCGAGTTGGAAGTAACCCATTCATTCGCTGCGAAGTCATTTTTCAATCTTAAAATCAAGGGCCTTGTGAAAAGAAATTTCAACGGCAAAGTTCAGATAATGTGCCGGTTAGAGAACTAAGGAGACTCATCTAGTATGTACCTACTACTGAATCATCGATAATTCTCCGTTTTAACCAGAAATAGAATTCGATAGCTACTACGTATATATTATACTTTACCAACAGTAAATGTTATAGATATATTTGGGAATTTTGAAGTCTATAGAAAGCCAGTAATTCATAGCAAGGGTGGTCAATTTAGTGAATCTGATGAAATTCCCCGGAAGAGAATACTTTTTTGCGATTATTCAACGGCTGATCGAAACAGCTTCCGATACTGATGCAAACTAGCAACTCGTAATGAATAAACAGTTCACGTAAATGTAGTATATAAACTTGTTATTCCAAGAGGGAAATACAAATATTTTTTGGAATTTTTGTGGTTTTTTTCAGGTGATATGAAAAGTAGCAAGATATTAGAGAAGAAAAGCACCCCTTCATTAATTACATTTCCGTAGGAACGAGATTTATGTGTACTCGCGAATTTTCTACAGAAATGAGAATTTTCGAACGATAAGTTGTAATTGAAATGACAAAGTATTCCGCAAACCAGAGACTACCATCTTCTTTCTTCTACTTTCTTTGGTAACTGTAACATTAGATTTTGACTGTAAGGTAAAAAGTTAGCATAATTTAAACAGTCCGCTCATTTTCTCTCACGCCTGACACACTTCGTGATTGTGCTGAAATCTTAAGAAAAATTCTTTTTAAAATCTCAAATCGTATATGGAGTAGATAACTTATATTCTTAGGAGATTTAAGATATCTACTTTTTAAGAACCTGAAAATGTTTCCCTCTTTCCGAAAACTCAATGAAGAACGGATTTCTTAAGGAGTTGCTAAACATTATTCCGTTGCCGACTCAAATACGGATTTAAAATCGTACTAAACGTACAGAAAAGTTCATCCACTCTTTCTTTAATTTCGATTTAGACAGATTGTAAAAGATATGTTACTTGTAATATGCATGAAAGCAATATCAAGATAAACATCAAAGTCGAATGTTTTACATCTTCTAGATAGATCAGCGAGTGCAGAATATCACCCTTAAACAGGAAGCAAACAAACGACTGTATAATTATAATTCAGAGACCTTCGCATACAAATTGTCGCCTAGCTTTCCCTTGCGTTTAACTGTAGAATATCAAACTATTAAATTTGCTTCATTGATCAGTGACGTTTTAAAAATTATCCGGATGCGGAGGGAACTGGGACTCTGAGGAGGTCGTAATAAATATACGAAAAGGTAAAAAAGCATAATATTTAATTTTTAAATCATTTGAAACTTAAGTTTAATCTTTTATCTTTAATCCCCCTAACATGTAAGTGTAAAATTATATACAATTAAAATTAACTTTTCACTCTGAGGTACATCTCGCGTTTGTACTATATTTTAAGATATAATTTTAGCAATAAAACAAGACAATTTTTGGCAAATGTCTGCAAGTGAGGTACAATTCCAAGCTTGTGTCAGCAAACAGTAGCTCTAACATCTGTAGTACTCGCAAATTAAAAAATGGCTGGTAATCAATTTGAAATTACGCAATAATTCCTGGATGGCTCGGTGTAATACATTTCCAAAAATCATAACAATCAAAAGGAATTCGACAAGTGCTGAAAATGTCATCTAAAATATCAAACAAGATCAAGAAAAGGTGTGTCAGTTGTTCAGTGTTCAGCTGGGAGAGTACAGATCTCCGTATGAATTAAGGAAAGGAATTAATCTGTTTTGATCAATTAGCCAGGCCGTCAGTCGTACAGTTAACCGCGGAGCCCCGCTAATGCACCGTCCACATTCGGTAACTTAGCGGTTCCCGCGTTTTAATGAATCTTTTAATGTACTCGAATTACCCGTAAAACTGATCGACTATCTGATTTAGAAATTCTTTTGTTTTCAAATGAGTCCACGGATGCTGTTGAATAAATAAAGACTTAATGACGCTTCGACAAAAAGATAAGATAATCCGTTTGAAATATTTTCTCCGACATAAATCCAACTCTTCAAAAATGCGGCAGTATTTGAAATCCATTAGTACAACATTTCACCCTTCGACAGCCTCTTCATCAACTCCACAAAAACTTTGCTTTCTCTGCGTTCCTTTCTCTCAAACTAATTTCCTGTCACGTTTCCTCGACTCAAACATCATTTTTCCATAATATCAACCCTTTTATGGATTAATGTTTGGCTTGATTTCCTTCAGATCCGAGATAAGTTGACGTTATCGCCGTTGTGAGTCATAAAAACGTTGAACGTCTTCGAGAAAATATAATGAGGACTATCCATATTTGTTATTTAGAATATTTTATGCGCCTGTGATGCTCTTAGTAAAAAATATTTGATACATTGAGCGAGAATCCACTTATTGGGCTTCATGTTTTAACAAATATCAGCGTTCAGAATCACAGTTACAAATCGGATTAAAGACTAGATACGTCTTCGAGGTATATTTCAAGTACATGAAATTTCTTGTCAATATTATCTTACTTATTCTTTAGCACGCAATGAATCTACCGACATACAACGGAAATTTATCGTTATAAAAAACTACATTGATTAAGAAATTACTTTTAGTTGGCCGATACCTCAAGATGCCTGGATATGAAAAATGTTGGCATGAAAAAAATGTTATTTTGATAGAAATGGTAAACATCATTCATTTCAATAGATATTAGATGATTTAAGTGACTGTAGCCGTAATGTATAGTAGCTATGCTTGAAAAATTTAACTCTGGTTGTTATTCATTAAATATTATTATATCTCTCTTACAAATAAGAAAGACTATATCAAATCAAAAGATATTAACTTCTTTTGATAAATGAAAATATTTTCGTTAAAACTCGTCGGTAATTGTCGGGAATTAAATTCAATATCAAATGAGTAGATCGTCATCCCTACTTAAGGCATTGAAACTAAGAACCTATATTTCCTATGTCGCCTCATATTAAAGGGAAAATAATTCTGCTTTGCTGTTCCCCCTCTTCGCTGAAATACAATTTATCACTTGAGCTCCCTTAAAGGCGTTAAATTGAATCCAAGAGAATCATCACTCTTGATTTATTTATTGGAATACCTCAAAACAAAATCATAGCGTAAACACACTGACCATTCAACAAAATACGGTATCAATCAAGCTGTATCATTCATCTACCTGACTTATCACTTTAAATTAAAGGCCATTTATGGATTCTTACAATTTCCAAGTGCAATGTATCCCTGATCTCTACCAATTTTTATTCTCCTTGAGGGAAATGATTGAGTAAAAGCTCCCACGCTGACAGTCAAACAAAAACAACAGTGAAATCAACGAATTCAGAGTGATGATATGCTACCCGCACCTCTAAATTTACTGTAAATTGATTGTCTATAAAGAAATTTAAGGTTTACGAGAAAATTTTACAATTCAATGCATCCAAATTAAACATCTTAATGAATTTTTTCAACAAAAGACGCCCTTGAGGAACCACCATTCGAAAAATCTGGAAGGTTGGGGACACAGATATCCTCGGGTACTACGGGAGGAGTGGCTCCGTGATTATCCCACGATCCCGAAAAGAGGGCTTCCCCAAAATTTCGCCGATCTTTCCCATACCTTTTATGTGAAGCCCCTTAGCCTCCAGCGCTCCCTTCCTCCTTATCCCGTGGATTCCCCGCGAATCATTCCTCGAAAAAAGTCAATAAAAAACAGATTACATCGTGAGTGGGAAGCAAGAACGGTCTGCGGTTCGGGAGAAGCGGGGGTGTAAAGGAGGCGGATGGATGGTGGAGGGCGATGAGAGGACACGAAGGAAAGAGCCCAGTAGAGCGAGGACCGGAGAGAGGCTAGGAAGATGGAGGGAGCAATGATTCGAGGGATGGTGAGGATGGCGTCGGAGGAGTGGTTAAGATGAGGGGCGGAGAGGGTGGAATCGGCGAACGCCATGGGGCGATGCGGTCGGCTGCCGTCGGGAAGGGAGGCCACATCCTCCGCGGCAGCCGCAACGGCAGCGTACACACGAACCAGAATAGTTGGGAAGAGAGTGAGGGGGTCGTCGAGGCAAATCGGTTCCCAGGGCGGCGACACTTGGGGGAAGAGAGATTTTCACCGAAGACAGCCAACACATCCCCCGGGAGAATCCGTTCACCCGCTGGCAACGCGATACTCCTTTCTTCCAACCCCATTCTACCCATGCCCTTCTTCTTGTTCCTCGTCTTCTTCTTCCTTCTCTCGGATTTCTCCCTCGCACGTCTTATGCAGGAGTGCAGAGGAGGAATGCGAGCACCAAAAGCTCTCCACGGAGGAGTGCGTGCGAAACGGGGTTTTTCTCTCGCTCACTTAGACCGAAAAATAAGAAGCATCGAAGTCCCGCGACGTTTTTCCCTCCTAACTCAAAATATTCGTCAAGGTGGAAGAATTCTCGGTTAGAGTGATAAAGCGATGTATGATATACGGAATATATAACTGTTTATATGCATATACCACCAGATGCACATTTCACTATTCTTGCTTTCAAATGTTTTATTATGCTTTTCATTGTACATGAGTAGCATTACCAGTCATCACAGCTCCCACAGTGCAGTTAAATATAGCTTTAGTGCCGTAAATTTCCTAGTTCTTATTATCCACTTCTTATTATTCCATCTCTTAATCCTAGTAGTAGTATTGTGAAAAGTGCTTCGGCTGCTTTGGTCATTTCGCACATAGGCCCTCACCGGGAATCGAACCCGGGACCGCTTTCGCCGAAGTCGAACGCGTTGCCCAATTGGCTATCCGGGAGCCCCTCCACTTCTTAATATATTAGAAGTTTAATAGTCTATAGTTTTTGTTATAGATAGAGAATCAATTTGAACCGCAGCTAGTGACAGCCTGTACAGATTAGTAAATATCCCTCCGAAGGTCTATTGTAGTTAAAGACAGAAATTTTATGATTAAAAATTATGATGGTTTAAACGCTTCATTTTGTAGTAACTTTTTACTCAAATAAATAATAAAAGGGAATGCATGAAAAGAATTTGATGAACCAGTAGTGTAAGATGTATGGTAGGATGGATATTTTGAACAAAAGAGGCGAATAACAGTCAGCCAAAAATAAAGAGGATTAATTACGTAAAACAAATAAGTTCACTATCCTCAGAAATCGGAACAAGAATAATGGCATAAATCGATCAGCTTTTCCCCTGTGGTTCTCCTGAATATAGATTTTTGGAGTATATTTTTAGCTTCCCTTAAAATTCGCATTCTTCAGTAGGAAATCCTACGCCTCTGTGTTTTACCTCCAGTCATTTTTAAATGGTCTCCGTTCCTCTTCCATATCTTCCCCATTCTCTTAATGAAGCTGGCTTTCCTAGGATATTTCTTTATCATAGTTTTTCCTGCCTAGGGAACTTATTTTCTCCAAGTTGCGGTCACACCATCGGCGGAATTCTCTCCACAGAATTCATTTGCAAACAATTCTCAAATAATGGCTATTGAAGTTCCTCATTCTGATATCTACTCTGAACGCGATGCAAAGGAAATATTTTTCAGATGAAACTTTCACAGAAACGAAAGCAATACAATAGAATCCAAGTATGAATGTAGAATCAGAATCTATAAATCTGATGAAATCTAGTTTATCATTTGGCGATAGGTGTAAAATTTTACCTTTAAATATCTAAATTAAGGGCATTGATTGTAATTTAAATTTACTTAGTAGCGCTGCGCCTTATGAAGTCCCGGATTCGATCCCGAAGGGAGCCCAATTTCCCAGATTGGGTTGGTGGAAGGAAGGACGTTAAGCCTAGAAAAAATTAACGCAAAACCAAATTTATCTTCATCACTAATCATCAGCCGAACACATAATTGATGGAAATAATAAGACCTAGGAAAGAAATTAAAGTACAACTGTACTCAGAAGTTCCATTAATTAACAAGTCCTCCGTAAGTGTTTTCTACGACTACTTTTTTCATCATATTGCAAAAGTATCACATTGCATCACTTAGAAGTGCATTTCAATTCATTAGGCCTTCCACCGACAGAGCATTTTTAAGTTATCCTCGAATCAGTCTTTTAAGTACTATGCTAACGATGGCGAGCGTCTTTATCATTAAAAAGAAGCAGGGCCGTTATTCCATTCCGTTATGCCTGGCGAGGGAATGCTTGATTATATTCACGTTAGTTTTTAACGCCGCGCTCGCAATCAAGCTGTGCCTTTCCTAGTAATTTTATGCAGATGATCGCGTGAATTGTATTTCCGCTTCTCCGCTAAGAGTAGGTAATATTAACTAGAATTCCACGCGGTTTTCTGACGTTATACATGCAATTTAGATTAATGTGTCCGTACGATGACTTATTTAAGTCTTCTTGAAGTTAAGAGAGCTGGAATGCAAGTATTCACAATTTAGCAAACCTATTTAAATAGAAGTTAAGCGAGCGAAAAATGTGAATCAGCCATAGATGTCTCCAATTGCATCAGTTCTATGGGAGACATCAATGACCGAGAGTCTCCAATTGCATCAGTTCTATGGAAGACATCAATGACCGAGAGTGGCTTCGAAGTAAATAAAGATCAGATTCCGCATACGTGAATTATTTCCTACAAAATGAACAAAATGATTAACAGAATGATTCTTTCGAATACAAATGCAGGGAAAATATTGAGTAGATGAAGCAATTATTTTAGCCATAATTCTGAAAATCATGCTATGCTAATTTACATGGGGTTAAAAGTACAAAATTTTGCCTTCAGTCACTTGTGACTTCTTCCAACTTAGAAAAGTTAAACTTATAGAAGATGTCGTAGATTTATGGAATTTCATTAATTAAATAAGTTTTAAATATAAGTTTCAACAAACTTTTGTTGTTCGCTTAACAATCCGTAGTTCGATATTCAACGGTATACTTAGTCCTCTAGATATGTAAATGAATCGTTGGTTATTTTCTAAACCTCGAAAACTATTCATCGTTGTACAAATCTAAGTCCTCAAGCCCTGCAGCAGAAAAATGCACAGTTAACCTGATAACGTTTAATACCTCTCCAAAAATCTGCTTATGAAATTGTAGGCCAGAACTCTGCTCTGATAATTAAACGGCACGAAAGCTCTACTACGAGACATTTGTAACGAGATCAAATTTTTACCCTTTCGCAGCCGAAGAAATGAAACTTTCTTGAGACGGGATGGCCAAATAAAGAATGGAATGCGAGGGTCGGACGAAAACGGATGAAGGAAACGGAAACGGGAGAGGAAAGGGATGTGATTCACGGAGAGAGGCTGCGCGGAGTCCCAGAGAACGGGAAGAGGGAGATAAACACAAGATTGTTGGCAGGAGTTGTGGGAAAAAAGCTCCGCCGAGGAGCATTTCGCATACGGAGGAATAGGAAGCGACGACTAGTGACGAAAACAAACAAAAAAGCGGGAGTTAAAGAGACGGAGGTGTGGGTGGGGAGAGATGGGCTATTGGGAAGATGGCTGTGGGTGGATCGTATCGTGGACACTAACGGCAGCGAAGGGTTGGGCTGGCGGAGGAGTTGGAAGGAGCGAGGAGGCCACGGAAGGGACAAGCGGCGAGTAGCGGGCCAGTTGCTATGCGGCTCTCACCCGAGGTGTGCGCATTGCATAACCTACCCCAGATCCGGCAACGGTTAGCAAATTTCCACGACCTTGAGTGATTTGGAGGGAATGACTCCTTTCAGTCGGTCGATAAAGCTAAAAAACAGAGATCAGCATGTGGAGCGTGTTTTTAAAGCACACATGGACGGATCCAACGACAGCAAACTCGAGAAAATTCCTTTCCCCAAATATCGAGAGATTCCAAGATATGCCGCACAGGTGCTCGTTTAAAAGGAAAGAAATTTTAGCCAATATTCAAATCCGAGGAAATAAATCGTAGGGGTTTAAATTTTACGTTTATTTTACGCAGAACCCTAAAAATTTATCGATTTCGAAATTCAGTTTTTTCTTTCGTAAAGCAGGTAGAAATACAAGTTTTCGGGAACGAGCCGACTGTTAGGAAGACGTAGAAGTATCCTAAACTGTGGGTGGCTGAAACCGAGAATGCAGAATCTGGGTTATTCTCCATTTTCGTGAAGAGTTACCTGGTGTCAAATCTTGAGCGAGAAAAGGAGAGGAAAAACTGGTCTGAAGTCGTTCTCTGAACCGATATCGTGTTAATCGGATGCGATCTTATACATTTTAGAATTGAGCGTGATTTTTAACTAACTCTAATATTCATTCGATAAAGATACAGCATTCTTCCTTGAAAGTGACGTCGGTTGGCTTGAAAAAATAGGAAAATAGAGGAAAAAAAACATTTAAACTCGTGAGAAAGACTCCATGGCAAAAGTAAACTTGTCATTACATCACAACTTAAATGTTGTGGAGAGCTTTTCGAGATAAAGTTAGAAATATGGAAAATGATAAACGGACCAGGCAGAAATTTTTTTTTTAATAAAAAAATAATAATTCATCGAAGAAACGACTCTATTTGATTGGAATGACCCTAGCTGTCGAGGCACCAATAAAAAACTAATTCTACAATTCTCGACTCTATTTCATTCAGTGAGGAGAAAAGCTAAAATATTTAGTTGATAAATCGTTGGAATTCGTAAAATGAAGCAAATGTAGTAAAGCGAAATAGAGATCATGATTCTATCTGTCCACATCCCTTCTACCATTAACTATCAAGAGCTAAGAAAAAAATATGGCTTACTAGGCAAGATGAGTAGTGAGGTATTTTCCAATGCTTTCCTCACCAATCCGGAATGCTAACAGTGGAACAAGTCCACGTAAATGAAGCACAATGTACCTACAATCAACATTTTTCGTAGTATTTCATATAGAGAGACCTTAATCAGTGCCATTATTCAGCATCACCCAATCTCAGTAGCTATCATATTATCAAAGCCATGGGTAACACTGAGATACTAGTAGATAAAAGATAGGTTTGTTTATATCTTGTACCAAAAAACAAATAAAAATATTCTATTCATCAAGATGTGGAGGCAGAACTCTGTTGCCATCAACTATGACATTGAATATTTCAATCTTCCGCTCATGAAGAAGCCCCTGGAACATATCATCTTTAGGGAAAAGCGTTCCTCTGACTGAGTTTATGATGATTTGTCTAAGTAAACTCATGCAGACTATTTTCTTTGTGTTGAGTTTCAGTCCGGTTCAGATGGGCTTGTTCAGAACGAGTTCCCGAGGATATCCGCCTTACCGCAGACTGACTAAAAGTAGAGCAACAGAAATGATCTTCAAGCGTGAAAAGTCCGAAAAACTGGCAAACATAAGCATATCAACATGGAAACTTGAAATTGTATTTACTGCCCATTGTTTAATGGGGAGGCTCGGTCGAAAGTAATCTGCTACTTAGAGTATATTCAACAAATTTGTTAAATCTTTTCGGACTCAAAATATCAATCTCACGACGTCTTTCATTTCAATAAAGAGCGATTTTCCTCAAAGGAATGGTATTTTCGGTGTATTTTCTGTTATTTCTCTTGGGGGCTTTCCAATATTTTTTTACATTCAACAGTAGTAATAATACGATGATAAAATTGTTAATAAAAAATGTAGACGCGAATCTTGCCTATTAATTATGTAATTACGAATTTTTGTCTCAAAGAAGTATAAAGTAAAGAATTATTTTTTCAGCTTAATGTTTTTTATTTCAATCAATAAAGGAATCCTATTGCCTAAGTCGAGCTCAAATGTTCACCTATTGATAAGCTTGAATCATAAGAAATGAATCACTTAACAAAATAATCATTGGAAATTGGAGATGAATATTGAGAAAAAATAGGAAAAATAAAGGAGAAAACAACTAGAATGAGCTACTTCCTTAGTACTGCTACTTAATGTATGAAATAGAATGAATATTGGATACAGTTTTGAACTATAACTTTTAAAAGGAATCAGAAGTCATGTTTGAGACCAAAACAAGCATATAAAAATTTTAATTACGAATTTAAAAGCGGATTGAAAGGAGGATGATGTTTCCGACATGAATGGAAGTATATCTGATGCATTCTGAGTAAAAGACAAGGTTGAAACAGCAGAGTTAACGGGAATATTGTATGCTGAGATTCAGAATGGTGAAGGAACACGAGAAGAGTGGAAAGTGGAGTAGAGATGGAAAGAAATGGAGAGAAAAATGAATAATAGAAAAGAAAAGTGAGATGAGCTGTCAGAGATGTTAAAGGACGGAGAGAATGAATGATTCAGTGGAAAATAAGAAGAAACAAGTCAATGCGGAGTCACAGGTTCTAGTCACGCAACTATGTTTTGAATTGCTCTTGTCGTAAATTCAAATGGACTTGAATTTATGGACTGCTTGACATCAACGTTTGAAGAAAGACGAATTTTATGGGGAAAAACTGGGAAAGAAAATCGAATTAATAAAAAATTGTTGATTGATCTTGAATCAAACTTTTCCAATCGAAAATTCCAAATACTTTCCACGTTTTCATACAAATTATCCTAATGTGAAGTTTGTAAGCATTAAATCGATAGATAAGTAATCACAGTTATAAATGTTTCCCGTAGGAATGAACCGATGGAACAGTCAAAGTAGAAATTAAAATCTGACTTCGCAATTACACAATTTTACTAATACCGCATTCAAACCCGAAATAAAATAATTGAAATCTCCCAAATCAGCAATTTTTCTTGTGGATTGAAGAATAAATTTTACTCCATTGAGTTTTGATCTTAAATGAGAATAAAAACCTAAATAAAAGTCATGATTTATGTCTAAGTTATTTTTGGTCGTTTCTAACGGATGTACGAGTAATACAGGCTTAGATTCGGTATGTATGCTTAACATAGACTTGACCAAATTTCACTTCAGGGACTGGTGTTATAATGATTTCATAAAGAGAAGATTATAGATACTCTCCCACATAGAAATCGCGGACGAAATGGACTAAGGTTATCTGTAACAGTTATTGTATATTATAATAACCGAATTTCAAACACCTGCATCACCCAGAAATATCAAGAATATAGTCCAGAATGTTGATAATGGATTCTTAAAAAGTTCTCATAAGTCTTTGATGAATTTTTCCGACGAATTTACTGCCTAGTCAATCGTATCTTCATCTGGGAGAACATCACCATAATCAATGGTAATAAGAATATTATGAACCATTCTTTCATGGTCTATGACTATTTTCAGACCTCGTTTCAACCTTGCTGAAGCACCTCCTCCGAAAAAAGACGAGTTAAAGGTATGAATATAATACAAATAATTGGAAATTAGGGTGATTTGATTTTGCATTACTGAAGAATTAAGAGAGGTAGGTGTTTCCGACGAAACATATTTATAATAGAGCTCAAAAATGATTTAACATTTCGATGGGTTTTTCTCTTCATTTATCCTATACATCTATGAAACAAATTTGATCCTCTCCTGTGGTATCAAGTATGACTCCATCGCAAATTAAAAAACATCTCTAACTTTGCTAGTCTAAGTAAAGATTTCGACTAATTTTCAACCCTAACGAGCTGGTATACAGCCAAAATATACTAAAACTATCAGAAATGTATCCAATAAACACAATATTTGAAGAAATTCCAAATGTGAAATATAACAAGTCGCAATACAAGTAAAAGCGAGGATAATACAAAATATAGATCGGGAATCTGTTCGTTGGGGATGGACTTTTACCTAAGGTTGTGAGCTCCTTGAAAGAATTAAAGACATTTCAATATAATATGGCAACCTTTGAAAACTGTTACATCTAAATTACATAATGAAAATTTCTCTTTATTTGAGGCATTTATGTCGCAAGAAAGTTTAATCCTGCGAGACTTCTTGGCAAATGAATCTAAGGATCTAACAGTGGTGTTATAGCTTGGGTATGGTTATGCATAAGGGCATATGTAATTATCTAGGTTCTATGCAGATTATCAGGGTTATTGCTCAATGCTCAAATTTCACTTTGATAAACACCGTGTCGTTGATATGAATTTCAGCAATAGTAATAGTGACCGCATGGTGTTTCATAGGAATTCCATTTTTCAATACCTAAAATCATTGTGTGAAATAATAGAGACAGGCCTTAGCATTGAACTCAAGAAATATATCATTAGTAATATTGTAAAAATGCTTCGACAGCTGAATTAATTTCGCACGCAGACTTTCGCCGGGAATCAAACCTGGTACTGCTTTCATCATACACATTACCATTCAAAATCAGTATATTTCTTCGTTGTAGTTCAAAATCGCATTAGAATATAATATCCACAATTAATCAGGGAAGAGAAAAAACTATGGTACTGTTCTCTCACATTTTTTCCATCACTATTTTCCTCATGCACTTACTCAAACTCCGAGAAACTTCGTTTTCTTGCCCTCTTAAAATGTTGCCTGGACACGCTGCTTAAAAACACTGAGGAATTAAAGAATATTAAATTATTGAGTAATATCCCACTAGCATCATAATGTCGTATTACACAGAAAAATATCTCACAAAATTAGAAGCGTATTGTAAATTAGGATATTATACGGCACACCAAGAGTTTAATCTGGGAAAAAAACAATTTGGCGCGGCAAAAGGTCAGGGAGCACAAAACTGCGACAGAAAAGTAGCAATCTCATCATGACAAATCTACGCATCTTGCCTACGTGTCTACCTCTATCCAAAGTATGAACAATCCTACTTTCCAGGTAATCAATTGTATAGTGTGTTTAATATTCTAGCCATCGCGTTTGAGATGTTTTATTAGACTTGTCACCCACGTCTTCCGTCACCTTTTCTTCATTTATATTTCAGATATAAAATCGTCACTTTTACCTGTTTTAGATTAAAGAAAACCTTGTATGAAATTCGTCACTTGCATTTATCGATGTTCCGTATCATTCAAAATTATCTCTACAGCATTTAAGTTTTTTATAGAGCAGTACATGATAGCATAAAGTAGACGCGCAATATCAGGACCGGCCCGACAATACAAGCGAACAAAGAGAGATTTAAACAGAAAATTATGGGGGCGAAGATCAGTACACGCAAGAACGCACTCGTACCTTTAATGTTTTGCTTTGGAAACTGACGAAGATGGAGAATGATTTTGATTATTGGAATACAACATAAATAGTATATCAACAATCAAAAATATCGAAAAATAATAATGAAATGAGGACGAGGAAAAATTAGAAAACTTTAGGATCCATACCTCACAGATAACGGTCTAAAGAGGAAGGCGAAATAGGAATCGGAAAAAACAGAAATACTAAACCAGGAACAAAATTCCTTCGACTTGGGCAGATATTCCGCAAAAGTCGATTATCCAAAGCATAGCGCTACGGAGCGAGAAAGATATCTTTTATAGTATAAATGTGGTTAATTTGATCCAAATCTCTTGATTTTAAGCCTAGTAATTTAGAATTCCTCTTATTAGGATGAGGGAAAGGTGTTTGGGCTCGAGTCCTAGTCACGTTGATATTTTTCACTTCTATTTACCATTGAGAATAAATTGCTTATAATTAAAATGTAAAATAATATCTTATCAATAATTACTATGAAATTAACATTCATAAAATTGTCATATTCTCAGTACTAACTCTATTTGGGACTAAATTCCAAGCGTATCCTTATAGGATAATGAAATAAGCTCAACAATCGCGTGTGGTAAACGCCTCCGACAAGAATGACGGAACTTAATTTAAGTTTAATATAGAAAAGTTTTAAAACGGTGGTGAATCATAATAAATGGCATATATACTTCAGAAACTCAGAAATGAATGAATTTTATTCTTTTGTGATTCTTAACCTGTATGGGGTAAACTGTTACGTTGAAAAGCATTTGGAATTATTAAATTGAATAGCATTTCCTCGAGAATAACCTGCAGCTACTAGAAAAAAAACATTCTCTTTCATACATCACTTGGACGTAAGCGGAAAATCCCAAGATTAGATGCCTTATAATACACGTGAAAAGGCAAAGAAACGTTTTTCAGGTGACCGCCGAGATCTCGAATTCAATCTTTTCGAGAAAGGCACAATATATTTCCTATTTCACGTATGAATAAAAAGCTTNATGTTACAAATTACATGATTTACATAATTACATGTAATTAATAATTACACTATTACCTATAATACATTTTTACTGTAATTCCATGGAATTTTCAAGAAGCCAGCTTTAAATTTTTCTTTTTGCTTCTCCTAGCTTTCCTATGCCATGGAGGTTATATGGAAGTTTGTTAAAAATGGCCCCTACAATTCCATGGAATTTTCTAGAAGCCAGCTTTAAATTTTTCTTTTTGCTTCTCCTAGCTTTTCTATGCCATGGAGGTTATATGGAAGTTTGTTAAAAATGGCCCCTACAGCTACATTTAAATTTCTTGCTCCATGATTGTTGTAGTATGATGTGTTTGGTATCTTATTCTTGGCGTCTTTGCCATGGAATGATGCTGAATTATTTTATTTTTGTATTTTTTATTGTAATAATTATCAATAAGTATGACATATTTATATAGCTGTGTAAAAGGAAGGAGACCAGTTTTTTTATAACAGTCATGTTTGTTTTTATTACCTGCTTCATTGTAAATGTATTTAATTATTCTGTTTTGAATTTTAATTAGTCTACCAAGGTAAGTTTTATATGTACCACCCCACACTGATATGCCATACCTTAAGAGGGATTCTACAAGAGAGCAATACATTATTTTTTTAGTTTTCAATGGTAGCATGTCCTTCACAAAATAAAATTGATAAGATAACTTTTTTAATTTATTAGAAACAAAATTAATATGGTACTTAAATTTAAAATTTTCATCAATTATTATACCCAAGTAATTATAGCTAGATACTTGTTGTATAACATGACAACTACATGAAATAGTTTTTACGTTACTTGTGTTTAGTGCGTGCAGACGACTATGGTTGTGGATTTTTACATTTATTCTGTCTCTCACAAGTGGCCTATTTTTTATGTCCATTATTACTTTTTTATGTTTTCTTTATCCTTTATCGTAACAAAGTAATATATAACGGTACTCTGGAAAAGGAGGTTGAGTAAAAAATATTCCACGTGGTGATAAGTTTGCTTTTGCGATTTGTATCTTAATTGCAAATGCTGGAATGTTAGAAACATTGCCTCCTCTTCCATATGACTAATATTTTCTCAGCAGTATTTCTATATGCGTCCAATCACCCGTATATTCTGATAGGGAAACGTATGAGCTCGGATTCGGCAATAGGGAGGGTCGTCAATGGGACGGGTTCTTTAAAATCCCAAAATTTGACAAAATTTTCGCCTTCTTCTCAAAATTCTCGAAATTCAGAATGAGATACAACATTTTTACGACCAAAATGAGAATCTTAATTCAATTTCCCTTCTCATGGTACTTGCCTCGATTTCTTATGGACCATTATTTGTAAATTAATTTTGCACGTGTATGATACCTGCACAGCTTTATTTTCAGTAACGCAAAGGACAAGTATGCAAAGTGTAATTCTTCGTAATTTGATATCATAATCGATGGAATCTTCTAGGAGGAGAGGATCATAAATGTAGATTTACGGAAAGACGTAGAGAAGCTACGGAAACTATATACAAGTGCATGATGTTTATTAAGCAATACCATTACCTTATTGAATGGCAAAAATGCTATTAAAAATTTTACCTACAAAGAGGCCCGAAAAGCTCCTCCTGTAGAGGGCGATATATCTTGAGCCATTCTAGCGCTATGGATGAGTGCGCGCCTCTCTAACTCGTACATTTCCGTCTTCCATTTAAAATTAATAATGACGGCTATCTATAAGAAAGAGAAACATGGAAGGATGTCACGATATGAAACCTTCAAGGAAGTTAATGTAACAAAAGTTGAAGGAAGAAAATACTGAAATTTCATTTTTGCATGTATAACGCTACTCATTTACGACCTTTAAACGGAAAACGACTTAAGAAAACGAAATAAAACTGCGGCGTAAAATAAAATATTCAGACATATATATATATATACATATCAGCCTGTTACTATAAGATTATAGAAAGATATCCCAGACATGAAAGTCATCAATTATAACAAAGAAGACAAGCATTACGAGGATAATAAAGCAACAGCGAACAATCAGACACTTTTTATGAGTAGGCTAATGATCCTGGGAGTAAACACATAAAATGACGGAGTATTAACACAGTAATAACATGAGATTAAATTAAAGATACAACGCTTTGCGTTAATACATTGATAAAGACGCTATTAGTGTACATATGAATACTGAATTAAATCAAGACATGAATACCATACAGCTTGAAGAGATGAATGAAAAAGATTTTGCGTAGTTAATGAAAATGTAATATCGGAGATATTGCCTAAACTATACTGTGGAATTTCATTCACGAATGTGTCACACATCAAGCTTGTACGATGAATTGATTGAGTTAATTAATAATTAGAAGGAAATAATATACTAATGTTGTTATTTTACTCGGCATAAAGCATTACTCGGAAATGTGGCGAATCAAAATACTTTCAAATAACTCTGACCGGAATTCGTAAAACAATGATATGATAATAGCTGTAATATAATATAAAAAATATTAAAATAACTGCAACCAGTAGGTTTTTATCCCTGATTGCTGAATTTTTTTCACATAATTTTACAAAAGTCAATCCCTAGAAATATGTGATTCAACCAGTTTAAACAAGGTTAGTTTTACTTTAGCTGAGGGAGAAAGAGGTTTCGAAAATTTTCTTTATATTTGAACAATGTTTCGAATGTATAATATTTTCGAAACATTTATACATTAAGAGCGTAATGTTTTTATATTATATTATTTACATAGAACATATATTTTCCTGAGATATCTACCATGAGTCATAAAGTTATAGCATACAATCACAAGAGAAGTTATGTATCAAAAATCCTTTTTGTGCCCTATACTGCTACATCAAAGTTAACAAGAAATTATAATTCGTACTCTCAGATTATGAATTCCGAGTCCGAATAGATTCCCTTTTCGCAGGTAAAGCCTCCATTTCTATGACATTTCATCCAATAAAATTTCTGATGTAATGTGGAGCCCACTTTATCTCCTTAAATACAGATATTTTTGTATTGCTCTATTGCTACCATAACTATAATCATGTTGCACTCTTGTAACTATCTCAAATCTTTTCCTTTGTATTGTGACAACTGTGGAGAGGTTGTGTTGATTTGAGATGTAGAATCATGTTAATTCTAACAAATCTTCATTCCTTAAAAATTTAAAACCATACCTTCATTTCCAGTGGCTGTATGTTTGACAATCTTACCAAGATTCAGCGGTGATACATTACTGCCATGTACATACATTACCCCGACCCGTAGGATGAATTGTTCTGTTAAAACTATAATAAACCCTCCTGAATAATAATAAACACTTCCTGAATCAAAAACAACGAGAGGGAAAGAACTGTTTAGTAATAACTTATACGCGATATAAATGTATATATTGGCTATAAAATGTGACAAACCGCCTGTGTTCAAATGTGTTTATGAAGAGAAATTCCGTGTAAAATCATGCGCTTACAGAGATTTCAAAAGTATTTACTGCTCTCGTGAGCTAAAACAAAGATCTGACATATCCAAACTTCTCTGTAACTCATTACAGATCAGAGGTTCTCATGAGGAATATTATTATGGTTGCAGATGCGTCTTTAAAGCAGGACTTTACTTCTTACTGAGTAGGGCTTACACGTCCAGATATCTGCTATTTAATTCATAATTGATGTACCGTTATATCCAGCAATTTTTTATATATATTTTAATTACAGAAAAATGGTATCATTTCTAATATGTAACGGATATCAAAGGTTGATCGATCTGGTCCCAAAAGACCTATTTCACATACAGAACCATGATATGATCATTTGAAAGTTGTTAAAAAATTGGAAAGGGTAACAAAAGAGACTACTGAAAACGAATTATTATGAAGATATTATTCATATCATTGTAGGAGTGAGAATATGATATGCGTAGAGTTTAGTATACCAACATATTATCAAGAATCTCAGGCAAGAATCTATCCTTCAAAGGGAAATTATTTGCAGAAAGGAGGATTTCCATAAGAATTTTGTTTCGATATTCGTTCTAATGAAAAATTCGAATGAAACTTTACTATTAAACGTATTTTTATCCGTGAAACTAACGTAATACGTTATTATTGTAGCAATATGAAATTTTCCAAAGGCGAGGTGCGACTGAAGAACCATTACAAACATTCGCAAAAACGTTGCAAGTGCCTGATGGAAGATACTATTTCATGAAAAGGGGAAAAGTACGATGTTATTGGCATCACGTAGGGCATTCAAGATGTTCTCAGAAGAAGGCGATCGTCCGTAAAAACCTATCCTTACTTATTATTGTTGCGCACATGACGATTTTGTTGAGGCTTTTCACTAATAGATTCTTTCAGCAATACATTGCGGCAATATCGCTGGGTTTGATTATTAATTAGTTTTAATTTCTAATTTTAGTTCTAAACTATCCATCCGTAATGCTTAATTTCATTAAATCCTTTCCATTTAAGTCCTGTAACCGAAAGATGTTTGCGGTGGAATTATATTCTAGGAAAATTGGTGAACGGCAAGAGTTTCAGACGACTGAGGATGACGAAAATAAAGTGGCAAAAGAGTTCGGCGTATGAAGCGGAGGGGCGATAAAATGACGGAGCGGAGCACTCCCCAACCGGATCTTTCATTCCCACCGTACCAAATCCACTTCGGCCGAGATGAAGAAGCGTGGTACTTGAACAGATTAGATGGAAATAGCGTTTTAACTCCCTCATCGGACGCCTGCGATCGACCAGCAGATTAGTGTGGCGTGCCCATCTAGATGGCCAAACCGAGTGAGGAGTCGGGGAGCACTAGACAGAGTTATCGAGTCTGTCTTAATTAATTCGAGTCAACAAGCTGCGAACACGCCAGGAGAGTCGGCACCGTTTGTAGTCGGAGATGTCGGATATGTCGAAGTCTTTTTCTTATCTTTTCTATGTATTCGGAAGCTAGCAAGCGATCTCCCTCGACAGGGCTTCGGGCTCAAATATAGTCATTTTGTAAAAGATCGTGCCGTTGTTTGTTCCCATTGTTAACCAATCCCGATTTCTATCCTCGTCAGGCGAGAATTCTTGCAAATTACCGGTAATTGTGGTTGTTTACCGGGAAAAAGAATGGGCTTCTTCATGAGACGGATCGCGAGCTTGAAATCCTTCGTCTCCGCAGATTTTATGCCTCGGTTTGACCCAAATGTCTAAATCAAACCTGAAAAATATTCAAGCCGCCGGAAAAATTAAACTTGTACCGGTTTGAGCAAAAATAAATGAATTTTAAATTGCTCCGACTCTTGTTCGGATCTCAAAAGAACGGTTAAGCGAGATTAAATGAAACTACGCCGCGTCGGCACAGCATCTCAGCAGCAATTTTAGAGCTTCCTCTACGTCTACCTCCAAAAATACTCTCAAATTAGTTTTGTAACAGTTTATTTCGGTTCGAGGTGGATGTTAACTATCTCCTTTCTTAAATTACGCTCAATCCTAGATAACTCCGTTCCATTTGGGTGCAACGCGTTGCTGCTCCGGTGTAAGAATCAGGCATCATTCCTCAGTCAGTATCCACTCCCCTACCTTTTAAGGACCTACCGCCTAGGCAAGTAACGCTACTATTCATACGAGGCCTATTTCTCGCAAATAACTATCGTTGGAGTACCTCCTGTCTATTTAGGTGCAACTGTAGGAGTATTATTATAAATTTTTTATGCTTCATTATTTAATCATATCATATTTATTTGTTTATATTTAATTATCTATTTATTTTTATATATTTATTCGTTAATTCTCATTTATTCATTGTTTTTAAGGGTTAGATGTTAGAAAAGACCATAATTTCAATCTCGTCCTAATCCGTCTCCCCTTGTCCTAATAAAGCCGTGTTCTATTCATTTTTCGACCGAAGTCGTTCCTGACTGGCGCAAATTTCATATCATTTAAATTCAAATGATACACGACTTATTGATACGTACAAGCAGAAACCATTTAGCCAAAGACGAATAATTTTCGTTTATCTTTTGTCTGAATCAAGAATGTATGCAATACGTACCATTTAAGATGGACGGCACAAGAAACTTTGCCTTAAGAAATTCCCTTGGCAAGAAAATATATATAATTCTGATTCCTGACGTTGAAATATGGTCGTCTGACTGATGTAATTCTCTCGAACGTGATATACATGATTGCCATTCAAACTTTTTGTGCTTGCCAACGACAAACTGAGAGACAAACACCGTAGATTACCGGACCCATTCGAATTACTCCATAAACAAAAGACGTTTGAAAGGATTTCCTCTCGTATCTTCAAGTAATGGAGACATTCCTGGTTGAGCTGTGTACTTCATATATGACAGATAAAAAACTACTTTCTTGATGTGAGTTTCAAAATTTTTCCTGAATTTTTGGCTTATGGATGGATGAGGTTTTACGTTAGAATGATCCAAGAACGGAGTCACATATTAGCGTTGATGTTCATTTCTATTGAGTTGTTTCATATACTTTGCGGTACTCTAGTCAGGCGAATTGGAAAGAAAGTTGAAAAGAAAATGAAAAAATGTACATGGAATTTTCGAAAGCTGCCTTCACATATGATATTATTTGAGGATCTCGATGTTGCGAAAAAAACCTGAATACAAATATATTGTGTACATATCAATTTTTAAAGATGCTTTAGTTCTTTATTCTTCCTTGTGATAACATGTCATATAGGAGAGAAAATTAGTATGAGATCCTTCGCCTACGTTGGTAACTGGTATGCTTTGCCCTCCTCAATGTTATTTAAGCTGCAGAAACTTCACTATTTTCAGTAGGTTATATACCATAATTTAATAAAAGTATAGTCAACAAAAATTCTTACTGCAATCAATCATGGCATCCACAGTGTTGAAGAGTTAGTTTGATAAAATGGAAATAATTTACATAATACAGCTAATAGCTAAGCATTGAAGTTAGTAAGGTCACTAAACATGTTCCACATTGGAATCAGAAATGGTCTAAATTTTGTACTCCTTTTCATTAACAAAACACCATGGGTACTCTCGTCATTAGCTTAATAACGAACTATAAATCTTCGATTTTTAAAAGAGGTTTATGAAATATTTTGAATACTTTAACTGCGATTATAATAAATTTGCCTATTCCGCGATATATTTTTCTAATATCACTGAATTCGTCGCCTGAGATTAAAATGAATACCTGTAGTTCTCTATGCATCAATAATGAAATAAATCTCCGCCTTTTATGAGTGTAACGATCTATAAAACATTATTTCATCAAGTTGCAATTCATCATGCGCTAATTCGAATACGGCGCCTTTAATAAGCCCACGCAATGTGTACTATTAGAAAAGTAAAATAAGGTGTTAAAGTTTTTAATTTCTACAAAAACGGCTTCACTAACGGAAATTAAAATGGAAATGGTTCCATAAATAACCTGGAAGAAGAGGAGTGTCTACATAAACAACCAGCGAAAAATAAATATAAATAATGCAAAAACGTTTAAGTGGGAGAACACGTGTAATTTTGGGTGACGAAATTAAAGAGAATGAAAGAGAGGAGGCAGATGTCGGAATGAGATGGAAAAATTAAACCTCCAAAGTAAGCAATTACAGCATTCCGATTTCTTCGAATTTCAAAGGGATTGCAAATTTAGAGAGCCAGCAACATTCCGCAAATATGCGGGTTGACCAAGCTGAAATACTTTGAGATTCTGATCTCTATTAATTGCGAGGATTCTCAGCTTTAAATTCATCTCCATAAAGAGACATGGCAAAGAAGAAGCGGTTCCTTTGAGCTACCGAAACCGAATTATACGAAAATAAAGAGATTTCACCCGAGTCATTCTGCCAATTGCATGCATTATTAACATTCCATTTCGTGAAATCCTCGGTCTTGAAAGCGATTAGTGGACGGAAGTCATTAAAATATTCCCTACTGAGGGACTTCTGTAAAGAAAACGTTAAAAACTGCACAACGATGTTCTAATGGAAAGGAAGATGGCCTTTTTTGTATTCTTCTACGATTTAATAGTCAAGACAGTTTTAATCTCCGGTTTCCTATGAAAATTAGTTGCCAGAATTTTTAAATTAATTTTACCAGGGATATTTTTCATTGCTTGTAGAACATTGGAAATGCTATTAGCCATGAGTTACAGTTAACTTATTGTTGCCTAAAATTCATAAGCCTCTCTCTTTGATTACACCCATCGCTCAACATATATAAAATCAAGACCGACCAAGAGGGAGGTTTCGTAGATGCCTAGCATCCCAGTTGAAGGAGCTCCATTTTACTGGGGTATTTTTTTTAGTTTCCATATATTAAATGATATACCTGAAAGGAGGTGCCCAAGCAGACAATTGCATTCGGGACCCCTTTGATAGATGCCAGCTCTGTAAAATGAGCAAGTTTCATTTCAGAACAAGTGCTTTTTTGTCTATCCTTAACATCATTCGTCATTCCATCACCTCTAAAAGGATGTATGTTTAGTAAAATAAATCGCAATTAAAGCAACAATTTAATATGTCAAGAAATGAAACATAAAAATCTGTCGTAGTCGGGAATCGAATCCGGGTCTCCCACTTTCCGAGCGGTTGCTAGGGCCACTAAGCTGCCGCGACAGAACAGTCTCTACTTCAATTTGGTAGTGACAGACTTTTTCTCTTTCATTTCCTTATCTAAAATCAAGCATGCGAACTATGCGTCGTCACTTATCAACAATATTCAATGAGAGTAAAACAGTTTTTCGCCCCAACTTTGAGGTGTGAGATGCTTTGCCCACCATGCTTGCCGCCTTGTACCAGCCCCGCTCGAGATATAATCCATCACTTATTGAATGAAGAGAATAAGAATTGGAAAAATATTAGTAAACAAGGAGGGGAATATTCGGGCCGTAAGGAGAAGGTGACATAAAATATCTTAAACAAACAGCGGCGGGCCGAAAGATCTTGAGGCCCTCAACAAACAAGCAGGGAGCCCTAACTGAGTTACAGTGAGAGCATACCATCTATTCATAGGTTGCGTGGCCTACCAATACTTGATTGCTTTCAATGAGGTTAATGGAAAATTTCATTGGATAAATGGAATCTTTCGAAAGCTGCTGTCTATAAAATTGGGCATCTATCACCACTATCGCCTAGCGCAGTTCAATAGTAGGTATTGGTATATTTAAGCAATATTCAAAATTTTTAAAACAGCGTTTGGATCTCACGAGAGTTCTCGTTACATTTTCAGCTTCATCAGAATTACAAAGGAATTACAAAGTAAATCTTTCAGTTTAATGTTTCAGTCAAAAGTTATCGAATAAGGAATGAAACACACGGATACCGAAAATTACTATAACTAAACAGGCTATTACGAAAATGAAACACCCTCAAAAAAAACGGTGAAAGAGACACAACTACCGAGTTATAATTCTTGGAGTATTTTTCTCTTAAAAATTCGAAAACAGCCTCAACCGCGCGGTAACCTTCTTCTTGTTCCCGAAAAATATATCCAAACTTTATAACCCCAAATTCGGGTATCGAAACAAATCCTAACGGCACTACTTTTTGAAAGAGTTGTGGGTGGAGTGTGAAAGAGTGGGTCCCGGACCTTCTTTTTCGATCCGGAAGAAAAAGGCCTTGGTGGGCCACAAGGACTGCCGCCGCGGCGCCGGAGCGTGACACTCTCGTCTCCGGCGACCCAATTCCCGCCGTAAATCGTCACGCCTTCCATAGAGACCACCACGCGGCGCCACTAGACGAGAGAGGAGCAAATTTTTTGGGGCTACAGAAATCAAGCTCTAATCCTTGTAGACCGTATTTGATATTGAAATAAGAAGTAATAAACCATTCCGTGTGATTAAAAATTTAGAATCAATATGCTCTTAATTTTATTGATTAATCTCTACTTTTTTATTGCCTGCAATTATATACTCCCACTTATTAATAATTAAGAATCATAAACAAGCTGGAGCTCTTATAAAAATGAGCTTATATTGATACAGAAAAAGATATCTACGCGGGGCGCACACCTAAGTGTTAAGTTGTTTGTAACTAAAAGCGCCTTTATAGGCCGATTGGTCGGAGTGTCGGAGGAATCAAGTGCATGTGTAGCATAAAAGGCCATAAGTGACGGCCGGAGTATGAGAGGACATTAAGACAGAAATGTATGTAGAAAAAACAAACTGGACCAATGTGGTTAGGCAGTGAATTCACTTTCAAAACAAAAGATTTCAATAGTAGAATGGCTAATAGATTATTAATAATACGAGTTGAAGAAGCATTGACAAGACCTTTTACCGCATAGTCATACCATGCAATGTCGGATTATTAATAATAATAATAAAACGTCTTAATAGGATTCAGAGTGGAGATCGCTCTATCTCGATGTGACGAGCCCAAAAGAAGTACATTTATATGCACTTACTATGTATTTTTTCATCCATTACGGGAAGGGATAAACAGTTCTCTCCCTACAATATCCATGGGCACAGTTTTCGAGAGATAGCTCTTTATTCTTGTTATTATTCGAATCTTGGTTGATCATTTTCACATTTCTCTCCATTATTAATACCGATTTTTTGAAATAAATTAAATTTAGGGCGTTATTTCTGGGTTTCGAGAGTAGAAGTAAAGTTTATCGGGGCCCATTTCAATCACATGGCCCAGCGGCCTTTGAAGATGTTGAGAGGTTTCTGGGAGAGAAGGGGGTGCTTTCATGTCCTGCAGCAAGCGATGGAGTGGAATTCTAACTGAATGTTGCCCAGAAATATTTCATTGCAAAACAAAAATTATTTTATCATATCATAGCTATTTCTGTAGGAAAACATTATCGATGATTAAGAGCGGGAGAATAAAATACTGAGAAATGTCGATAACTGAAAGATAACCCTGAATCTCCACTCTCACGAATTCTTCCTATAATTAGTTTTTCGTTTAATTTCAGTGATACACTAAAATGCCGCGGAAAACGGAATCGCGCATTAAAATTTAATTATTTGCTCAAGTTATCAAAAGGACGTAGGTGTAGATTGAAATAATTTGGCCATTGGATTTTACTATCATAGAAAATCAACTATCAAAAAATAGCCAGCGTAAGTGCGTAGATACAGGATATTAGCAAAAACCTAAAACTCTAGTAAATTGCATAGCACAGCAGGTGCCTACAGGTAATTGATCAAGAAGTTTCAAACTAAGGCAGTAGTTCCCAAGCATTTAGCTCGTGGGGTAGAATAGGTAGGCTTTTATGGTCACACGGCCTACTACTAGGCCTACTAGGCGGGCTGCAGTTTTCAATAATATCAATAACGAAGTATGTTTTTCGAGAAGGGACTTAATGATCCTGTAAAAATCTTTGAATCATTCAACTGACATGAAATTGACGACATTAAGGATGAAGGGTCATTGTGTAATTTATAGGAGTAGTAGTATTGTTGAGCTTGAGAAGTATATTTGAGCTTCCACCGGAAATCGAATCCGGAACCACCTTCGTCAAAGGCGAACGCGCGAACCCACTCAGCTATCTTCGAGTCCTTGGTGTAATGTATCTATTCCTAATTATATAATGGCATTTTGTGGCTCACACTATCGATAAATTCGCGCAATGTAAGAAAATATAAGACGAGCGCCATTGATTTTCATTAGTGAGCAACTTTTTGAATAACTGAAGTTTCAACTTCCATAATTTTTTTTCTAAAATTTTGAATAATCGCAACTGGAAACAGAAATTCTGTCAGTGCTTATGAAACACAAAATCATTCGTCGTTACAAAAAAGCATGATTTATTTGCCATGATTATTTCGTGAAAAGGAAGTTGAGAAAGATGTTTGAGCTCAGTAAATTGACTTTTACGGGAAATTTATGAGAATTCCTTTCATCGTTTTCCAAATAAATATTTGCCATGATGAATCCCGATTACTCATAACTCAATTTCAGAGCTTTATTTCAAGGTATACTCAAGGTATAATTTTGAGACTCAAATCTCCAGAAAAAAAATTAAAAACACGCTAATCTTACAGTTAAAGGAAGAGGAGGAACATTCTTTCTACTGGATATGGAATTGGTACCAATTAGTCCTAAAAGTGCTCTTGGAGTACCTATGACGCGAATACGCTGTAGCTTTACGCGAAAAATGAGGGATAATTGATAAAAAGGGATTTTTTTGTTCAGCAAAAGCCTATTTTCGTGGTATATTTCAAAATATATCAAATGTTAAATCAGTGTTAATTGCATTAGCATTAAGTCATTTTTTATGAACTCAATGGAAATTTGAAAATTATATAGTAATAGTAAGGATCGAAGCAGATATACTATACTTAAACTACATTCAAAAAGATACCTCAATTGAGCATTTAGGGTGATTCATTCTCACTACTTTTGATTTTAAGAATCTAATGAAATAAGTCAAATGAGAAGACGGAAGATTTTGATTATCCTTATCTACGCATAAACCCTGTGAACCGTCTTTCAGCGCGTGGCAGAAGATAAATAGGTTTTACTGATTTTGAAATTTATGGAAAGATGGGAACTAAGGGACCTTACTTCCTGATGCTTACGATGATGCTCGTACATTTCCAAATCGAATTTCATTGCTGAAACCTACAGGACGTTCACCTGAATGGTGTGGTGCAGCTCTTGAAGACAAGCCAACCGCAAGAGTTCACCTCTCCATCAGTGGACAGAGAAAGAGGTTTTAGATGTGTACACGCCTATGTGAAAGTATGAATATGAGGCCATGAATCCACACAAACAAAAGAAAACTTCAGTTCAAGCGAATCACATGGAAAAATTGGCAAAACCTTCTTCGCACATGAGTCAATCCTCTGTCTCTTCTGTTGGAATAAGGAAAAGAAGACGGAATGAAGCATAAAGTGATGCAGTCCAACAGAACCTAATTTTTTTTCATTTTTACAGTTCATTTATGATTCGGTTCTCCAAACTTTGTGAGATGCGGGCCGCATAAGTTCACGGAAAGAGCCGAGCGGGCCAGATCTAAAAGATCTTCAATTTATAAGTCTTCAAATATGAGATATACCGCGCCTACAAAGGAATAAGTGAATAAGGTCTTACGTGTACGAATACATATAATTTAAATGCAACAGTAATGATCTGAAATAACTAAGTAGGAATAAGTGGAACGTCAAAACATGAGGGTGTCCTGAATATAGCTATCAATTTGCTTGTGGGCTTTAGTTTGGTTACCCCTGACCTATGACATTATCGTATACGAGTTAATTAATAATCCATAACAGGATTCGTCAAATGATACAAAGTGAAATTCTCTGAAAGTTTCAGTGTTCCATAGAAATATCACCTTTAAAGGTTTGATGATATTGTAAAAAGAATAATCAAGTTTTTGAGCTCATTTCAGCGAGGTATCTCAAGGTTTGAAAAAATAAGAGGTAAAAATCTTCATGTTAATAAATTTCCCTGTCCAGATAGCAACTGAAAACACTATTTGAAACATCTGAATATTTTAATAACTGTTTGCTAACTTGTAACATTTAGCTTGCAAAGTTTCTGATTCTGTTAATGTAATAACAGTCAATTTGGGCATGAAAATAGAAACTGATGTATTATTTCTATTGGTTTAAGATTTCTCATGTATTGATGAGCTTGCTCCTTTCCTCGCTATTTTGTAATGTCCGTATTTTAATCGACCATCTTGTTTTGGGTATTTATGCTTATCAATCTGTAAAAAACCCTAAGGTAAAATTTAAATGGTCTGCTTACCCTCATATAAATGGCAAAGTAGTTTCAGAACTTTATAGTAAGGTTTTAAAATGTATTTATTGAAAAATATCAAAACTACTAATACCCCTCCAACTTCTTAGAGCTCAAATAGCGAAAACAAAATTGCCATTAATAGGTCATGAACTATGAATGGCTTAAATCTTTGATAAAGTTATATCAGTTAATTAACTTTATGTCAAGATTATTTCTGAAGTCGAATATCAGTATGAAATACAATTATTTCAGAAGTTGTCAATTCTTACGTACTGCTTTCAGCGAGTTATTGTTATAAACATGTCGGAAACAATAAAGAGAAAGATTCCATACGTGAAAATAATTAAATTGATTGCAAAATGCTGAATAAAAGGTTTAAAATGTCTAAAGAGGTGATGTTAAGATCTTCTGCCGTTATTTCCTCCCATCTGGAAGATCACTTCAGCATGCAATGGAGGAATGAACTTCTGCTTCACATTGCATGGTATGTTATGATTTACTTTTCAATTCTTTCTTCTGAAAATTCTAAAACTGAATGTTTTCTTTTTCATTTTCTTTGTATCTAATATAATTTTAACGATGAAGCTCACTTATGAACAAAGATAGCAAGACTATAGCTTTTAAATTTTTTCAGAAGCCTTAGTTCACGATATCTTGAACCGAAAATAAAAGGCAATTAAAAAGGCTGTACTTTTATATTTTTAAAGCATATGATTAGGTTCCACATCATAAATTAATATACAAATTAAAAATTACTGGTATCAATGAAGAAGTAATAAAATAAACTCTCTCTCCGACAGAAAAGAATGAGTAGAACTGGATGGTGTTAGTTTCAACCCCGTGAGGTTCCAAAGTGACTTCGGGTTTCCCGCAGGTAGTGTTATCGGACCGTTACTATTTTTAGTATACATTAACGACATTATAAGTCAGATTGATCGTAAAGTTAGGATATATGCGGACTACACGGTAATTTACTGGGAAATGGAAAGTAGTGAGGATAGATTAGCTCTATCGAATAATTTGAATAGAGTTATGAAATGGTAGCACGATTAATAATTAGACCTTAATATAGACGTTCATACGTTATCTTCTTCCAAGGAAAATCTTTTCCACATGAATATACATTATGGGTGTACGCAGCCCCCGAGGTAAAAACTTAATAACAGTAGAACCGGTGAAATATGTTGGAGTAACTATGACGAATAATTTAACATGAGATACCCACATCTGTGATATATGTGAAGGAACACTTAAGAATATAGTCTGATATGACCATTGAAAATAGGATGAATCGTTAAAAATCAGACTACTTTTTAAGGTAAGAATTTGTTAAATTTTAGGTCTAAATTCTTTCTATATCTTTCAATTCTACCCTATTCATCAAACAGATCGATTGTGCTACACAGGATAGTGCAATATGGCATAATATGCAATAATTCATATACGAAATCGCTGAAAAGATATTTATTCTAAATTTTCTCGAACAACCGTTATTTAAATTTCTAAGTTTAACGAGCATCCCGGAGATTTTAATGACTGAAGCGTTGATTCTCCTCCTCCCCCGGATAGAAAGCACATTATTTTCTTTCTAACGGATATTTTTCAGCTCTAATACTTCAAATCAAAGATCTTTATGTAATCATTCCATAAAAATGTAAAAATCGAAATAATATTCAAGACCTTAAATCTTCCCCCGATAATAATTTTTATTAAAAATGTACATCCAGTATCACATCTCGTCTTCTCTTTTCGTCGAAGACGTGTTATACTAATTGACAGGTAGTAGATAAAAACCGTAGCAAGGGCAAATTTAGTTATGTGGATGCTTTTCCAGTGCTACTGCTTGTTTCACGCTAAGTAAACAACCACCGTCCATTAATTAAACACGTTTACTGAAAACGGATCAAAACGCCTCCGTTCCGAAGACCTGTTACACTAAACGTTTTTCTTTCTCTCCACGTCCTCAGGTTTCACGCAATTCCTGCTGAGGAGCGGAGATTCGACGCACGGCGACGACCAGGAATCGCCGCGGGCGACGTCCTATGGCAGCAGCACGTGCGCCCGAGAAGACGTAGGCGCTTTCAGAAGGATCTCGAGCATGGGCTTGGGCCTTAGCGGTTCAGTGGGTATGAGGCTTCTCGCCGGATCGCGTCCAAACAGGCGCGAATAGGCGAAGCGGCTCTAATATGCAAAGTGTCTACTGGCCTGCTAAGTCCCAAGCTTTGCCGAGAGAGTATCGTCTGCCGAAGAAAACGGTGGAAAGTGGATACTGTTAACGAATTGTAGTAATTACTGCTAATATGACCATCTCTTTTAGATTATCATCCGTTGAAGTGGCTGACTGATCGGTGGCTTGAGAAATATCAAGCATAATAAATGTGGCTAAAAAGACCGACTCTTTAGGGCAGCGTTTACCTATGTTCCACGCAACCTTAGTAATCCGCTAAGCGTAAACGAGGGTTCCATGTGATCTCGATATCGTATTCATCAGGGAAAAACTCCAGGACCCAATTTTCTACATAAATAGTTCGGTATGATTAAACGAAAGACTGTTGAAAATAATCAATTTCATTATCACTTATATTTATTTACCTTTCAATTTTCAAATTTTTTACAATCAGTAAGAGTTCCGTAGCAAAATAAAATCGAATAACGCAGCTCTGAAATGGCAACTTAGGAAAATTTCTGCGTAAGTGTGAAATGAAGATTTAAGGTAGGTTTAATAGTGTTTTAACGAACTACTCGTGACTAAGAAGCTGAAAGACGTTTCGCGATAGTAAATAAAATCGGAAATTTTCGAAATAAACAAAATGGATATCAATCCAGGTAGTATCACCCCTTGATACTAAACATTTCAAATTACGAAAAGAAAAAAAATTTGCTTACTTGAATGCGAACTGACCTTTTTCTCACATTGTTGATATTCAGTGACCTGTAACTTAACGGATACGTGTAGCACCGTGAAGAAATCATTTCGTGTAATGGAGTTAAGAGATACTTAAGCTCGGCAGAATGATTTTTACGAGAAAACGAATCGTGACAGGGCGGAGTACTTCTTCCATCGTTTTCCAAATAAATAATTCGACATTAGCCACGAGATCGTGCCGGGAAAATCTGACTCTGATCTCGTTAACTTCTGTTTCTGCAAGGCCGCTTTTCAGACGAAAGTTGTTTGCCTTTGCTACACCTCCTAATTACATAAGAGAGTTCAGTTTTAATGTATTTCCCAGCTACGTGATGATTTTTGGTTATTATTTTCTTCTTCGATGTATATTCTCAACAAAATTGTGTTAATTCACGCAATTAAATAATAACATCTACTTTCCTCGAAAGTTACGTATAATCAGTGCACACGTACAGGAGAATTTCACAATTTTATTATTCAACATAATACTTAACGCCCAAATTCACTGCTTGATAATCTTCTATCTGCCAAAGTTCAACCTTCTTAACTATGCGGCTTTTAGAATTAATTTGCTCTAGATTTCAGTCGAAAGTCATAATTAAATCGTAACAAACAGTTATAGTAGAATAAATGTTTTTCGTATTCTCGTATGCCAACATCATACAATTGAAATGCCTGAAAACTATTTTTAGCAAAGAGGTGTTTCATATTTGGCTCACTTTCACTCATTATTTAATTTTTTACCTGAGTAATTAAATATTCTTGTTGTACTTTTTAAAATGGATAGCTAGAATTGATTAAATCTCGTAAATTGAAAAATAATGCTGAGTCGATGAAGCTATGTAGCCGATCCAACTCGCTGACGATGAATTTTACTTTATGGTAAGAAAGTTTTTTTTTACTAAATACAGCTATAGCGGACAAAAACTTTCCTATTTCCACCTTTAATTCCTATAGTCGACCTATCTTCAAACTTAAAGTGAAATCATTCGACTAAATTAGGAAGTGAAGCGTTTCCAAAGCAAAGGTCGGACATTAGGCAGGTGAGCGCATCTTAACGGAGATACTGAAGAGACCAGTAAACAGTGAATTTCACAGTATAGATTTCATTACTTCGTGAAACCCAAATTCATAGTTAAATAGTATTCTATTATAAGCTATCAATATGTGAGAATCCGCTAATCTACAAATAACAAGACAGCTCAATGAGATATGTCCTTGGTTTATCGTGTCTCACACAAAGAAAATGAGAAACACCAAAGAAATTAAAAAACACGGCTTTTACCACCTAAAAGAAATTCAAATCTGTATCTTCTCATACATTTTATTGATCACAGCAACAAATATATTACAGATCGCTCAGTATTTAATACTACCTGATTAAGAAATCGACCGACAATAAAACAAAGGAAATAAACAGACAATTGCTTACATCATACCCTTACTATAAAACCTATTTATAATGAAGCAAAAATCATACTATATGCTGCTTATAGCGTGAGTCGATCGATCAGCTTCGGTAAAATGATCAAAGGATACGAAGAGTTTCGGTTCCAATAACTGTTAAATGAAGCGAATAGTAAAATCTAATATAACTGCATTTTCGTGTCAGATTGGAATTCACTTCAGCGATCCCTTTACCCCGTGTATATTCATGAGACAGTAAGTCGCCATGGAACCGACCATCTCGTATATTTGGACATGGAACGGCTATCTTCACGATCACAGCCGAACCGAAGTAACAGATCTACATTCTTATGACGACATTAAGCAGACTGCATAGAAAAACGCATAAAGGCAAAGAGTACGGCGGTTCGATTCGCGAAACAGATATCGGTCGTGACGGTGCAGATGGGCCATGTGTACATGGCCGACCTTGGCCAATCGTTTCCCAGTCCTTTCATTCTTTTCATTTGGCCCGAGTTGCCCTTTCGAAGTACGAGTCATACAATTTTCAAAGATAACTCATCCTTAGGACATTCACCGTTAACTATTTTCTTTTTTCTGAGGTGTTCGCATTCGACTTTTGCCTTGCGTCTTTAAGGGTGGTAATTATCTCTCTCACAAAGTAAAGGATTTTATGAAACTAAGACTGTTACACCGAAACGTTCACTGAATATTAAGACATTAAACAATAAGAAAGTTTGATATTTTTTGTTTTATTATTAGATTCAACCAAGTGAAAAAAATGAAATATCTATCTTTTAGTTGACTCGTCCGTAATAATTCCAAATTGTGAAAAGTATTACACTTGAGCTTCAATTGTAATCTATAGAATATTTTTCTTAATATGTATTGCGCTATTCGCTTCGGTTTCTCATTTTCTTAGTCAAATATTCTTAAGATACACTTTCCTTGAAAAGAAACTACTTTTTCCATACATTGATTATAGAATTGCGAAAACTACTACATTTATGTAATATAAACTTATCTCACGCTTCTCCCAATAATAAAATAAATTTTACACTTTTCCATAACATTACTAGAATTATAAACATTATCCATTTCGAAAATTGCTGCATTGTATGGAATTAATTTGCTTATAATGCAGAAATAAAGAATGGTTAATAGTAATGGTAAAAAAACTAAAACTGTCATCACTGTAAGTTAACATTGCTTTATTTTGAGATAATTACCTCAGTTTCATTAGATGTGTGTAATTACGTTTGTAGAAAATCGTTCAAGAAATATAATACATGGTTTATGTTTTAAATTAAGAAAATTCATACCATAAAATCTTAATTGTTCTCATAATAACAATTTCCTTAACTTTGATGGCCAAGAAAATCACGACCATCTTTTTTTGACGCAAAATTCAACCTTGAGTGCTAAAGAGTGAAGTGGTACCCGAAAAATTATGTTTTACTGAATAGTTTTTTAATACAGCTTTTGATCAGGCCACCACTAAGCGAAAGTAAATTATGATTACACCTTGTTTCACGCATTCAAAAATAAAATATTTTTAAAACTTAATCTTTAGTAGAAACCAATTCATTTGCAACACAAATGAGGATAATTCGTCACATTTTGGAGTATTTATTTCAATTTTTAATTTTTTTATATATTTAAAATTTGACTACAGCCGCTTAATCGTGTAATTTATCATGCATTTTACGATTTTGATGTGCTTTACGAAGCTTTCTGTAGATGATAGACCGGATTCAGTGCAGACGCTGATGAAACAATTTGCCACCTTGAAATGGTGAATTTTGTGACTTGAAAAGAAGCCATCTCCAATGTGCTGGACCAAGAAGTGAAGAGTTCGTTGGGGCAAAATTGGGGTTTCTAAGCGGCATGTGCCGAGAGAGTAATCGCTCCACCCACGCCTACCTTTCTTCAGCGGGAGGGTGAGGGCGCTGGATGCAATGCCCTTGGAAATCCCAAAAATGCACAACAGATATCGACGGTGATGCCAAGAATATGAAGATGATGTGCTAGTTTTACTTTCATTGGTACAATATTTTAATGCTGATATGTTTTTCAGGAGAAATCTATTAGTATTTCTGAATATATATATATATATNCGTCGGATTTAAAATGGCTGATGATGATGATATATATATATATATATATATATAATGTACGTATGTATGTATATGTATAATTTGTAAGCAAACCTGTATGCAAGCATCAAACGATTTTGTCTTAAAAATAAATTCACTGAATTTCTAAACATTACGCTCGTTTTATTCTGTCAATATACCATGTCATCACCACACATGAGTAAATAAATACTTGAAGATTTCAGTTAATTCAGTAATTCAGTTTATCTGAAAATGCAAAGTATCTTCGTACTTGAAAGCTTTCAAGTGCTACTCAGGACCTTCTGCTAAGAGCTCAATCAACTTGCCAGCGTTTCCCTTACCGAGCTCCTGACGAGACAATAATGGAGAGACTTCGACCGAGGATGAGAACATACGTATAGAAGATTTACAACACCAGTGGTTAGTAGATAACAATTTAAGATTGAGAGTCTTGAATTCCATTCAAGTCTGGTACAACAGTTCATATAGGGTTAAGACCAGTTAAGACTAATTATAAGCGTGGCGGCATTTCCGAGTAAAGAAACATCCATAAATGATGTCATAGTTTACAGAGGAAGGTGAGGGATCTGGGAATATGATACTCCGTGACATTGGTAGGGGTAACAATGTAACAAATAAGAACAATCTTATTTCGGAACTTTGATTATCTTAACTGGAGGAATACTCATTGCAATTCAACGGACATTTATAGGAGCATGATTTCGTTCCATTAATATCTACGTGGTTAAACTCAAGGATTATTGTTAGCAGTTGGATATTTTTTATATTATATTATATCAGCGTTTCCTGTTTAAATTTTAAGTTGGAATCCCTGCAGCGCGAAAGAAAATTTATGAAAACCCAATTAATGAAGTAGTTAGTTTTTTAAAAGAAAAAGGCCATGTGACAACCTTATGACGTGAGGGAGGGGGTGTAAGAAGCTATACGTATTACTTTATGATAGAGGGGGGAAGAGGCCGGCCAGGAGAGGGGTTCTGCGGATGCCAAGCTTCCATAATTATATACATAAGCAAGAAATTTTATGTTAAATATCATGCTTAATTAATAAACAATCACCTATCATAAGGGCAACGGGAGAGGAGGAGGGGGCCCCACGAGAATTTTGCATCCCCATTGTTCGATGGTCGGCCTTGGGGGTCTGTAATCACAAAAATGCCATGACATCATTTATGAATGGCCACTTAGGTAGCTGACAACTATCAAGTGGTCAGCGCATCGAATTCCATACCGCCATTATGGTTTTTCATAGTACGGAAATGCCAAATGGTGAATTCATTTCTTCTTTTCGTGATGGTGGATCAATATCACGGCTCCCACAGAGAGTCGTACTCGTGGCCACTTTCATGAAAGGCGAACGTGCTATCCATTTGACGCTCCGAGGGACTTCTAAAATTCCATTCCATTTTCAATTTTAGTCCATTCAAAATGTCGAAATTGCATAAGCCGTAAAGAAGTTCAATTTTCTCTCGAAAGCTCTCATTGGAATCACATACTGCACATGCAATTCTATTCTAATCTTTGATTTGTTATCAGTTAGCCTGTAAACCATTGAAAACACTTCTCAACTGGTTTTGATGAAAATAGACCGAGCGTAATAAATTTTGTTTTAGGAGCTCATTGAAAGTTTTAAAAAGCACACATTTGGAAGATCAAGGCAGCATTTTGGCCAAAAACCCTGCTAGACTCATATAGTAACCATTAAACTATAGCAAAAAAAGCCGAAAATAACTCTATATGTACTTATGTCTGAAATGTTTTCACACAAATGTAACTAATTAGTGGTGTTATCAAATTCGACAATTCATCTTAATTACACAGGGTTTGTTGTTAATAAATATTAAAATACAGAAACAAAGGCAGAGAAATAAGAGAACAGATAAAAATATCGCATAAGAAAAATCAACGGAAATAATCTCCGCACGAAATAATGGTGCTGTACATGATTACAGCATGGATTGTTGCATAAATACTATATAAAATAAAAGCAAAAACATAGACACCACTTCTTCACTTGCCTCTTCTGAGCTTCTTCGTAGCTCTTCGAGCTTTTACTGTGCTCTACAGATATTCTATATATTTTTGAAATAGAAATTGTTCCATCACATTCTTGGCTATGCTTTTGGCTAAACTAAACAAAAGCGAGCGACATAGAAATTAGAGGTCTGCATCGGCCGGGTAAAGTCTCCGGTCTGCCGGGCTCGGGTGTAATTTGGAAGGAAAGAATTGTCGCGCAGATTATCATTTTCTTGTATTTTATTTTAAACTCGCAGTAATATGACACACGTTTACCTGCTTTTTTCATGGCCAACTGTAATCTATTTACAGAAAAATTGTCATTCACATTCGAACTTCTAATATTATAAAAATGACTCCCGCGCAGTCAAATTGATACTACGTCCGTCCTTGGTGGAAGTGGTCTAGTGTAGTAGACTGACCAATATGTCCAAAGATGACTTCGTAGCAGATATTGAGAACTGGATTGTGACGTGTTCAGATATTCGAACGATAACAGTAATACTAACGGAATTCCCCCGAAATATTCATCTTCTAATTTACCGATATCACCGTGTCATTATGTCATAACTGTTAGGCCTGGCTATATTCTACGATTAAGATATTAATTAGGCGAAATATACCTTGGATGCACCGATTCCACAGATGTTACCTAATTTACTCCGAAGAAAGATATTGAATTTAAAGTACTTAGTAAATATAAAGGTGAAAAACTCTTTCCTATTTTAATCTTCATTTCTCTTCTTCTAAAATATCTTAGATGATGTCCACCAAATTCCAATCCTATGCCCCGTTTACAGACAAAGATTACATTCTCAACTACTATACAAGATGGGCCTCATGATGAGGTCACACCAATTTTACTAGTACATACCTTCACTGCCAGTGAAAACCTAGTAATTTACAAAGTGACATTATAGCTTCAAAACATTTTTCTCATGAGGCGTACTGCAACAATCATAAAGTAGAAGTGCTTGTGCCAGTCAGTAAAAGTCATATTCTAAATGGCTGGAGCCTGAAACCAAAGGCAGCATTCAGTATTGGGGGTACACATGCAACTGCCACATGGCAGCGTACCGCGCCCAAAGGATTGATAGCATCATTTGCTTTGTCTTAGAAATGTAACTTTATACCAATAAAAGAAATTTGTTATGACAAAAACAAGGTTCATCAATCCAAGCAATAAGCTAAAACAAGAAGAGGTAAGAAACCAAAATGAGTAAGTTAGAAACTGAGTGACTGTCGCACTACTTATAGGGAGAATGAAAAATGAAGTGATACTATGAAGAGTAATATGAACTTGTTCCTTGAATTACAAACGGAAAGTAAAGAAAAAATGGGGCAAATTTCTCAGGTGTAACAAACTTTTTTTCAATGGACCAAACATTCAGGTGTTTTAGTGAAGATTTCCATAAACAAAGCAACCAACTGAAAACAGTACAGATTGGAAAACTACACTAATACAATATTCTGGTTTAGGGCATCTGATAACATTGAAGGAATATAAAAATGTGGAAATATGAACAATGGCCAAAATAAAGTATTTCTGACCTATAGACCTTCAACTTCCAAAAGATTAAAATATAAAAGGATGATCAACAAAATATCTTGAATATTGAACTCTGAAACAAATGACTAAACAACACACATCATATATAGCGGAAGTCACGGAGTATATACTCACGTACAGTGGATTACTAAAAAACCGAACGGGTATATATTTCTGCCCCGTTATCTTATGCAGCCATTGGTACAGAAAGTTCACAATCTGGCAATGCCGTACCATAACTTCCCCATAACCACCCCTCCCCCCCCAGGCATGTAACGGTACTTGGGTTTCAAAAGAAACCCACATGAGAGGACGGACCCTTTACGGAAGATATGTTGGAAAGGTTTCATACTAAGAGCCCGATTTAGAATTTAGAAAATTCTTCCCAAAGATATAACTTCCGCATCCCTCATGTATTGAAATTATACCATATTTATTACCAACATCAGGACCAACGTAAAACCTAAGGTTAAGATTCAGTTTTCCCTTTACTTAATAGTCCTCCTATATCAATAGATTAATAATTTTAAAATCTGAAATACGAGGGAATAAAAAATTACTTTTTGAAATTTAACCTCAGAGAATTTTATAATTTGAACATTTCACAATTCCATGCTTT
>KZ308556.1:3207928-3224336 GCA_000376725.2 Ladona fulva
ACTATTATTTTTATCATTCTTGTATATTTTTTGTATAGATAATACATGGGTTATCTACCAGAAAATACAGTACTTAAATTAATATTCTTCTTAAATGACTAAATTTTTCATAAAAAGATTGTTATGAAAGTGTAAGTTCATATAAAAGAAAGGGCTGTTTTTTACCAAAATTGTATTTCATAATTACAAAAATACAGAATTTCGTAAATTCTTTTGTACATCTATCCCATATTATTACTCATAATTACAGAAGTGTGTTAAATTTGCTAAGAAATAAAATACAATTCTCAAATTATGACTTCAGTGATGCATAAAATAATTTATGAAACATATAAATCAAGTGAGAGGTAATTATGTCATTTATAAAGGGATTGACAGGAAATATAAGACTAGCATTTTCAAATACAAATTACCAAGAAATTTGATCAGATGCAAACATAAAATGAAAAATACAGTTAAATTACTGTTAATTGAAAGGAAAGAACTCCAAGTTAAGGAAAGTTCTTCCTACTTTGACACTTCTATCCAAATGAAGCTGCAAAACATACATAAATTACATTCAGGTTTCAATTTGCAGATAATTATGAAGATATCCAGTTTATACTTGAAATATATAAAAGTTTAAAAAGCTAAATTCAAGGTATTAGCAACACCACCATCAACTCTGAAGAGGAGAAAATTAAAATAACAATCTGAAAAGCATCTATTCTCCTCACAGGAGGACATTATTTTCCTGTATCATACAAGAAACAAAATATAAAACTTTCTCTGCATAACATAAGTTATCATATCATGTAATACTTTCAAATTTGTTAATTTTACAACAAAGAAATTCTAAACAATAGACAATATAAGAAAGGCAATAAAAACTATCACCTCCGGAAGAATAAAAAGTTATCCATGGGAGAATTGTTTCAAAACTGCAATAGAAATCACTTAAAAATACAATCACAAGAATAATATCAGTAGAATTATTCATCATCCTAGCCTTGAAGATTAAAGAGGCAATGGATGGAAATAAGATCTTCCTTATGAAGACATTTGGGAATAAACACTGCCAATGCACTGTCTGTAAAATGCACCTGTTACAAGTTATCTTCAGGTTCCTTGATACTACTTATAATAAATAATCTGGGGTGAATATTAACTGTGGTATTATAATTATAAAAATCTACTAAGTAGCTGATGGCAAAACATTTTTAAGGAACTTAATTTCATAATCATATTCTGTCTGAACATAATTAAATACATCCTGATTTCACTTTGTATTTATTTATAACAACTGCAAAATATTTAAAAAAAACTCTTGAATAAAGACTCAAGATTCATTGTATGGCATGGTACATTCAAATGAATGTATATTAATGAAAATATGCAGGCTCACCCTGCAGAAAACATTACACTTATTCCCAGGAATCATTTTCATCAAACTCCTTTATCTTAGTTTTCTTTGCTTTCTTAGATTTGGGAGATTTGGTAGGCTTAGAATTGTTACTAGCATCATCAACTCTCTCTTCTTTGACTTCACTGTCCTCCTTATCCTTTTTAGCATCAGGAGCTATTTACAGAGTGAAATATATCAATCACATACCTCTTTACTGAGATAAAGACAAATATTGTAAAGGGATATAGAAAGAAACAAAAATGTTAATTTACCTGCTTTATCAACTTCATCTTCCATTTCCTCTGGAATAGGATCAATACTCCTCTTGGAAAAACTAGACCTGTGATGTATATGGAAAAATGTGATAACTGTAACAGTAATCAAGCTAATTAAAAAGTATCTTGAGCTTATACCAGTAATAACATGAAATCCATTGACAGATTTTCTTTAGGCCTCATGAATAAAAATTACATGATGATACTATTATATGAGCCAAACATAACTCTCCAGAAGGAAACTGGATACAAAAATTTTAATGATCCAGATACAAAAATTAAACTGATCCAATGATGCTCGTTGAAATTCCATCAAAGCTAATTAATTAATATATAGTATTATTAAGTCTAGAAATGAAAATTCAAGAAAAATTCTTACATAACATCCTGAGTAAATCAGGCAAGAAGTATAAATCTGTAAGATAAAATAAGTAGCTAAAAACAAAAAACAATACTTACTCGCTCAAGCTGCGTTTTCTTTTTCCTCCAGTAGAATGTATAAGACTAGATTCTTGAAAATTATTCAGGTTTACTTGACTAACCACCTGAGAAGAGGAATCTTTTCCCTTAATGTTTTTGATGGAGTTATCACTAGGTAAAGGTCTTTTGTTACTTTTCTTGACATAATCTAAAAAAGATATTATCTTGTATCCATCAGATTTGAACTCAGTTTTATAACCAAGAGTTTTGCAAACTAAAGAGGCCTTTGTCCGATCCTCTAGAGCAACATAGGCAGAAGTATCATCCAACCAAGCTATATACACAGACCCTGGTACAAAAAACAAAATGTGTAAATAAACATAGAATTCCTTCATGTCTTTTAAGTGAAGTTTTAAGTCAAGAGTTTAGAAATTAGCTAAAAACTACATGAATGTTCTGATAGCTGTTGTAGAAAAAATTTAGAATATTTAGAAATTTCTAATAAAAAATATACTAATAACAGAAGGATACAAAGAAATAAAAAAATTATATTTATTTATATTTTTTCAGATATACATGAATTGCTTAACACTTACCAAAATGTCCAAAGAGCTGTCTAATGTTGTGTGTGTTCCAAGAAGATGGAAATGTAAGATGGAATACATGATCTCTTGGAGGTGAGGCTGAAAAGGAAATTCAATAATATTTTATTGGTTTTCATATTCATGGTTTTTTTACATGTAGATACAAACTGTAGTCTGAAATAACGAAAATTTATTGGCAAAAAAATTTCAGTGGAGAAGAGACTACCGCTGAACTAATCTACAAGGATCATAATGAAAATCTTGAGCAACAATTTCTTAGAATTCTCATTAATTTCACATGTGAAAATTGAATTAGACAACAAATTAAATTTCCTTGATTTAACATAAAATCAAAGATAATAATGATATTGAATGTTATATTTCCCGTAAGCTGACTTACATGGAACACAATATCCATAATTCCTCAATCCATCCCACTCCACATAAACAAACAGCATTCCATTACATGATACATAGAATGGTTAACTCCCCTCTCCTCAACCCCATTTTTGGTCAGTTACATACCATTAAACAAACTGAGGTTTCCAACTGTTATTCTGCTGAATTGATCAACAATATCTTTGCGAGCAAGCAATGGAAATTTGATTTATCATATATTGGCACGGAAATTATGTCATCAATATCGAACCCCTTACAAATAGAACTGTTGTTTGAAGATGCAATTAGTTATGACATTATAATTCCCTACCACTTATTTCAAACCTACTTATTACATAACATAATAGGAAGTTATTCCTCGAGAATAGAGTTACAATTGACACTCTCCTGAAATCTGAAATCCATAAACTTTCTTATAAGACTGCTTTAGATATAGGCCAGACAGGGAGGCTTCTAAACATAATAATTAATAAACACAAACTATTTTTGAAACAGTTCCATAAATCTCAACTTATAGACAAGAGCCTCTCTGGTCTTTTTGGTTCAATTATCAAATGCCCACCTTAAAGACCCTAAATTTAGACTGGGCTTTAAGATATCTTGTTTTCCCTGAGGAAAATATTGTACTTCGCTATATGTTATTCTAATTACATCGTCAGTCAAGATCTAGTAAACTGCAAACAGAAACTTGTCAACAATCATATTCAAAAATGATAATGCAAAAACTCTAAATAAGCTATATACTCACAATCCTTCCCCATTAACTCCATATATGGGATGTCCTGAACCTTTGACAAGAATAATCTAAGAAAATAATGAAAAAGAAATTAATACATGTATTTGCATAAATTAAAACTGAAAATTTAGTAAATATCAAAATATTATTAATGAAATACTGTAGAATAAAAATACTTTTATTTTTTTATTAAAATTTACCCACCTATTTACAAATGGTTTGATGAAAGGTGATTCAGAAATCAATGGAGAGTTTATCAGTTTCTTCCCCAATGATGCTGGCATGAAATACAAAGGAAATTGGTAAAAAATTGGATGAACTTTATGACCAATGTAGAAAATAAATCAGAGGGTAAAACAAAGAGACTTGAAAATGTGTCATTTGTTCATTTAAAAATTAGCATTGTCAATAATTTCAAAGACTTTTCTTACCTACAGTTGAATGGGCCAACAGTTCATCAATTTAAAATGCACCATAATACTAAGATATTCTTGTTTAAATCAGCTTCAGTCATCTCTTAAACTTAATCATTTAAAGGACAAGTTAGCATAACATAATATGATTCCATGTTAGATACCCACTGATTACACATGCTGACCGATACAAAGTACCTAACCAAGCCTCTGGACTAAAGAAATTGCTATTTTCCAGCCCATAAGATGCACCGGCCTATAAGAATCACCATGATTTTTCAGGCAAATAAAGCAAAAATTATACACACAGAAATGTGAGCTGGTTGTAAGTGAAATAAAGAAAAGAGATTTTTTAAAAGAGCCTCAATGTTTGGAAAAAAAGTGCAACATTCCTGGAAAGGGTTTCTCAGTGATTAGAAGCCAAAGTGTAACATTGTTTGTAATTACTTTTGTATGGCTACTCCTGACATCAGAAAAAATTCTCACCCTCAGCCCATAAGACACAGGCCAAATTTAGATAACATTTTGTCAGGGAAAAAGAGTGTCTTATGGGCAGGGAAATGCAGTATAAATCTAATATACACCCATGTTTTGGAATTCATATAAAGAGGGGGAGAGAGAAATAATAACTAGATTGTAAGATGCATGATATTTGTAGCGATATATATCCCAACTCATCAACATATCAACAACCATACAGACTTAATGATTGCTTATAAAAAAGGAATTAACTGGAATGGGGAAAACTTAATCATAACTTTAAATGTTGCAATTTTCTCTGCAATATCTGTTTAATGATAATGCAGTTCAGATTAAAAATCTAAGACACTCCTACTCTAAAAATGCAAAAAGGTACACCTTAGATTTAAGAAATTACAGAAATAGAAATCTCAATTAATATGAAAATTGGTTAAGTACCACAATAAAAGTCATAAATCCAGTGAGAGGATGGAAGTATTGGAAATCACCCTTGGTAACACAAAAAAAAGGTGCATCAAAATCAATCAAAGAAAGCCATTTTAATAGAATTATAAACTGTGAGGACAGAAAATTAAATCATGAATTTATAAAAAATAATATAAATATTATAATTCTTTCTTCTCTCTTCTGAAATTTTTAAGATTCTGGAATAAATTAAATATGTAAGATAGAAGCCAAATAAGGTGGAGGCTGGTCTTAAGTCCTGCCTCATAAGCATTACCACTGTCTTCTTGCAGTGAACAAACCTGTATATTGTTTTCGCAGACAAATAAATAGTATTCTATTCTATTATTATTCCATTCCATTGGTCTTATGCATGTAATATTTCATAATGATAAAAGAAATACAACCAACTTCACTGTTTAAAGTCATCAACAATGCAAAAAATTCAAATATGCTGATTCAATGAGCAAACTATGATTTTTGAAATGAAATATACCTGCTGCTGGAAAAATGTGAGTGACCAAATTATAGAACAAATCATAAGTAACGATGCATTTTTTTATTTCTGCATATGTTTGTAAATATAAGATGACCCCACATTTTTCTGAGGTTAAATTTGGAAAAAACTCAACTTGTAATCAGGTAAATAATGTACTTAACCCTTCAGTAACTAAACAATTTAAGCAGGGCAAAGTCTGTTTTGTGTGCATTCCACAATTTCAGAGAGCTAGTGAATTTCAATATGCTTCTTCTCACAACAGGCACTGTTTCCCCGTCCATGTCTATAATTCTGTTTTCTTAGCTGTACTCGTATTGTCATTTTAGTTAAGAACATTTTTTAATGGTTTTGTTCAAGAAAAATATGCTGCTGGAGGGTTAATAACAAGTGAAAATAAAATAAAGGCTGAAATATTTTGATATAAATATGATCAAATAAAAAAGGGAAAAGAATTTTTAAAACACTCAATACCTAAATTATATAAAGGAGAAAAACACTAGTTTAATAAAATAAAAAAGGCTTCATAGCAAAGAACCTAAGGTTTAAGAAAACGTTAAAAGGATGTTACAAAATAGCAACTTACCAAAATAATTAGCCATTGAAATAAAGCAAACTCCAGTAACAAATGCATCAAATCCTGCTTCATGAGACTTAGAATCTTTGATGGAGTAACCAGGCTTATTATCAACAGGATCTTGAAAAGAAATCATTAGGATTGTAAAGCATTACTGTAACATTGCTGTTAAGCTTAGGCACTAAATAGTATGTGCTCTTATATTCCCCAAACATTCAACAGAAAATTGTTTCCTTTTAATGGCAAATAGTTTAAGAAAACATTGAAATTTTCCTGCCTTATTGTTAGACTAAGAGCTCAAAAAAATCATCAACTTAAATTCAGTATATAAAGAAAATATATTCAATATTGCAAAAACTTATTTAAAATAAAACTTCACACTCTTATGATAACAAACGACTAAATAAATGTGTTAAGTACACTAATTAATGACAATAAGATAGGAATTTTTAAACTAAGTTGTAATAGAAAATTTAAAATAACACTGATTGATAATTACCTACAACTGGTAATGCAAAAGGTTCTTCAGACAGTATTTCCATGAGCTGCATAAGAGTAGTTGACATAATTTTATCTTTCAATGGGTACATACTAGATATTAATTTTGTGTCCACCAATCTGAAAAACAAGAAATTAAATACCACACCATAAATTTTCTTATGATTCAGAAATAATTTTTGCAATAGTCAGTGAGTCACCATATTCATGCAGAAAACTTCATTCACTTCTATGGATTTCTAATGATAGACTATAATTTATATAGGTCATTTCACATTTAGCAGCCAGTTAATCATATACCACACCAGTATGACCAATGTTGTTGTCAGACTTACTGTTCATCTATTCACCTTCTAATTACTGTGCCAAATTTAAATTGGTATTGAAGTGTTATAATTAGCATAAAGGAAAGCTCCTGGAGTTGGGTTTTAGAAAAATGAAGGATTTATGTCGCACAATATTTGTTTGGTTAAGATAACAGTTCTAAAATTTATTTCAATTTCTTAGAAGGAAGCATTTCCAAGCAAGAAAATACCAGGTAATTGGAAAATTCAAAACATATCCTTATTATAAAGATCAAGTCTTCATTCCTTCACCAGGAATATTCTTATACTTTTCTTTATATTTCATTTGCAGCATTTGGATGATGGTATCTCTAACAATATGAGACAGCTTGTAATCACTTTTGGAATACAAAATTGGAAAATTTTGGTTCAAAGGATCTTATACATATTATAGAAGCCTTAACCCTTTCACTGTGACAATTGACTAAAGTCAATTTGACATTCATAATCCTAAAGCTGCATCTAATCCTAATATGCAGCAAAAGTGTTAAAGCAAAATTACATGCAAATTTGAGTTTATAGTTATAGAAAGTAATGCATAATAAGGAATTCACGCTAATATAACATTATATTTATCTTCAGATTCAGTACTCATACTCCATGACCAATTGCATGTAAAAACCTACTAGCTTATTGATTGCTCACATCTTCATCTTCAGCTTGGTTTACAGGTAATTACCATTGTTTACCTTTAATATTTTGCACAAGAAAAGAATAAATTTCTATCTAAATGATATTTGATTAATTTCTAATTGAAATGACCCAGACAGATGTCAAGTGAGACATTCGTCACCTTCCATTCAGGAATCCCTGGCTTCTCCAAAGTTCAATGGAAACTCTACTTATGAAGACTGGCAGCTTTGCAATACCTTGATAATCTTGAATCTATATCATGTATCAGGAGCAAGAATTGACTCTGGGACCAATTTTCTCATGAGCACAAACATTTAACAACTAATTAATGACTAGACCTTAAGAACTGTTGCCCCATGGTAAATAATTTTTATATTTTTTCAACTCCTTAAGACCAAAGAAATTTATTTAAGGGAATCCCATTGTATAAAAAGCATAATTATATGTTCAATAAAATAAATCATCAGAAAAACTTCCCTGAACAAATACCAACATTATACCGCATAACTAAAGTTGATTGCAAGTTTAAAGATAATTGTAGGTTATGCAATCATAATTCTTTAAAATATAAAGGAATAAATAGTACTGCCTTGACACATACCGTGGAAAGACACTGAGCACCAGCTCTTTGAATTCATCATAGTCTTCAGGTANAGAGCCCGATTTAGAATTTAGAAAATTCTTCCCAAAGATATAACTTCCGCATCCCTCATGTATTGAAATTATACCATATTTATTACCAACATCAGAACCGATGTAATACCTAAGATTAAGATCAAGGTAATCAAAAAATATCATTTTTTATTGGAAAGATACTGAGCTTGAGGGATAAGCGATAATGCTAACAGAATTACACATTATGAGGACCTTAGCCAAATGAATGCTTGATAAGTCTGGTTCCATTGTAATGTGCCGTTCCATTAGCAAAAGGAATTTATTGAGATATGTAATCTTAATATAAGTAGTTTTCATTATTATATATGTTATAATGTTTTTTCTAACGGTGCACTCAGCTGGATGGGCCAGCATAGTGACACATTTATTTGTATTCAGTCTATACTACAATCTTAGATAAGAGGAAAACACCAAATATTGCAAATAAATAACTGCAGAATCACCTTGACTCAATTTAAGATTGGTGCTGGATGTGTAAAATAATAAATGACGTGGTAAATGCGGTAGAATTGGTTTTTAGAAAAGTTCAAAGACATAATGGCACGTCCAATCTATGCTTGGAGAGTAATATTATCCCAAAAACAAAGGGGCAAAAATTTCTTGGCGTTAATTTAGATGAAATACTGACAAGGAGAGACCACATCAAACCTTCATTGAACAAAGGTGGCAGCAATGTCCTTAAATGGTCATCTTCGAGCTTTTACTGTGCTCTACAGATATTCTATATATTTTTGAAATAGAAATTGTTCCATCACATTCTTGGCTATGCTTTTGGCTAAACTAAACAAAAGCGAGCGACATAGAAATTAGAGGTCTGCATCGGCCGGGTAAAGTCTCCGGTCTGCCGGGCTCGGGTGTAATTTGGAAGGAAAGAATTGTCGCGCAGATTATCATTTTCTTGTATTTTATTTTAAACTCGCAGTAATATGACACACGTTTACCTGCTTTTTTCATGGCCAACTGTAATCTATTTACAGAAAAATTGTCATTCACATTCGAACTTCTAATATTATAAAAATGACTCCCGCGCAGTCAAATTGATACTACGTCCGTCCTTGGTGGAAGTGGTCTAGTGTAGTAGACTGACCAATATGTCCAAAGATGACTTCGTAGCAGATATTGAGAACTGGATTGTGACGTGTTCAGATATTCGAACGATAACAGTAATACTAACGGAATTCCCCCGAAATATTCATCTTCTAATTTACCGATATCACCGTGTCATTATGTCATAACTGTTAGGCCTGGCTATATTCTACGATTAAGATATTAATTAGGCGAAATATACCTTGGATGCACCGATTCCACAGATGTTACCTAATTTACTCCGAAGAAAGATATTGAATTTAAAGTACTTAGTAAATATAAAGGTGAAAAACTCTTTCCTATTTTAATCTTCATTTCTCTTCTTCTAAAATATCTTAGATGATGTCCACCAAATTCCAATCCTATGCCCCGTTTACAGACAAAGATTACATTCTCAACTACTATACAAGATGGGCCTCATGATGAGGTCACACCAATTTTACTAGTACATACCTTCACTGCCAGTGAAAACCTAGTAATTTACAAAGTGACATTATAGCTTCAAAACATTTTTCTCATGAGGCGTACTGCAACAATCATAAAGTAGAAGTGCTTGTGCCAGTCAGTAAAAGTCATATTCTAAATGGCTGGAGCCTGAAACCAAAGGCAGCATTCAGTATTGGGGGTACACATGCAACTGCCACATGGCAGCGTACCGCGCCCAAAGGATTGATAGCATCATTTGCTTTGTCTTAGAAATGTAACTTTATACCAATAAAAGAAATTTGTTATGACAAAAACAAGGTTCATCAATCCAAGCAATAAGCTAAAACAAGAAGAGGTAAGAAACCAAAATGAGTAAGTTAGAAACTGAGTGACTGTCGCACTACTTATAGGGAGAATGAAAAATGAAGTGATACTATGAAGAGTAATATGAACTTGTTCCTTGAATTACAAACGGAAAGTAAAGAAAAAATGGGGCAAATTTCTCAGGTGTAACAAAATTTTTTTCAATGGACCAAACATTCAGGTGTTTTAGTGAAGATTTCCATAAACAAAGCAACCAACTGAAAACAGTACAGATTGGAAAACTACACTAATACAATATTCTGGTTTAGGGCATCTGATAACATTGAAGGAATATAAAAATGTGGAAATATGAACAATGGCCAAAATAAAGTATTTCTGACCTATAGACCTTCAACTTCCAAAAGATTAAAATATAAAAGGATGATCAACAAAATATCTTGAATATTGAACTCTGAAACAAATGACTAAACAACACACATCATATATAGCGGAAGTCACGGAGTATATACTCACGTACAGTGGATTACTAAAAAACCGAACGGGTATATATTTCTGCCCCGTTATCTTATGCAGCCATTGGTACAGAAAGTTCACAATCTGGCAATGCCGTACCATAACTTCCCCATAACCACCCCTCCCCCCCCAGGCATGTAACGGTACTTGGGTTTCAAAAGAAACCCACATGAGAGGACGGACCCTTTACGGAAGATATGTTGGAAAGGTTTCATACTAAGAGCCCGATTTAGAATTTAGAAAATTCTTCCCAAAGATATAACTTCCGCATCCCTCATGTATTGAAATTATACCATATTTATTACCAACATCAGGACCAACGTAAAACCTAAGGTTAAGATTCAGTTTTCCCTTTACTTAATAGTCCTCCTATATCAATAGATTAATAATTTTAAAATCTGAAATACGAGGGAATAAAAAATTACTTTTTGAAATTTAACCTCAGAGAATTTTATAATCNTACTCCATGACCAATTGCATGTAAAAACCTACTAGCTTATTGATTGCTCACATCTTCATCTTCAGCTTGGTTTACAGGTAATTACCATTGTTTACCTTTAATATTTTGCACAAGAAAAGAATAAATTTCTATCTAAATGATATTTGATTAATTTCTAATTGAAATGACCCAGACAGATGTCAAGTGAGACATTCGTCACCTTCCATTCAGGAATCCCTGGCTTCTCCAAAGTTCAATGGAAACTCTACTTATGAAGACTGGCAGCTTTGCAATACCTTGATAATCTTGAATCTATATCATGTATCAGGAGCAAGAATTGACTCTGGGACCAATTTTCTCATGAGCACAAACATTTAACAACTAATTAATGACTAGACCTTAAGAACTGTTGCCCCATGGTAAATAATTTTTATATTTTTTCAACTCCTTAAGACCAAAGAAATTTATTTAAGGGAATCCCATTGTATAAAAAGCATAATTATATGTTCAATAAAATAAATCATCAGAAAAACTTCCCTGAACAAATACCAACATTATACCGCATAACTAAAGTTGATTGCAAGTTTAAAGATAATTGTAGGTTATGCAATCATAATTCTTTAAAATATAAAGGAATAAATAGTACTGCCTTGACACATACCGTGGAAAGACACTGAGCACCAGCTCTTTGAATTCATCATAGTCTTCAGGTAGGGGAGCACAGAACTGATGAATAGAATGACAAACATCCAAAAGGAGATTGTGTCCTACAACCATCTTTTCCTGAAAAAAAGAAAAAAATTAAAAGAAGATAAAAAGAAACATTTCATTATATTAACATCATACCATAAGAATTTATTACAAATACTGACATAAAGTAACAGAAAAGCAAATATAATGAATAATGTAAATAAGAAAGTTAAAAGAATTCATGTAAATATAACATCTTGAACTAATAAAGCACTCTGAAATGATCTCACTAATCACCCTAAAATGTTATATAATGATCAATTAATAAAAGAAATCAAATACAATTTTCAGTTGTGCAATCATTTGTGGTTATGCACTTCACCAGGATAATATCAAGAAAAGGTTTACCAAACAGAAGACAATCTAAATGAACCCAAGCTCAAAAGAATACAAAATAGTTCCAATCAAATCAAATTATCAAATACACATTTAAAGGCAGGGTAAAGTATTTAGTGTTTCTGAAACATTGAAGAAACTAAACATTTTTTGTTTCATTTTACCAAAAATAATGGCATCACAGTTGAAAATTTCAGATAAACATAATGACCTAGGGAGAGATTTCTGGATGTCATTCTGAATGTGTCAATTGCCCTATAGAAATATAAGATTGGAAGTAGTAAACAGACATCAAATACTAGCTTGGAAAGTTAACTTTTCAGTAATAACATAACTGAGATTCTATTTGTTTTTACAGGAAAGGCTATAACAGGAAAAAAATATTCTATCAGCTTCACATAGTAGAGAAAGAATAGAAATGATTTTATCTACTCCAGATTGTCTTCAGCTTGATAACATTTTAAAGTATTAATTCTTTTCTAGATCAAACGATACAAATCAAAAAGACAAGAAACCTTTCTTTCTTACAGATTCTGTTATTGCACGTATGACAGAAGAAAATCCAATGGCAGCATCCAGCTCTTCCAACATTGTTTTGCACCATTCTTTATCACGCTGCTCCAAAATTTCTTCTTTGCTTCCTTCTTCTTTTGTTAAAATCACAACACGATCATTCCGACCACCACCTTCTTTAATACCACTCTCAGCATAAATCCCCACATCTTTAAAGTTCTTCTCCACAGCATCAAATATTAATTTCCTAACAAAGCCACTGCTCTGCTCTCCAATTTCTAGTTTTTTCTCTGGACTCTTAATGAAATTCTTTATTTTTTCACTGCAAGAAAATGTAGTGATCATATAAATTATTGACAATTCAGTCATACCTTGCCCGATATTTTTATCTTCGTCGATACGTTGGTTTTAATGCAGAGAAATTGTGTAAATATTTAGAACAGTCTAAACTCAACAGCAATGACAATCGAACAAAAGAAAGTTCGAAAATCGAGCAAATATTAACAGCATTAATGTTACTACTAGATAATTACTATGGGATTTTCCATTCTGAAGCATAAGTACTAAATATCATAGATATTTATTCAAATTTTCCTTTAAATATCATTCAGTACAGAAATTCTTACACCCATACATACCATATTCCCTGGATGTAAGAGGCGTATCTCTCCGGCACAGGAATACATCCTTCATTAGATTTTGGTGACTGCTCCGATCTTCTGAGTTCCCGAGCTTTCTTTTGTTGTTCAAAGTTCTCCCGTAACTTTTGTTCGCCTTCAAAACTTACGAATGGGATTCCTAGAAGAGAAACATCATGAGGTAAATTATAAATTGAACGTGAATGACATTCATATAAAATACATAAACTCAGGATGTATGGCTTTACCTTCTCCGAACAATTTATTAAAATCAAATTTGTTTTCTGCAAGAAATTCCATGCTGGAGCCCTGGCATAAAAAAGTCGTATCAAAAGCACGTCGGCCATTCGAGTATGGAAAAACATAGAAGTTGAAGGCTCTGTGGGAATACCTAAATAGAGACGAATAGGAATGTGCAGTATCTCCTAAACAATCTACGTAATTGAAAGAGAAACCTACAAGCACTTACTTATCAAGAAGTGAATCATAATGGAATGTGCATAAACCGAATTGAATCAACAAGAAGTTCATTCCTTCTTTTCTAATTTTAGAATAATAAACCGATGGGTGGTCGAAAGCATTGATAGAAGAATTATCAAGTAAACCGGTGAACTCCCCATCAATGGCAATGAAAACAGAAGTCCGGATTGCTTCTAATATCTCAGGTAAAAGTTCCTTGAAATCTGAAAACCGAAAGAACAGAATAAATAAAACAAACTTTTGTTGCTATTGTACAATAAATTACCAAAACAACGATTAACAAATGGGAAATAACTTTTTCTTGTGACTTCCATCGTCAAGATCAAAATTTAAGCACCAACACAAGTATCATATCGAAATACTAATCGCAGAGATTCGATAAACAGTCTGAAACAGCATGCAACAAGGTCTACAGGTATTCCGCGCGCATTTTGAACTGAGCTAAATTCTTAGTGAAAAATTCAAATAATACGCTGAGAAGAACACCCCCACAAATGCAAAACATTCTAGAATTGCATACTAATTTAGCGCCAAAACCAAGGATACCGAACTTTCGTAATATTCGAAGAAATGTTGAGAGAGAACACAATCTCAGAAACCCGAGAAAAATTATGGATTGATGATTAATTACTTCGCATAAAATCAGTAAAACTCTCTTCTAGATGATTTTAATAGACATCTGCATTCAGCAGCCCTTCATTTGAGTGAAAGTAAAATATGATACATGTTTATGTTCAATAAAATAAATCATCAGAAAAACTTCCCTGAACAAATACCAACATTATACCGCATAACTAAAGTTGATTGCAAGTTTAAAGATAATTGTAGGTTATGCAATCATAATTCTTTAAAATATAAAGGAATAAATAGTACTGCCTTCGAAATTTTATTCAGAGCCCTTTACTCTCGCTAATCATTCTTATTGGCATCATATGTAAAATATATACCTATTTATATTATAATCGTTCATGCACAATATAGTACAGATATCGTATAGAGTTAAATCGTTAAATAGCTATTTGGTAACCTAGGTTACCAAATACTATAATTTAAGTAGTGTCCATTTGTTTATGATTTTTATTGGGAAGCATGAAATGTAGTTGATTTGAGTAACACATAATGACTCTTTAGCAACTATGTACAAAACAATGGATGTGATTAAAAAGAAAGTATCAAACTTCATTTAGAATGTTCCAACTAAAACAAAAAATATTCTTATAATCATATATTTTTGCAGGAGAAAGATACTGAATTCTATCAACAAAAGTCATCTGAAACAAGAATATTTTCACATTCTCATTTCTGTCATACAATGTAAAGACCTACTGTGGGCAAACATAAACCCTGTAGTGTGTGTTGAAGTAGGAGACAAGAAGAAATTCACAAAGCAAAAAGAAAACAGTGATTGTCCTTATTTTAATGAAGTTAGTCACATCGCAATAAATTTTGCCAATTGAAAAATACAAAGCTAAATATTGAGGCATCTCTTTTACTTACAGCAATTCATTTTTGAATTCCACACTACAAAAGAGTTATTAATGGCAAAATTACTATCATTAACAGGAAGTATTACAAAATAAACCATTTATAAGACATATTATCACCAAATGAGATTTTATCAATTATAAAATGGAAACTAATTTTTTTCCATTTCACAGGTATTGCATAATGACACCATTTTTCAGCCTAAAAAGATCTTAGGTTCTATAATAATGGATTTAGAAACTATATATTTACAACCAGGTGATGGAATACTAACTGCTTTGTTATTTTTATGAACATTTAATTTTTTCATTCATTTTTATGGATTTACCATTCTTAATAGATCACCAAATTTACAATAAATGGAGTCTTCTTTTATCTTCTGAGGACATGTTCTCCGAAAAGAAAGGATACATCAAATCAACTATATCTATCTATGGTAAAGGAGAAGTTGCTAGAATTCCAACTTTTGTTGAAGATTTAAAGGAAGACCCCTCAATGTGAGTTGTGAACTTAGTCTGGGCCATACCAATGGGTGAGGCAACCACTGCAGGCACCTCTCTCAGGAGGTGTCAATTTGAATATTTATATTCTTTTTCAATATTCTTCTTTTGAATATTCTTCTTGTCTCTTGATGTTTTATTCAGAATAAAGCAAAAAATTTCAGTAAAGAGATGCATGCAATTCTCATTTAATCACTAATTATTTTGACTTAGACTGAAATAAAATGGAAAGAGGCATATCACATCTTGCTTCAGGCAGCAAAATGGCTCAGCATGACCCTGTATACTATGAAACTTCATTTTTGGTACCTAATATTATAATATCATATTATTAATAATGCAATATACTACTATAATATAAATGATAATATTTATTTTGTTTGAGAAAAATTTATAATTCCAATATTCTAAGTTTAAAAAAACCTTATGAAATTGAAAGCATTTGAAAGTGGGCTTACTCATAGTTGGGATATTCAACTTCTAAAAATGTTAAATAATTTTTGCTTTCTATGATGTAAGTGAGGTTAAAAAACAAATAAATATTATTCTTGTAATCATTT
>KZ308556.1:3234072-3274906 GCA_000376725.2 Ladona fulva
GAGAAAAAGGACTTCCTATGGAGCAGGAAGAGGTCACCAATTAGTGATGAGTAAATTAAAATGATTTATCCATAAATTCAAATATACTCATTACCTAGATAATGAAGAGTATTCCATTAAAACTACTGTGTCAGATGATGCTCTCTAGCGAAACATGTCACCATAAGAAAACCTGTGGAAGAGTACAAAGTGTTCTTTCTTCATTTTATGGCCTTCCACGAAATAACAGCTTCACATATTGAGTTTATTCATTACCTAGAGTTCATGAGAAATCAGTCTTTCAACTCTGTAATGCCACATGCCACTGCTTTTCTTACCATATAGATAATGACATTCTTGTGTCTAACTAACATTATTAGGAGTTAATTTGAGCTCAGGAGTCAACTGGAGGTTGTTGGAAAAGTATTTATTAAAATTTGATGATAGAGCACTTAAGAGAGAGAAAAAAACATCAGATATTAAAAAACATGGCCAACCTGTTTCAACTTGATACATGGCTAAATATGTCAAGAGGACTCAAAAAAATGAACCTAACCCAAATTTAAAGTTGCCATTGATAAGTTGCTTTAATAATTAATATACATAATTATATGACAAGAAATACTAATTTTTAAAATTTTACAGGGATTTTCTTAATGAAGGGCAGCTGGCAAGATATATATGCAGGGTCTATGAATTTCATGGACCATCAGCCATGCATAATTTTGGCATTAAGAAGTTCTTTGAGTCTCAGAAAAAGAATTTCAGAAGTGAGAAAAATAAAGGAATCAAAATAAGCCATAAGTTAGAGCTGCATGTTGAAGTAAAATTTGGAAATCTCAGTGTTAAGTATCATAATAACCAATAATGTTCTTCTTGCACTAATAGATTATGTATTTAAAGTATTCATCAGAATTAGTTGCATATGTAAGATAAGCCAGATGTTGCATGTGACCTGAATACATACATACATAAGCTAAGTTAACTGTGGTGTCAGAAAATGAATGCATTACTATGAATGTTGATGTATGTGGAAAAGAGAATATATCATTTTTCTTATTGAAATTTCGGTTCTGATTTTATCATTCTCTTCTTACTATCAGTACAGCAAAGAGTACTTCACTTAAAATTCATTTTTTATTAAACTTTTGACAACTAATGATGAATTATGAATACACTAATTTTAACATAATATAGCATACTCGTACATCTATAATATCAAGGGTTATCATAAAAAATATGGGTTGTTCCCAACTCTACAAGCCCTGCACCTACAAACTGCTTCATTCTCTCATAATTCCTGACTTTTACTCTTACCCTCTTGCCACATTAAAATCTCATATTCATTTGTGTGCATTTGATTCAAACAAACATCAAAAAAATGACTATAAATGCTGAAAACCAGCATCTTCAGAGGATCTTATATGAATTAAATGGGCTCCCAGATAGCCAAGTGGGCAACGCATTCGACTTTGGTGAAAGCAGTCTGGATTCCCGGAAGGGGTTCACGTGCTAAATAACCTCAGCTGTCGAAGCACTTTTAACAATACTACTACTACTTATTTGAGTTATAATTAACAAGCTCAGTACAAAACATCAATTAAAATTCATTCATTTTACCGTAGCATTCTTGAAAGTTTCACAAGAATGCTAATATAAACTGCAACTAATCTTTTCAATAACAAAAGTAACATAAGTGTAACTGGTGATAAATATACACCTCTATGGAGGATGAAGAAAAACCTTATATAATTTAGAAATCATATAAACTTACCATCATTAAATTTATCAGTAAATATATCTTTCCAATAACAGGGTACAACAAGTAGAAAACAGGGAGTTCACTCAGTTGAGTGGAATGAGCAAATAACATTCTTGGCTAGGTTTCCACCCCTTTTCCAGAGGTTACAAATATCTATAAAAGACAGACATGATGTAGTTGTTTCACAACATCTCATTCTCATGAGAGAAATTTCTCATGTCGGAAAAGAAGGTTAAGTACTAATACTTTGTATTATTCTACAATGTTTTCAGAGCATTAATAGAAAAATGATACTGTTATACAATTTTTGCTGTTAATCAAGACAAAAGTTGTCCAAGCTTCCTTAAAATATAATTATGAATTACAAAAATTAGAGCCATAAGATCATTTGATTACATGTATCTCTAGTTTCACAACATTTTTTTCTGTAATTAACATGGTTTTATTTAGAGAAGATTATAAATTAGGAACCAAAATCAATAAAGATATGAATATTTCAATGAGTAAGACTTTTGTGATTTGACTGATGACTCATTTACCAAAACTGATTAATTTAATTACTTTGTTATTATTCCTTCATTTCCCACTATTTTATAGAATTTTTTATTCGTTTTTTAAATTTTAATTCATAGGTTTTTCTCCTAGTTTTGGTCCATCTCATATTCACATGTATTCTGAGGGAAGTCTGAATGGAATTATGATTTATGCTGGAAAATTGCTATTTTCCCTAGAAACCATATTGTCTACTTCTGAATCTTTTCAAAACACGAAAGAAAACATATTAGTCCACACTGGACCAATTCCCAAAGTATATAAGGTATATATTTTTTAATTATCAATACTAACATAATTTCTGTGGAATTCTTTGCCATATGCTTTCATGGGATACTAATGACAGCAATTCTGGTAAGTAAATTCTTGACATAAAGTTTAAAAATGTTATGTTTTTACCGCTTAGAGCTACCTCTCATAATTTTCAGTATCTCTATTTTGTAGTTATATTTGACTACAGTTCATTGAAAATGTAGCCAATCAAGACAAATCAGAATTTTTATCATGCCCCAATAAATTTTCATTTTCATCTAATAAAATAGAATTTTATACAACTAGCATTCCACTAATGCAAGGGCTCAATGATTCATTTGATGACTCCACATATATAAAATTTTTTCCTAATATTTTATTCATTAAAATTTATCTTAGTGACCTGAACAACACTGTCTATTTTAATTTCAAACTAATTATTAAGATAACTTGATATACCTATTAGTCATTATCTTGTAATAATAATTATTATTTTCATTTGTTAATCATCTTATCTAGAATAGGGAGGAAAACCCTACTAATTTAATTCTATTCTGCTGCTTAACTCAAGCTTCATTAATGGACGAAAAGATACCTGAAAAAGAAACTCAAATAGAGTTAGCTTTTGGACCAGATACAGCAACCTCAATGGAAGGTATGACTGAAAAATTAATGAATGTGACACAATACATAAATAAGCAACAATTTTATGTAATGTTCATACACAGAGAGATGTTATTTTATTTGTTGTGCGTGAATTGCAACTTAAATCATAACTAACCTTGAAAAATGATTCATATGAGATGTAATTTCTATTCTTGGTTGAATGAAATAAGCACAACTTCGTAAAAATTAGAGGAAATGAACTTTAAAAGACAGCTGATTCTAGAAATAACTCCTGACACCAATTTTTAAATAATAATTTAATGAAAGGAAAATANTGTTACTCTTAATTGTATTAATTCCATGCGTGAAAACCATTCATTTACAAATAATGAGAAAAGTGAACATCTAAACTTCAAGTCAAAGATTTTCAATCCTTTTAGAAGTAATTTCCCTTCTACAATTTGTAAGTGGATTGGTAAAGATCAAAATCATTTATTATGAATTATTTTATTCTAAAATATTTAATTAGACAGAAAAGGTAAACAATATTTTGTCCAGGGTAACCCAGTATCATGATTTGGATAGTTTCTTATCTTCACTTCATTATTAGTGATAAAATACAAAAAGAAGTGAAATGTGGATCCTTTGGAATGTGAAGCATGTAGTCCAAAGATTTAGATTCTTCTTCTTCTAATGGCGCTACAGCCTTCAGTTCTCCTCTTCAGTCTTCCTCCAGTCCTCTATAATAACAGCCTTCTTTCTCCATCCTTTTACACCCATAACAACCAGGTCCACCTCCACTCCATCCTGCCATCTCAGATGTATGAATCCTCTTCTTCTTACATTGAATTATCTTCCCTCCCATACTCACTTGGCCACTCTCTGTACTGGCATTCTTATCAAGTGTCCCATCCATCTAAGTCTCTGTGATTTGATGAACCTCACAATGTCTTAGCCATCTATGAGGTTGTAAAGCTCCTCATTCCAGCATGTTCGGAAAAATCCATTTTCTAGCATAGGGTCAAAAATTTTGAATAAGATTCTTCTTTCAAAACACCTAAGCGCATGCACATCGGAGGTTGATAATGTCCAACATTCACATCCAAACATGACAACCGGTCTGATTAAAGTTTTATATATTTTATATTTAGCATTTCTTCTAATCAATCTACTTCTCAACAGTTTAAGATTTGCAAAATATGCTCTTTTGCCTGCTGCAATTCTGTCTTTTATACTAGCACTTATAGAATTATCTGAAGTCACCAATGCTCCAAGGTATTTAAAAGATGAGACACCCTCAAATCTATCGCCATCAATATCTAACACCTGAGGTCGTCTGCAAGCTTCAGATGTAGACATACACATATATTTTGTTTTACCACAGTTAACCTCTAGACCTATTCTTCCTGCTTTTTCCTTTAATAGACCAAACATTTCATTCAGCTTCCTTGCAGATCTGGCTACTATAACAATACCATCTGCATATGCAAGTATTTGACCACTTCTATAAAATATTGTTCCACCAGGGTCGATTCCCCTTACTGCCCAATGCAGGGCCAGGATGAACAATGTTGCAGACAAGCCATCCCCTTCCTTTACTCCCATATTGAATGGGAAGGCATCACCTTATATTTTATTACCAACTTTAACCTTGGCAACTGTTTCCTGCATTGTCATTCTGATCAATCTAATTAACTTCCTAGGCATGCCTAATTCGTTTAAAGCATAATATAGTGCACTTCTCTTCACACTATCGAAGGCTTGTTTAAAGTCCACAAACAACAGGTGTAAATCTTGGCTGTGCTCGAAGTGCTTCTCCATTCTTTGTCGCAATGTAAATATTTGGTCTGTTGTACCCCTTTCTGGTCAAAATCCACCCTGATATTCAGTGATAATGCCTTCTGCTTTTTTGCTAATTCTTCTTTGAATAACTCTTGAGAGCACTTTATATGCAACATTCAACAGTGTAATTCCTCTGTAGTTGTTGCACAAGGTTTTGTCTCCTTTCTTATATATAGGACATATGATGCCAATTTTCCATCTTTTGGGCATTCTTTTCTGTCTCCAGATGTCACTAACTAATTCGTGTAAGCATCTCATGAGATAATTTCCACCTTTCTCAATAAGTCCAGAGACTATTTCATCTTTGCCAGATGACCGATTGCTTTTTAAGTTCTTGACAACCACTTCAACTTCCTCCAGCGTGGGCTCTTCAATATCCTCCCCACCTGGTTAGTCTTAAAGCTTGTCCTGAGGTTCATGCACCTCCTCCTCTTCCTCATTCACTTCATGATTCAGCAGCTCACTAAAATGCTCTGTCCATCCATTTTCCATTATCTCCAAGCATCTTTCCCTCTTTATCCCTATGCATGCCCAATTGCCCAGTGTATCCTTTGTTCTTCATTCTTTTGACAGCTTTGTAGAACTTTCTAATTTCATTTGGTTGATCATTTAGTTCTTCAATTTCTTGTAACTGCTTTTGCATTGCTTCCATTTTCTTTCTTCTGCACACCTTATTTGCTACTCTTCTTAATCTTTTATATTCTTTTCTATTGCTTCTTGTATCCCTAGCAATCATTCTTCCTCGAGCTTGGTTTTTGTTCCTGATCGCATCATTACATTCCTCATCAAACCAATCACTATTCCTCTCCCTCCTTCATTCACCAATTTCCTCTTCTGCCGCTTCCTCAATAATTGTTTCTAATTCGTTCCATTTGTCATCAATATTTCTATTTTTATTTTCTAGGTAACCGACCAGTTTTCTCTCAATACTCATTTGGTACTCGTCAGATCTATCTTTGAGATTCAGTTTTTCGATGTTCCAGTTTTTCCTGGTTGATTTTGATGTCTCTTTAGTTCTTGAAAATCTTTGTACTATGACAGCCCTTACTAAATAGTGGTCACTGTCACAGTTAGGTCCTCTGTAGGCTCTAACATCAATAACTGATGAGGAATACCTTCTCTTAGTCAGCACATGATCTATTTGATTAACAGCGTTTGTACCAGGGACTCTCCAGGTGCCTCAGTGTATTCGTTTGTGTGGAAAACATGTGCTTATTATGATAAGGTTGCTTCTGGCCACAAAATGCAACAGCAAGTTACCATTTTTACTAATCTTCTCATGTATCGAGTGTCTTCCAGCTACTCCTTTCGTCTTGTCTTCCCTCCCAATTTTTGCATTAAAGTCACCTAGAATTGTGACCATATCGTAATTGTTACATAGATTAAAGACATTTTCCAACTCCTCATAAAACTCTTCCTTCTCCAATTCAGTTTTGTCCTCCATAGATGCATGAACTGTGATGAAAGTCATGTTTCTAAACTTTCCTTTTATTCTTATTTTGCAAATTCTCTCATTTATTGGTTTGAATAATAAGAGACTCCTTCTTGTCTTACTAGAAATCATGAATCCAGTACCAAATCTTCCTGTCCTATACTCCGGCCCACTGTATAACAAGGTGTATTCCTTCTTATCTACTCTTCCTTGTCCTTGCCATCTTATCTCTTGTAAGCCCATTACATCAATTCTATACTTCTGCATCTCATCTGCCACTTCTTTCTTCCTTCCTGGCTCCAACATTGTTCTTACGTTCCAAGTCGCAATCTGTAATTTGTGTTTCCTTGATACTCGCAAAGGTCTTAAGCCATTATCTCCATCTGTCCAAGGCTGATTTTCGTTTTCAAAAACTTAGGAATTTTTACAGAGTAGGGTTGTTAGCCCTATGACCAACCCCAAACTTGGAGGACCAGGGTTTTTGCTCAAGGTTTTCCTTCCTCTAGCCTTTGGTGATCCAACACCACCCTACAAGGCAGCAGTTCTAGTTTTGGTCCACCCCAGGTATTTTATTTCCCCGGTACCCACCATATCTGGTGAGCACTCCCCGCCACCGTGATCCGCCACCTGGGGAGGTGCCCAATGGGAGACTAGCAACTCCACAGGGGTATTATTATTCATTCTTATTGGTATATTATTTATTCTTTAGTGGTAACAACAAAATTCACTTAAAAATGAGTGACAATGAAACATGTAAATAAAAATTTCAATGTTTTCATAGTGAGGTTCTCAGAACTTTGATTTAAAAGACCAAAGAAATATTATGACCAAAAGTTATAAATTAGAAGTTTATTGCTATCATAAAAGTGAAAACCTTTACATTGAAAATGGATAGAAGTTAGCCAGTGAGATTTGATTAGTGAGATCATTGCTGATTTTGCTGATCTTAATAATCTTTCTAAAGTGTAAATAAAGTTAATTTTACTGATGTCAATCCATAGGAATTAATATTGACCAGAATTTTAATATAATTAAATATTATTGGAAAATTCTCAGGTATACTTAAATTACTATTATTATCAAATAAGTTGCATATCAATGATAAATATAATAACTTTAATTGAATATGCAATCAGCAACGAACAAGAGCTCAAACAATAGTGTCTGTGGCAAGGTTGAGAAGCATAAACTAACTCCCCAAAAGCTTTGTGAATTGATTAATGGAGAAGACAAGCCATGCCTCTGGATCAATTCAATATGGCCAAGTAATTATATGTATCGCATCTATCAGTCTAACATCTACAGCGTACTTTCTGGATTGCTTGTGAGTTTATATTTGAAATATCGATTTTTTAGAGAATAAAAATTAAGATAATAGCTTTGATTGCAGCATTTTAGTTATAGACAGGTTTGCACCAAGCCATTTTGCTGCCAGAGGCAACATGTTACATGCCTCCTTTAATTTTAATTTCAAGAATTTTGCTTGATCTCAATAATTCGAAAAATAAAGAGAAAAATAAGCATCTCTTTCCTGAAATTCAAATTTTTTTCAAATTAAGCATTGAACATCAAGATATTGACATTCAACATGGCATTCCCTGCTGGAGTAGCCTCAGGTGGTTGCCTTTCTGACTCACTTATTTGCATGGCCCCACTTAGCTACAGATATAACTATATATGGAGAAATATTATTACATATACAGCTCGTCAATTCTTTCTGATTTGATAACTAAGGCATCATTGAGCAAGTTAATCACAGAACTGATGCATTATTTACTAACTCTATCAATAATGATGCTTTTAAGTTATGGTTTGATATGATCCCAAATTAAGATTATGGGCTTAGGCATTGAAAACCTCTATGATCCTCTCCTTCTCAGGCCAGACTGTGAGAATTTTCATTCCCAGCTATCTATTCCAACCAAGGAAAATCAAAATCTCTGTCTTTCTCAATATTTGACAGCAATAAGATGTCCACTATGAGAAAATATTTCCCAGTCAGACTCCTTAAAATGAACAGTTTGTCCAAAAAATGTTTTCCATACCCTAACCTGCTGACCTACTGTAACACATACCTTTTCTTTGCAATGAATGAAATTCTTCAAACACCCTGTGCAATTTCTGTGCTCTTTGCTCTCAACTTACATTAACTACAGAGAGAATTCCTGAGAGTTTTCTAAGAAACATGAGAGCTTATTGAGAGTTCATGAAAAATTTTGCTATATCTTTTTCATTCCAGCATGAAAATTATGAAATCAAATGGATTAAATAAAGAAAACTTACAAGGAAAAGGGTTTGAGGTACTTGGCACGATAAGGCATGCACCCAGGAAAATTCTCAATAAGAAAACTTATTATTCCTTTCACATTGTAGCTTTTTGAATAGAATGAAACCTGTCTTAAAGTTCAAAAAGCAAATTAATTTAGCAAATATTAACCACCACCACCATAACTAATTGTCAAAGATCTAGATTATATTTATCCTAAAATTTATGCAGTCTCCATTTTAATTCATTTTAAGCATTACCTGCATAGATGTCTTATATAATTTTTGACTTCCAATTTCTGTTCAATTGATACTTGGATAAGCTTAAATAACATTGATGGCAAAAAATGGCATTTATCTGATTAAAGTTTTAATATCAAGTAATTGTTATAGGAAGAAAAGCTTTGGAAAATATCACAGCTTCTTAGTAAATGCAAATATTCTCTTGCTGAGGAAGCAATGGATTTTACACTGAATGATTTGATGAATCACTGCAGTAATGGATTGAATGTGTTAGAGGCTAATCCCAGGGAAGATGGAACTCGAACTTTGCTTGACTGGGAGAGACTGCGACTGCTCCAAAAGGAATTGGTGAGGTGACTATAATGTCTCACCATGATTCAGTTTTGATCTGTTTCTAATTAATTTTTTTCCTCTGACAGGAGAGTATAGGGCATAAAGCTCAGCAACTAAGACAAAATATCGATTTAAATATTACACACAAAGTCAAAGAACTTAAGGACATACTGAATAACAAAGTAAATCTACATACAGAAGAGGTAAACTATCTAATAAATAGAAAATCCATATAAAAGGTATCAACATCATTTGGTTGACATTCCCACTATATATTTTACCCTAAATATATTTTCAAACATTTGTTTTATGAAATATGTGTTCCAATGGAAGAGTAACTTCCAAAATCATTCCTTACAAAAGTTACTAATTTATGCTTGAGATGTAAAATTCATAAGAATCCTATTCACTTATTCTCAGAAACTTAATATACTCAAACTTTGCAGTTGATCAGGTTGATGACATAATCTTACAATTTTTTTTAATGAGCACTAAACTATCATGCATATACTAAATTATTATAACATACCTATGCTAAATTGGACTCCTTTGAGGATCAATAAATCATGAAACATGATCAGTTGTATTTGATGAATTATATCTTGGTTAGAATGAGGATCAGATGCTTGGGGTTAAAAGAACAGATCAAAAGCCCCATTTGAAATTTTTTAAAATTAAACACAATTATATAAATGACTTAGAAATGGATTCCGTTGGAAACACAAAATGTTTTATTGAATTAAAATTTCATCAATTACAATAAGTGATTGATAAATGTTACATGACACATAGGAATCTCAGTTTTTTAAAGTTTTTCATATGTTTTAAGCGACTTACACTTAAGGAAGTTGCTCAAGTTTTAATAGAATAATTTTAAAAGATCATTGCTGATTTTGCTGATCTTAATAATCTTTCTAAAAGTTGTTGAAATTGAAAAAATGTAAAAAAATCTTTTAATTAGGACTAAGATGTAATTTTCATTATATAGTTTTAGAAAATAAATCAATCGAATCATAAGATGGACCTTAGCACATCTCATTCACCCATGAACATTTAAAAAAGATATGATATTGAGAATTCTTCAGACTAATCTTCATTGAGGCTCTCAGCTAGCACCAAATTCACTTTATGTAAAATAGTAGTAGTATTATTAAAATGCCTTGACAGTTAAGGTCATTTTGTACATATGGGCTCCCACCAGGAATAAAACCTAGGACCTCTTTCCCCAATGGCAAATGCACAATCTACATGGCTATCCATGAGCCCCATATTATTTATTTAATGTGATTCATAAACAGCCAATTTGAAATACAATGAATCATAACAAAATATATAAATATTAACAAGAAAACATGATTTGCAACAACAAATAACAAACAAACAAAAAGGAAATGGAAGGAAAGGAAAAACAAAATGGAAAATTAGCACTAACAAATCAGGAAAACTGTCAGGTGCTGGCACAATATTCCTCTGATCTTCTCAATTGCCCCGAACCCAGCACCAGATTCCCCAAGGAGAACTACACAGATACCCACCCAGAATCACCACCACCAACAAAGGAAGAGACACACAGACACATACATAGACTGAAAAATAACAGGACATCAGGCAAAGACGTTATCACTGCAGAACTACTGAAAAACCTTGGACCAAAATCACTACAGGAACTCACACAAATCATCGAGAAAATATGGAAAACAGAAAAATTACCAGACGACTGGAAATGTGCTCTCATACACCCGCTATACAAGAAAGGTGAAAGAACAGACGTGAACAACTAGATAGGAATTTCCTTACTACAAGTTACCTCCAAAATTTTCTCAGCATGACTTCTACGAAAAACACAAAAACAACTAGAACACAAAATAGGTGAATACCAGACAGGCTTCTGCCCTGGTCGCTCATAGCCAGAACAAATCCTTAACCTGAAAACAGAACTGAAATACAAAGCAATCAGGAATGCACCACTCATTTGCACATTTGTAGACTTCAATAAGGTGTACAACTCTATCGATAGAGAATCTCTGTTCAACATCCTAGAAGAACAAGAACTCAATCCCAAAACACTAAGACTGATCAAACAGACATTGACAGACACCACTTCTAAAGTGAAATTCATGGGCGAAATTTCTGAGCCCTTCCCGATCAAAACCAGTGTATACCAAGGAGACGGGCTATCCCCCCTCCTCTTCAACCTAGTTCTGAACAAAGTTATCATAGAATGGGAAAAAGAACTGAAAAACCAAGGATACTGGAAATCAATACAACTCGGACGACCTAAGGACAACACAGAAATGACATGCCTAACCTTCACAGTTGACCTAGCCATACTCTCAGACAATGAAACAACAGCAAACAAACAGACAGAAGTCCTCAAGGAATGTGCAGAGAAAGTCAGCTTGCAAATCTCCTTCCAAAAGACTGAATTCTTCTGCTCAAAATTAGATATCCAAAAATTGAACACAAAATACGGTAAGATGAACTGAGTCACACACTTCAAATATATAGGCGAGATCCTCAAACCTACAGGAGGAGAGAAGATTGCACAGAAGACTCGACTACAGAAAATGAAGAGTGCATACGGCAAGACACAATATATACAACAAGAAATGCATCTATACACACCTAATAACAATAATAATACATGCTAGAGTTCTGACCTCACATATTATTGAATAAATGTTGAGGAAAGGGGTGAAGAATGTTTAGAGGGTAGGGAGATAATACTAAATGGTGAAAAAATAATTTATTAAAAAAATGGGAGAAAACGTTTCCCAATTTGGAAATTTTCATGATCTTTATAGTGATGTGCATATGGCGTGGTTGCCTAACTCCAATTTTCCATTGCTAATTTTGCGTTAAAAATGCCTAGTTGTGTCAACGGTCAGACACATGTCTATTATTGTTGAGCAAGGAACATACCCTGAAAGTCTTGCATGAATCCGTTTCTCACAGAGGTAGTACTCCCCTTGTTAGTTTTAAAATTTTTTTTACCCTAAATAATCATTCGTATTAATAAACAGATGCACATGTAATGATTTACTTCCAGCCACAAGAACCATATCCAGATGTGCTGTTATCTCTAAGTGTAAATGGCCGAATAATAGCTCAGCAGAAACTAAAAACTCGAGAGTTTATGCATTCTTTTGATCCAAATAAATGTGGGGCAAAATGTGGAAAAAGAGAATTCATACTTTTAAAGGTATTAAAAAAATTAAATATTGCAATGCATTAATTGCAAATATGGATAGTCATTTTTAGCTTCTTCATATTACAAAGAAACTAGTATTAACCCCTTTACCGCCAGCCTCTATGACATGGTCAGGCTGATGAGTAGAGAGAGATACTTTGAAGACACAAAAAATTTTTTCTAGTAGAAGAATAAAAGTATAGGGAGATTATCATGAGTTTTTCTTTGGTAAATAACATTTGATGTAGGAAGTTCTCTCGGGATATCAGCCGGGTCACTGCTTCGATATGGGATGCAGACAGTTGCTTTTGGTTTATCTTTCTCTTCCTTTTTGCTTTTTTTGGGCGGCTTCCTGAAAATGGATAAGGTCGTCCAATGAGAAAGTGGAAGGGAGGCAAAATTAGGTATATAAACCCGGACTCGAACAACACTCGGCACTTCATCCTGAAGATGGCACCAGAGGAAGGTGCCAAAACGTCGATGGACTTCGAAGCAGTGACCCGGCTGATATCCCAAGAGAACTTCCTACATCAACTTCGCCGGGAAAATACCAGATTATTCTTAAATAACATTTGAGTTGGTAAATAAACATTCGGTATTCTGAAAGGCAACTTATTTACAGAGATGATAACATAGAAAATCTGAGTGCATAAAATGGGTGCTGAAATATTAGCCAGTTGGCAGAGGATGGGTTAATGACAATAAGAGTGAAATTGCATTGGTGAAGTATATTGGAAATGCAAATGCAAATATTATAATAAATACAAAGCAGAAATTTAAAATCATAGATTTAATACCAGATCATTCTTTTTTGATTTTTCAAGCATTTTCTTTCCACCTTAGTGGAGTATTTATGATCATACAGTACATTTTCTTCTGAAAATTTTATATTTTCAGTAAATGAATTTTTTATTAACTGATACAAAAAATATTTTTTCAATAGAGAGCAGATTCTAAAAGGAAATATGAGTATCCCATCACTATGGCAGCAGAGATATACTTATGGGTTGAATTTTTATCCGAAGCAAATGAAAATTACTTAAAAGGTATTCCTAGAGGGTTTTTAACTATGAATGAGAGAATAAGGACAAGTAAAGACTCACCACAGTCAGGTGACCTCCAATCACCTCCTAAGTACATTCACTTTTATGAAAAACATGTAGGTAAATTAGACATTCAACTTAATAATTCAAATTTCATCAGTCTACCAGTCAATGTAATGATGAGGATTTTTCCAGAATTATCAACTCAGATCACATTTTTATGAAGGTCGATTTGTCCCAGGAGCAGATACATCTGGGTTATGTGATCCATACATTAAGGTAACATTAGGGAACCATGAGAATCAAACTCAGGTGATTTGCATTTTTATTTATCAGAAATTTGAAATCTACTACTTAATTCACTTACATTCAATAATTGCTGAATTTTGAAATAGGTGCATTTTCAAACGTTAAACCCTTTATGGAATCAAATGCTGCTATTTAATGATATCACCCTTTATGGAACACCAGTTGATATTAAGTCAGATCCACCAACCATCATACTGGAAGCTATGGATATGGATAAATATGTAAGTCAACAATCTTCTCAATTAAGCATTTCCTTACCATTCCATACTATTTACATAAATGTATCATTAGTTATAATTATTAGAGGTCCTCAGCAGTAATGAAGCAAAAGGACCATCAATTAATTTTCAAGGCNGAAAAAGTTGGTGGCTGAATATTTAGCCACCATGGCTTAAAGGGTTAACTGTTTAATTCTCTAGAATTGAAATTACATGGAAATCAGTGAGATCTTCCCTTAAGTTAAAGAATTGCAACTGATACAGTAATACCCATCTGTGGTGGTGGAGTGGTTTAGCATACTAGTGCTCCAACTCCAAGGTTAGATATGGTATGGTTGTTTGAGTTCATTAATAATCGTTAAAAGGGATACAATTGGGGTCTTCCCATTTCCATTGTAGAAATAATAATACCCCTTTTATTGAAGAAATTTGTAATAATGCTTTCTCAAGACAAGGTGTATTGAGTCTACAGCTTTTACTACATGTGTGATAATTTGTGAAGTGTGCTATAACCATTTCTATTTTAATAGAAATTATATTCCAACTCCACTTTTATTAATTTTATAAGGCACAGCTGATTCCTAAAAAAAATAATTTTTTAACATTTCCCAAACTCATTAATGTAGAATTAGATGAGTTTTTATGGTCAACCAAAGGTCAATGAATCTATTCCAATGAAAACCTATCAAAATAGATACCACAATAGGCAAATAATCCTAATGAAGCATTGAGAGAAAATGCAAATGATATATTCAAAACTAAATGAAGAATACAACCAAACATTATAAGGTTTTCATTACAAGAAGTAAATTTCCTATAGCATGAGAAAACTGTTAGAAAAGTTCCAGAGGAATTCATTAATGTTAATGTTATTATCTCATTCCTCTTTCTATAAACTTTGAACTTCAAAACACCCACTGTAACACAATGAGATTAAATAAAATAAACCTAATTTTTCTTATGAATCACATGGGTTCTCTAAAAGTGGTAATGTTCTGAATTGGTTTCATTGAATTCAATTAACCAGAGAACAACATCATCTAATAATACCATAAACAGATTTCAGATGAAGACAAGGACCAAATTTCTCAAAAGGGTATAAGACAGAAAGCTAAAATTCCAATTTTTCAAGTACCATCATATATAAGACCAAAAATGGTAAAATACAGGTATGATTTTAAACCTCTTCTTCCATTTTAACAAGACAGTGAACAGTAAAAAATGCACTGTGGTTCCCTACCAGGTAGGAGCTCCCTGAATTTGTCTTTTTTTACTATTGGTCTAGATGGAGGGAGACAGGAAAGCAATAGTATATTATTGTATTCAGGTACTTTAGTATCTAGAGCTGCCCTTGATTTAAGTAATGTGGGTTTAGCAACTTTTATCCAGCTTAACATAACTGCTTTATTTTCAAGAAAGATGATATCATCTTCTAATTGTCCCCTAATAGATCATTTAATTAATCATCCCTTAATAGTAAGCAAATCTTTCTCTAATATTTAATATACCTTTGCATATATTTACATATTCGGTCATTGATTCCAAAATTTTGAAAAATGTAGAAAATTTTAATTGAGATAAAATCAAGTGCCCAAAGAAAATCCATCGTGGTCTCATGTTCTTAAAAATATAAACATATTTCTTGAAGGCCCTGTTTATATATTATCATTATATTTACAAAGATTAAGTTCAAGGCAATTGATTCTTTCATAATACACACATTAAGACTGAATACTTTTTATTAATAAGCCATTTTTGCTATGATTGATCAATAAAAATCCACAAAATACATTGTTGTTTTAGAATAGGAAGAACAAGAAGTTAAAAAAATGTTAAAATCAAGAGTTTGGTTAAATACCCTCATTATACAATATCTGTGATCAGTTTCTAACAATTTATGTGCTACTTTTAGGGATACTTCGCCGGGAAAATACCAGATTATTCTTAAATAACATTTGAGTTGGTAAATAAACATTCGGTATTCTGAAAGGCAACTTATTTACAGAGATGATAACATAGAAAATCTGAGTGCATAAAATGGGTGCTGAAATATTAGCCAGTTGGCAGAGGATGGGTTAATGACAATAAGAGTGAAATTGCATTGGTGAAGTATATTGGAAATGCAAATGCAAATATTATAATAAATACAAAGCAGAAATTTAAAATCATAGATTTAATACCAGATCATTCTTTTTTGATTTTTCAAGCATTTTCTTTCCACCTTAGTGGAGTATTTATGATCATACAGTACATTTTCTTCTGAAAATTTTATATTTTCAGTAAATGAATTTTTTATTAACTGATACAAAAAATATTTTTTCAATAGAGAGCAGATTCTAAAAGGAAATATGAGTATCCCATCACTATGGCAGCAGAGATATACTTATGGGTTGAATTTTTATCCGAAGCAAATGAAAATTACTTAAAAGGTATTCCTAGAGGGTTTTTAACTATGAATGAGAGAATAAGGACAAGTAAAGACTCACCACAGTCAGGTGACCTCCAATCACCTCCTAAGTACATTCACTTTTATGAAAAACATGTAGGTAAATTAGACATTCAACTTAATAATTCAAATTTCATCAGTCTACCAGTCAATGTAATGATGAGGATTTTTCCAGAATTATCAACTCAGATCACATTTTTATGAAGGTCGATTTGTCCCAGGAGCAGATACATCTGGGTTATGTGATCCATACATTAAGGTAACATTAGGGAACCATGAGAATCAAACTCAGGTGATTTGCATTTTTATTTATCAGAAATTTGAAATCTACTACTTAATTCACTTACATTCAATAATTGCTGAATTTTGAAATAGGTGCATTTTCAAACGTTAAACCCTTTATGGAATCAAATGCTGCTATTTAATGATATCACCCTTTATGGAACACCAGTTGATATTAAGTCAGATCCACCAACCATCATACTGGAAGCTATGGATAGGGATAAATATGTAAGTCAACAATCTTCTCAATTAAGCATTTCCTTACCATTCCATACTATTTACATAAATGTATCATTAGTTATAATTATTAGAGGTCCTCAGCAGTAATGAAGCAAAAGGACCATCAATTAATTTTCAAGGCACAAATGCAAATAGTTTATGCTTACCTACTTAAAGAGTAAATTTCTTTAGAATTTCCTACATAATTTCACATCCTAAAAAATATGAAAAAGGCTAATTATAAATTTATTTTCAAAATATTTAAGTTATTTTTGCTGCCCAATTATCTTATATGATTGTTCAAAGAAGATAAAAATATATTTTATTAAATCCTTTTAGAGCAAGGATGAATTTATTGGGAGAGGTTTAGCTGTTCCAAGGATGGAAATTCTTAATGACTCAGAGGAGCTAGAGGGTAACATCAATGAATTACAATGGATTGAGGTATACAGTAATTATGAAATCACTGGAGAACTTCTCACTGCATTTGAACTTAAAGAGGTAAGAACTGAGTGATAATTGCTCACAAATAATATTTAAGCAATATATCACATATTGAAAAATCCTGAAAATTATACACAATCTTAACATAAACTCATGATGATCAAAAGGATTGGTAATTTGGCAACAAGAAAGTCCATGAAGTAAAACAGTAATAAAGGATAGACTGTGTTTAAAATATGTTTTATGATAAATAAAGATTCAAGGTGAGCAATAAAACTGATTTATATATACGAACTTGAAAGGCATTTTGAGAAGTTATCTGGACGACCTAAGGACAACACAGAAATGACATGCCTAACCTTCACAGTTGACCTAGCCATACTCTCAGACAATGAAACAACAGCAAACAAACAGACAGAAGTCCTCAAGGAATGTGCAGAGAAAGTCAGCTTGCAAATCTCCTTCCAAAAGACTGAATTCTTCTGCTCAAAATTAGATATCCAAAAATTGAACACAAAATACGGTAAGATGAACTGAGTCACACACTTCAAATATATAGGCGAGATCCTCAAACCTACAGGAGGAGAGAAGATTGCACAGAAGACTCGACTACAGAAAATGAAGAGTGCATACGGCAAGACACAATATATACAACAAGAAATGCATCTATACACACCTAATAACAATAATAATACATGCTAGAGTTCTGACCTCACATATTATTGAAAAAATGTTGAGGAAAGGGGTGAAGAATGTTTAGAGGGTAGGGAGATAATACTAAATGGTGAAAAAATAATTTATTAAAAAAATGGGAGAAAACGTTTCCCAATTTGGAAATTTTCATGATCTTTATAGTGATGTGCATATGGCGTGGTTGCCTAACTCCAATTTTCCATTGCTAATTTTGCGTTAAAAATGCCTAGTTGTGTCAATGGTCAGACACATGTCTATTATTGTTGAGCAAGGAACATACCCTGAAAGTCTTGCATGAATCCGTTTCTCACAGAGGTAGTACTCCCCTTGTTAGTTTTAAAATTTTTTTTACCCTAAATAATCATTCAAATTAATAAACAGATGCACATGTAATGATTTACTTCCAGCCACAAGAACCATATCCAGATGTGCTGTTATCTCTAAGTGTAAATGGCCGAATAATAGCTCAGCAGAAACTAAAAACTCGAGAGTTTATGCATTCTTTTGATCCAAATAAATGTGGGGCAAAATGTGGAAAAAGAGAATTCATACTTTTAAAGGTATTAAAAAAATTAAATATTGCAATGCATTAATTGCAAATATGGATAGTCATTTTTAGCTTCTTCATATTACAAAGAAACTAGTATTAACCCCTTTACCGCCAGCCTCTATGACATGGTCAGGCTGATGAGTAGAGAGAGATACTTTGAAGACACAAAAAATTTTTTCTAGTAGAAGAATAAAAGTATAGGGAGATTATCATGAGTTTTTCTTTGGTAAATAACATTTGATGTAGGAAGTTCTCTCGGGATATCAGCCGGGTCACTGCTTCGATATGGGATGCAGACAGTTGCTTTTGGTTTATCTTTCTCTTCCTTTTTGCTTTTTTTGGGCGGCTTCCTGAAAATGGATAAGGTCGTCCAATGAGAAAGTGGAAGGGAGGCAAAATTAGGTATATAAACCCGGACTCGAACAACACTCGGCACTTCATCCTGAAGATGGCACCAGAGGAAGGTGCCAAAACGTCGATGGACTTCGAAGCAGTGACCCGGCTGATATCCCGAGAGCTTCCTACATCAACTTCGCCGGGAAAATACCAGATTATTCTTAAACTATCGATTACCATTATTAATAGTAGGAGCATTAAAAACAAAGTAGCCGATATTGAGCATTTCAAGTAGCGAATAACGTCTCCGACATATTTATAGGCACAGAAAGCTAGCTATCAGATGTTATTAACGACTACGAAGTATTTCCGAAAGATTTGAAGATAAATCATAAGGACCGTCTGGAAAAAATGAGTGGTGGAATGTTTATAGCAGTTAAAAGTTTTCTACGGAGTAATTGACGTACGTACGTTGCATCGAGAGTGTTTGGTGCGCTATTAGTCAATCCAATGAGCCGAATATAAAAGCATGTGCCTACTACCGGCCACCCAAATTTTGCGTTAAGTTTAACGTCAATGAAGAAATTAACTTTTTCTAGCTTAAAAATAACAATAGCGTAATTTTAATTGAAGGGTATTTTAATCTTCCAGACATCAATTGGCTGAATCACGTAGTTAAGAAAGGAGCCCTAGATACCGACTCTCACAAAATTTTATTAAAAACTAGCTGAAGTTCCCGTTGATTCTCAACGGGGAAAATAGATGTCGGAATATATGTAGTATACCTATTTGTACAAAAGAGAAAATAACACCTCGCATCATNTATGTATGTAATTTTATCTGATAAAATATTGCCGATTAATTGAATACATAGTATAGTAATATAAAGTGTTACTTCTAGTTTATGACAATATATTTGTCAAAAACACACTCACATGGTTATCCCTCTCTCTCATACCATCACAACTGAATTCCTCTCAACAAATGATAGCACAATAATAGGATGATGAATTTCATATTCCATCAAAACAAACAGAAAAGCGAAAGGCTTCATTTAGAATAATGTTCATCCTTATTGAATTAGCGATATTCTCTCTCATTTTTCTAACTGCACAGGAGCTGCCTGAAAATGATGATTACTGTCCTCCTTTAATTATTAAAGTATGGGATCGGAGAAGTTTTGGAAGACTTTGCCATATTGGCAGCCATATTGTGGCAAATGTGGCACCATTTATTGTTGAAAATTTCAACTTTAACTGGCCTGTACCTATAATAATGAAATTTCCAGCAACTAAAGGTAAATGAAAATGTTTTGAATTATTACAGCAGGAATTACTTCAGCAAAAAATTACAAATTCTTGTTTTTCAACCCTTTAAAACTCACAGGTTCTCGTTATTCTTTGACCTAGATGGTTTGCAGCTAAATATTTAGTTGCCAACCTTCTCAACAGAATCAATTTAATAAACTTATAACTGTGGATATATTTGTAGATTATCAATAATCATTAATGACAATTTTATGGAAAACCATCATAAAATTGTATGTAAATTGCTTACTAGGTGAATTCAATACTTAAATAGGAGGAGAAAATGTGTGAAAGAAATGTACATTCAGGGAAAAAGTTGGTGGCTGAATATTTAGCCACCATGGCTTAAAGGGTTAACTGTTTAATTCTCTAGAATTGAAATTACATGGAAATCAGTGAGATCTTCCCTTAAGTTAAAGAATTGCAACTGATACAGTAATACCCATCTGTGGTGGTGGAGTGGTTTAGCATACTAGTGCTCCAACTCCAAGGTTAGATATGGTATGGTTGTTTGAGTTCATTAATAATCGTTAAAAGGGATACAATTGGGGTCTTCCCATTTCCATTGTAGAAATAATAATACCCCTTTTATTGAAGAAATTTGTAATAATGCTTTCTCAAGACAAGGTGTATTGAGTCTACAGCTTTTACTACATGTGTGATAATTTGTGAAGTGTGCTATAACCATTTCTATTTTAATAGAAATTATATTCCAACTCCACTTTTATTAATTTTATAAGGCACAAAGGTAACATAAATTATTCAAATTTATTCAGTCATTAAACTTATCATCTTAATTAGCATTCTGTACTTGGGATATTTGAATGAATGAAATAATAATTATGTCCTCATTATTATTATAAATAAATAAACATATAAAATGCAGTTGATGCCCTCTGTGATATCTTGAAGTATTTACATGTAAAAAGTTTCTTGCACTGATGATAATTATTCCATTGAGTGAGCTAATAAACCTAAAAATTTTTAACTGAATCAAAACAACAATCTACAGATAATGATGCACAACTGGAGATAGAATATGAGAATGACATATCTAAACATCCTGATAAATGGATTATACCTATTCCACTTGAGGTGAGTATCATCTTAACTGGTATAAAATAAAAGTTTGAATTATGCTCTTGCTTCTTTAATAAAAAAGTATATCTTGCAACTTAATTAAAGAGAATTGAAATTAGTTATTCTTTTCCCACTACTTCCAAATGAAGGAGAAGAAGACTAAGATTAAATTTATGGAGGGAGATGAAATATTTGATTGGTGGACAAAATATTATGCCTCATTTTCTGTAAGTAGAAACATTTTCCTTTAGTTTCCATTTAAAGCATGTATTTTTTTCTATTTGATGTCATATTTATCCCCTGCATTCATCAGTTATTTTACTAACACCAAACATTTAGCAACCAGTAATTTTCATAGCATTATAAACCATGATTTTTTGACAATTTAAACTTAAATCATGACATCCCCCTTATGTAAGAGAACTTGCAGCATCATCAGGTGAAAAATAGAATAGCATCTTATCCTATCACTTAGTTTGGACCAATCTATTTTTCTAGGGTAATATCATTTTACTGTCACTCAGTAGCTTGCAAATTCTTGATTGCATCATAAGTTACCCATTTTTATGAACATTTCTTGAAATTCTGACAACTCTCTTTAATAATGCTTGATATATCCCTTTAGAAAATCCTGTATCATGCATCTTAAAGATAATGTAACATGATCTTTAAGATAAATAAACTAAGGTTACTTTGTATAAAATCATCAATTAGCAGAGGTTTTCTTTTACCAATTGCTCATCAACCCTTTACCTTACATTCATTCACTTCTTCAAAAGCATACTTTATTCTCAGATGATTAACCATTTAGTTTGAGTGGCCCAAGTTTACATTATCAACTGGAACACTGTTATAAGGTAATACAGAAACACAATTAAGAAAAGAATATATATATATGTATATATATATCCCCCCTCCTCACACTGCCACAGTTCATTGCCTCATCGGGGCGGAGGGGTGTTAACGGAGGTTGGAGGTGATGTATAGCTCAGGTTCAACCATGCTAAGAAGGCTTCAACAATATCTCTGGCAAAATAGTGAGAGTGGCACTCATCCATTCAGCAAGCGGCAGTGAGACAGCCTGGTGAATCACTGTCTTTTACCCTCCAGGCGCAATTACAATTTATCATCATGAGCTTCTGTAATGGAAATTTATCCGGACGTAAAAGCACCACCCATTCTGATGTCCGGGAGGTGGTGGCATTACAGAGGTTCATCATGAAGAAAAGAAATAACCCCCTACACTTCTCAACCTACAACTGCCACAGCTTGAAGAGTGAAGATCGACTCCTGGAACTGCTCTATGAAGAAGAGAAGATAAAATGGGATGTCATCGGACTCAGTGAAGTAAGAAGAAAATCAGAAGAACTGGTTACACTCAAGGAAGAGCATATATTCTTTTATAGGGGAACAAAGGATGGAAGACTTGGAGGAGTTGGCTTATTGATTAACAAGAAATGGAAAAATAATGTGGAGAAAATAGAAAGTGTATCTGACAGAATATGTAAGCTAATCCTAAGGATAAACAAGCGTTACTCTGTTCAGATTATCCAAGTTTATGCACCAACAGCAGCAAGCAGCGAAGAGGAAATTGAAAATTTCTACCAGACTCTCGGCACGGAACATGACAAGGAAGATCACTATTATAAAATCATAACGGGCGATTTTAACGCTCGTGTAGGTAAGCAGGAAGCAGATGATGCTGCCACAGGAAAACATGGACTAGGCCAGAGAAATGAACGAGGTCACCGCCTGGTAGAGTTTGCAGAATGCACCAATATGTACATAACAAACACATACTTCAAGAAGAATCCTACAAGGAAGTGGACTTGGAGAGGTCCTAACAGAGTAAAAAATGAAATAGACTACATATTGGTTAACAAACTCTACCCAGTTACTAATTGTGAGGTACTAAACAACCTCAACACCGGCAATGACCATAGGATAGTTAGATGCAGAATGAAGATTAACGTCAGAATGGAGCGAAAGAAGTTGGTCTCAGGCAGGAAATAGGAGGTAAGTATTACAAAATTAAAAGAATATAGGGAAGAGTTCCAGCTGGAACTTAGAAATAGGTTTTCAGCACTTCAAGAAGTAGAACTGGAATCCAAAGTCATGGAAGTCGTGAAGGAAGCGGCAGAAGAAGTAGCAAGCGCACCAAAAAGACAAAAAGATAAGAAGTTAGAGACAGAACCAGGAAAATGATGAAACAACGAAAGCAATTGAAACACTCAGACTTGCCAAAGGAAAATATCGAATATGTCGAACTATGCAAGTCTGTCAGAGTTGCAATGAAGGAGGACCTGAGGAATTTTAACAAAAGAATTGTGCAAGAGGCTATAGAGAGCAACAAGAGTATGAAGAGGGTCAGACAACGCCTAGCAATGGGAAAGACACAAATCTTGGTCATCCAAAAAGAAGATGGCACAACAACTTCCAATAGACAAGCAATACTGAGGACAGTAACAGAATACTTCACCAACTTATACAAGAAGACAGAAAATGTTGAAGAGGAAAACCAAGAAGAAACACGAAACTCAGAAAATCCCCCCTCTATTCTCCCAGAAGAAGTAACAGAGGCCATCAAGAAGATGAAGAATGGAAAGGCAGGAGGAGCTGATGGAGTTTTAGCAGAATATCTGAAACTTGGTGTTACAGAAATTTCTCCTGTCCTAGCGCAGTTATTCACTAATTGCCTTAGACAAGGGAGAATTCCGAAGGAATGGAACCATGCAAAGATTGTCCTTTTTCACAAGAAAGGAAGCAAGGAAGATTTGAAGAACTACCGCCCCATCAGCCTCCTTCCTGTTATTAACAAAACGTTCATGAGAGTAATAGCTGCACGTCTGAAGATGTCCCTGGCAGCTGCCCAACCCAGAGAACAGGCTGGATTTTGCAAGGGATTAAGCACTATGGACCACATCTACACGCTGCAAAAAATTATCAGCAGAATGATCGAATACGAGATTGAATACTGCTTCGTGGACTATGCCCAGGCCTTTGAATCGGTAAGTACCTCCTCCACACTGGAAGCACTGGGGAAACAAGGGATAGATGCCAAATACATCCAACTTTTACGCAGCATCTACAAGGACGCCACAGCTTCTGTAAAGCTGCATGAAGAAACAGGAATTCCGGATTGAGAAGGGAGAGTGANTCGGTAAGTACCTCCTCCACACTGGAAGCACTGGGGAAACAAGGGATAGATGCCAAATACATCCAACTTTTACGCAGCATCTACAAGGACGCCACAGCTTCTGTAAAGCTGCATGAAGAAACAGGAATTCCGGATTGAGAAGGGAGTGAGACAAGCCGACTGCCTTTCACAAATTCTTTTTACAGCCGTTCTGGAAGAAGTTTTTAAAACCTTAGACTGGGAGGAAAGAAGCCTACGGATCAATGGAGAGCACATCAGTCATTTGCGTTTCGCAGATGATTTAGTACGTAAAATGCCAATGGTCTTGAAGAGAAAGGTCTTCAATCAATGCATTCTACCAGTTTTGACATATGGAAGTGAGACTTGGGTGTTAAGCACAGCAATAACCCAGTGACTTCAGACTACACAAAGAAGTATGGAACGATGTATGCTTGGAATCACAAGAAGAGACAGGAAACGCAACACCTGGGTTAGGAAGATAACAGGAGTGACAGAGATCATAGATAAGGTAAGATCACTGAAATGGATGTGGGCTGGCCAAGTTGCGAGAAGAAACGACAACTGATGGACATCAGCAGTTCTGAACTGGATACCAAGATATGTGAAGAGACCAAGAAGAAGACCAAGGGACTGATGGAACAGAGACATCATTCAGTATTTATGGGTAACATGGCAACAAGAAGCTCAGAATAGAGAGAATTGGTAAGCACTTGGAGAGGCCTACATCCGACGTCAGATTGAAAATGGCTGATGATTATGATGATATATATATATATATCCAGAGAAGCATCTACATATAATAGATGCTGTCTCAGTTTTTCCATTCAGTATGGCAGTTGAAAACCTTTAAAATTTTCAAACTTTATCTATGATTCATTATTTTTTCTTCCAATCGTGGAATTCCTCATAAAGGTGACCACATAAGAAGATATTTTCACTACAAGGGAAGTAATTCTCAGGATTTGATTCCTTTGTAAACTGATGTTGCTGACTAGAAAAACTGAAATACACATTACTATGATTTTTGCTGCCACATATATCAGTATCTACCAATGCTATTGCAATATTCAAAGGGAATGCTACAATTTTTATAGAATTACTTGAAAAGATACTCTTCTTGTCATTTAATAGATGAATGTGATTTCAGGAAAATTATAATCCAGATTTGTTTTATAAAAATTATTATTTTAGGAAATGAAAGAAAGTTATGAAAATACAAACATGACAGATGATAAAGACCAAAATCACGAAATGACATTTGAAAGAGAGGATCTGTTTCTTACACCAGATGATATTGAAAGCAATGCAGCTAGGCAGAAAAAGTCAGATTTTACAGATTATACCATTAAAAGCCTAAAAATGTTAGCAAGAATGCTGATATTTATTGGAGTAATGAGGAAAACCCAAACAGATCCTAAGCTGAGAGAAAGCAATTTACTTGCTCCAACTAAAAGAAGGAATCAATTGAAACCTGCAACATTTATCATTTACTCGAATGAGCTTGAGAAACAGCCTGAGTATTATGGATTCCAGGACTGGATGGATAGTTTTGACATATATCATGGGAAAAAACATCAAGGTGAAGACATGCAAAGAATGATTAAAGGAAAGTTCAAGGTTAGATGACGATTAGTGTCCTCTTAAATTTTAACCTGTTTCGAGTCATGGTGAAGTAAGTTCTAAAAGTTCTGATAAAAAATGAAATCATGGTGAAGTCTGTTATGAAAAAAATTTGATTTGTTGGCAAGTCACCAACAAATCAAATTTTCCCAGCATGATGGTCTAGATTTGACCTCTGATCACATTTGACTTTTCCTCTTTTGATTTTCTTGAAATTCAAATGCTAAAAGTCTTTGGGTAGTTCTTTATTATAATATTTTCATTTTTCAACATCAAAAATCAAATACATTATATCCATGCTTCATAGTTTGCAAATTAACATCTCCTTTGAGTTTTGTATTAGCATAATATGCACGAAAGAATTATAATTCAAGGGGAAAATCAGGGGTTGCATTCAATGCCCCAAGTGTAATTATGAATTGAAATTTAAACAACCAATTGATTATTTGAAACTGACGTCCAAAATTTTTTGTGGGTCTTATATTCTGCAAAATATGATAGTGAAATTAGTTAAGTATATCTTAAAGATGAAATAGAATAAAAATTATAACATCATCTGGAAATTACAAAACCTCTAAGATCATGCTATCTTCCTAATCTAATGTTACTCATTGTCAGACCCAAAGAGTAGACAATTAGGTGTACTTTGTAGAGTACCAAAACACAAAATTTATGAGAGCCATAAAACCATAATATATTATTCTTGAAGGAAGAAGCTCATAAAGTATGCTCTTAAAAGATAAATTAAGTTCTTAAAAGGCTTATCTTCAATTATATTTACATCCACAGCAATTCAATTAAAATAATTAATCTCTGAGAACAAAAAAAAGATGCACTGACTTTCTCAGCTCTAAATTCAAAATATTATGCAATTATAGGGATTGATACAACTGCAAAAAATCAATGAAAATGGAAAGAATAAAGACTTGAATGAGGATGCTACAAACAATGATGTAACAAAATCTAGCACAGACAGAGACTATGCTGATTCTAAGCAACAGACTCTGCCTGTTCATTCTGCAATATCATTTACAAATCAATCACTCAGGGTTTGGGTTCGGGTGTATGTAATTCGTGCATACTCATTAACTCCAAAGGATATATCTGGTTACTCTGACCCATATGTTGTTGTATTTGTTGGAGATAATAAAACCAAAAGTGAATTTTGGAAAACAATGAAGAAACACTCCCCACAAGTGTCTGGTAAAAGATCAGAATATGTACCAAGAAATTTGAATCCTCTGTTCGGGAGGTAAGCTATAAATAATCCATGATTCATTCAAATTCATATTTGATTCTCAATAACATTCTACACAAAATTTTAAGAGATGTATTTTTTAGTAATAATACTTCAAGGATGAGGGAGAGGTAATTTTGCAAAGAATAGATGGCTGCGCTGCTGAAAATCGAAGGAGAAACAGATGTCAAAATTATTGTTATTACTGGGACTCAAATCCATGTCCCTTACTTTCCAGGCAGGGTGTTCTACCTCAGCATGGAGGTGTAGTAGTTAGAACGCCTGCCCAGAAAGAGGGAGATCTGAGTTAAAGTCCAAGTCATGTCTATAATTATCACATCTGTTTCTACTTTAGTATACTTCTACAGTGTCTATATGCTGATTGAACTGCTTATTGTTGCAAAAATTAGACGTTTTCATAAGGTTCTTAGAATCTTGTTAAATGGTAAATAATGGTAATAATGGTAAATACCACAATTTTGTAAGTGTGTGGTACCATAATTTTATGGTAGTGTAGTTTGAGTTTCACTGTACTTCATCAACCTGGGTATTTCCACCTTCATAATTTTTGCTTTGGATCCATGATTGTCTGGCTCTTGAATAGCTCATCAAACTACACTTGTCTCCTAGTGTTTTTCTTTGGTATCACTTCATGTACAGTTTTGGTAACAGTATCCTTGATTTCATTCCAACTGCTTCCTGCATTTTTACAGTCAGAATTGTCTTCCACTACAATTCAAAATGATTAATTGGCTTAAACCTAAAAGCACTTAGTACATCTCTGTCTTGACTTAGTTTATCACTGCTGAATTTGATAACTTTGGGTAGTTTCTCAAGGAGTTTTAGTTTCCATTATTACTTTAAAACTTTTTGACTAGAAAATGATCAGAAACACATTCTGCTCTTCCTGTGGTTAATATCCATTACAAACTTCTGTCAGTTGTGTCAATGTTATAATTCAACTGATATGGACATACATGATTATATTTGAATATCAAGCTGCTAGTCCATAGTGTAATTTGATTAGAAAACTTTCTTCTTAAAAATATGTCCTAAAAAGGTGGTGTGTACTATACCCCTTTACATCCAATACGCTGGCAAACATTTTGCCTCAGTGGTTTATGTGCATGGTCTATTGGTCACATTCAGCAGAGAAGAAAGATTATGAACTGAGTAGTCTGAGTTGGAGATCCTAAATGGTATTTTTATCATCACAAAATAAGGATAAACAGGTGTTAAAAATAGCAATATGACTGGGACTCAAACCCAGGTCTCCCTCAGAGAGGACCTCAGGCAGTGGTTTGTACCACTACATGGAGACTACTTGCCATTTTCTTAAAAGCACTCCCTTAATTAGAATACCTGCCCAGAAACGGGAGACCTGGGGTCAAGTCCCAGTCATGCCGCCACTTTTCACACCTGTTTATCCATGGAACTCAGCAGTACAGCTATCTGTGTTTCATTATTTATCTTTCCCTCATCCTCACAAAATACCTGCACCCATTGTGGCACTGCATGATATATTAATGCTGCATCAAAACTCTCTCCATGCAAAATGCTTGCCTATTCAAACAATGTGCTCTTTTAATTTTGATATATGCACACTGTTCTTCGTTTTTGAACACATTGATATGACACTTCCACTTTCCTATTCTTTTATGGTGATTCAGTTACTGTATATATAACAAACAGCCATTCCCTCTAAGCACACTTCCTAATTAACTTTCCTCTAATTATATGAAAATGACCTCTGTGATAACAATGCTGCAGGTCTATAAGGAAAAGGAACACGGCTGTTGTAAGACATCAGAGTTAGATAAAAGCTCCAAATAGCCGTTTGGAGCTTTTATCTAAATTCCCACCAGCGGGGGTTGGGCTATCGAAAACAATACTTGCTAAGCGCGACCACGGAGAACCCCCAACCCCCGCTGGAGGGAATTCTTCAACAGTTAGTTTGCTCGCAAAAAACGGCTATTTGGAGCTTTTATCTAACTCTGACGAAATGCTGCAGGTGTAAAAACATTCTTGCCTTTACTTTTTATCAAACTCTTACATATAAAAGAAATACCATAAAAGCCTAAAGTAATCTGAATTAAACACAAATGAAGGAAGTCTTAAACTATTCAAATAAATTCATGTCAATGTATTTAAACAAAGAAGAAATTTTCCTCCATTCCAGATGTTTTGAGGTGGAGGCTCTTCTACCAAGGGATAACACATTAACCATTTGCTTGATGGACTGGGATGCATACTCCCAAGATGATTTTATTGGAAAAACTGAAATTGATATAGAAAATCGCTTATATAGCAAGCATAGGGCTACTTGTGGAATTTCATCATCATTTGAATTGTATTATCATAATATATTTTTAAAATTATAACATCATGAACTTTAATGTGTGGGCCTTCTTGCTTAAGGTTTAGGACCCAGAATGTGAAACAGAATGTCATAAAGGCTTAATTATGAGTTTGAGTAGCTAGTTAGTAACTCACCCAGTGTAATTGAGTCTTAAGACCACCAATCTATCACAAGAATAGAATAAAATAGAAATTTCCCCTCATCTTTCTATAAACATAATCCTATTAGATGCCTTAATTCCTCAGCATCTCAAGTTTTTCTTATTGCAAAATAAGAGTTTCATTTAGGAACTCGATGTTTTTTATCTATTCACTAACCACATCTGTATTTTGAAATTGTTTAATATATTTAATAACAGTTAATAGGAACTAAAAAATCGTTCACTTCTCCTAGAACAATTTTATAACTAGGAATGATGAAGATACTGTGTTGAAGTGATACATAAAATTTCAAGAACAGTAGGATAAGTTATGAAGAAATTTGTAACATAAGAAAACTTCCAATAATCACTCTTGAAATAATAATTTTTAAAACGCTAAATATACTTTTAGATCTGGCTACAATAAGTGGAGAGACAAACAAAAACCTTCAGTTATTCTTTCAAATCTTTGTAAACACTTCAATATTGATGACCCAACTTATAGAGCAAATGAAGTAATTGTAGGACAGAAATCCATCAGCTTGCTTCATAAATCTAAGAAAAGAAAACAAAGGAAGAGAGGTAAATTTAATGAAGCTCAACTTTAAAATCTAGAGATTTTAAAATGCCTTTAAATGTGCTTCATTTTCACAGATCTCTTTTCTCCACCTCTTAACCTTCACATATCCAGTTACATGTGATATTTCCTTTCTTTTCTGAAATGATATCTTGATACTTTTCTCTCCTCACAATATATTTTTGTTGACATCAAAGTTCAATACTTTCACTTTTTATGAAGTCACACTATTTTTAGAATGATTTAATTGGACCAATGTATAGCATATAGCAATTGAACATAACTTAGACCATGGATATTCAACTTAAACTCTGTAGGCAATGATGCAGCCCACTGAAGGTTTCCTAAGCCCACTGATCTCCCATCAATAGGTTATAGTGAATCAAATGCCATATTGGACAGCCCATATATTTCTATCTTGTTTTAACTAAAACACAATAGCTGGTTAATCTATTTGCCTTTACAGTGTTCATCATGCATCTATATGTCATTTGTATGTGTACTTAAAATCACTTTTAAAATCTTAAGAAAAAATCAAAATATAGGAATGATTTAATAAAAGTTTCATCAAAATTAAGGTTCCTTGCAATCCATCATGGTTGATAAAACCAATATTAGGCCCAAAAAATAAGATGTTTGTATGGTATTGTAAAAAAACACCTATGTGACCCATGCCCAATATATTTGGATAACTGATGTGTAAACTTAGGATAAGGTGATCATATGTACCAGTTAGGTCATGACATGATTTTGGGATCTTAGACCCAATAGACTAAACAGTGATACTGATTTCTACCAACCTTCTGATTTCTGCCGCCAAATTTTTAAAATCATTATCCATAGAAAATTGCCTATTCTTAATGGGGATCAACAATTTGTCTTTGTCTAGTAGATCAGAAATTTGGTGTTGTTTGGAATCAGTCCCCTCACATTTCATAAAATGAGTATTTTCTTAATTTAAATAGAATATCTGGCATTGACTGCCCTAAAGCAATGGCCTGAAGTTGCAACAGCTAATGGACTACCAGCATGGAGTCTAGTTCCAGAGCATATTGAAACCAGATCACTATATGACCCTAAACAAATAGGAATAGAGCAGGTATGGACATAAATTTCTGTAAAAAACAGCTCAGCAAATTGAAAAGCATACATCCTTGCTGATTAAGCAAAAATATATTCGTACCAAATTAAAATTAAATTATGGTGAAATTTGCAGGGAAAAGTAGAAATGTGGGTGGATATGTTTTACATTCCTGATGATATACATGATAGTGATTCTATCCAAGAATACCTTGGACCACCTGTGGACATCTCTCCTAGAAAACCAACTCCATATGAATTAAGAGTGATAATATGGAATACAGAAGATGTTGAACTATGTGATACAAACATAATTACTGGTGAAAAGTCATCTGACATATTTGTCAAAGGGTTAGAATTTGCATTATTAAGATTAATATATAGGCTATAGCAACAAAAATATACCTCCTTGTCTTCAAATATCTATGAACATTTTTAAATANGTGCTTTAAACGTTTTAGACCCTTCCGAACTTCTTTTGACCTTAAAAACCCATTTAGCATGCAAAGGCTTCTTACCAGGTGGTAATTCTGTCCATTCAAAAGAATCATTTAATTTAAGAGAGTTCATTTCTTCATTAATAGCTTGTCTCCATTCTACCAAATTAGAACTAGGCAGAGCCTCTTCAGCTGTTATGGGGTCACCATTACTCTCAGCTGCTAAGTAAGTCAAAAAGTCAGGTCGAATAACAGGTTTGGGTATACGTCGTGATCTTCTAAGAGTTTCTGTTCCATCTTCAACTTCTTCACCCAAAGGTTCCTCATCTGAAGAGCTGAAACCATAAAAAGGTTCATCATCCGGATTTTCAGGCATTTCCTTTTCTTCAAAGGTAAAAACTTCTTCATAATTCATACTTGAACTTTCTTCATTAGGTACAGGCAGGTCACATGTAGTAGAACAAGAAGTTTCCTGTCCTTCAAAAAATACAACATCCCTGCTGATAGTAAGCTGTTTGGATTTTGAATTAATGAGACGATAGCCCTTGATATTATCACTATAACCCACAAAAATGAATTCTTTGGATTTAGGATCCCATTTTTTTCTCCGTTCCTTAGGAATTTGTGCCATAGCACGACAACCAAGATATTCTTAGGTGTCCCAAATTCGGTTTCGATCCAGTCCACAACTCGTATGGGGTGGCATTTTTCACTGCTTTAGTTGGCAAACGGTTATTCAAATACACAGCTGTAGCAACAGCTTCCGCCCAATAACTTTTAGTTAAATTAGCCTCCATTAATAGACTTCGAGCCTTCTCCACAGTGTGTCCCTTATTAGTAAGTTCACTAACTGATAATAAATTGGTAGAAATACCTGGTACATAATGTACTTTGTGGGCTGTGACTTCCTTAACATCACCATCAACAGTAACATTTAACTCAGTTTCACCAACACTTTTGGATGTTAATTGAGAATTATCTGCAATTGTTATTTTTAATTCACTATTAGGCAATTTATTATTGAGAATATTTTCATTACAACACAAGTGGGCAGTCTAAAAACCACGATCTAGAATGATAAGCTTCATTCTCGGCTGCTGTAATACAAGCCAAAAATCCATTTCCTTGAGAACAAAAACCCCCTTTTCTTGATTTATTGTTATAGTTGCAAACAAACGTAAATGGGTAAGGATGACTTTGCACAAGATGGTGCGCACCCAGGAAAAATCCCAAGGAAGAATGGGCTTGAAAAAAGTCTGACAGGACCGGGAATCGAACCCGGGTCTCCCCGGGTCGGGTCAGGTGCTCTGTCCGTTGAGCTATCCCGCCAGAACATTTCTCCAAGCCATTCGGGATACTTTGTGGGCAAGGATGTTGCGAGTTCGTCCGCATGGCGGCATCGTTGGTGGTCTAGCTTCATTGAAGTAACGGCCACACAAAGTGATGTAAAGGAAACCCCCTTCTGGTTGTAAACAAACGAAAATGGGTAAGGATGACTTTGCGCAAGATGGTGCACACCCAGGAAAAATCCCAAGGAAGAATGGGCTTGAAAAAAGTCTGACGGGACCGGGAATCGAACCCGGGTCTACCAATTGCCAGAACAGGGAAGAAGAATTGCCAGAACAACCAGAAGGGGGTTTCCTTTACATCACTTTGTGTGGCCGTTACTTCAATGAAGCTAGACCACCAACGATGCCGCCATGCGGACGAACTCGCAACATCCTNCAATCAATTAAATTAAAGAGCAAATTAAACCAACATATCAAAATCCACTACTTCGGCCTCAACTTTGTGGTAGCTATTCATGATGAAAAGAATAAGAAACACTTATACACGTTACCACAGGATAATTTAATGAAACGACCTAGGTTTTGACGTGACGCGTCATCGTCAGGTGACGATGACACGACATGTCGAAACATAGGTCGTTTCATTAAATTATCCTGTGGTAACGTGTATAAGTGTTTCTTATTCTTTTCATCAAAACCAACATATATTACAATAAACCACTTCCCTGACACACCTGAGATATCTCATAGAAGAGAGTGGCTTAAAATCCAGTCGCACCTGAGATATCTCATATTTAGGATTTCCTGTTTTGACCATTTTATTTTTACTTTCAAAAAGATATTTAGTTAACCTGTCAAGCGTATTGAGCTTGTCCAGCACGCTTTCTTAATATTGTGTTCCATTTGTGAGTCTCTATTGCTTTACCCAACATGTGGGTAAATCAAACACAGGTTAAAATTTAGGGAAATAAAAAGGCGAAATATAATATTAAATGGCTAACCATGAAGAAAAAAAAGACTTTCTCTTCGTTCTTAGTTAAGTATAAGCACACAAATTAAAAAACAAAAAATATGCTTCTAAGCATAAATAAGCAAAAATAAGTCCAACTTATACAAAAAATTTTTCAAGGAAGAGGTAATTGAAATACCAAATATGCAGGTATCAGTGAATGAATAACTTTATTCACTTACAAAAGCATTAAAAATTTTCTGGTATATAGACAATACAGAGAGAAAATATAAAAATATTGGTGTTAAAATGGATATTTCATGAAAAAATCCACAGATGTGTAATAATCATACATAGCTTACATTTCAGATGGCTTTATGGACCTCGCATTGATTACCAATGTACAGATGTTCACCGCAAATCGTTTTCAGGTGAAGGATCATTTAATTGGCGTTTCATATTTCCATTCTTATACATTTCTGCCGAGAGATCTTTAGTGATCCAAGATGCTAACAAAATTAACTTTGGAAAAAGGCTAACAAAATTCCTTAAGTCCCTCATAAGAATTTCGACAGGATTTGAAAGTAGAGAGTGTATACCTTGTCTCCTTCAACTAGAAGTATGGGATGAAGATCATTTTTCTCCAGATGATTTCATAGGTAAAACTGTTTCTTTAACAACAGTATATATCACAAATTATTGCAAATCTAATCTTACCATTAAATTAAATAGAATCTCTTGTTAGGGTTCCACTGTTTCTACTGCTAATGAAATATATGCAAAACAATGTAATCAAAGTCATTATCTGATGAGAAGTTAATTAAACTCATCGATTAGATAATGAGAACTCAACCACTTTCAACATATAATATGAATCTAAACTACCTCCATGTAGCTTCCATTACTTAACAAAATAGAAAATTCCTAGTATGATTGAGAAATGTGGTAACCATTCTTGTATTTTCTACAGGAGCAATAACTTTACATATTGACAACATACCAATAGGATCTAAGAATGCAGCAACATGCAATGCCATGATACTCAGAGATCATCCTAGAATTAATTTATTCAAAACACACCAAATTCGTGGATGGTGGCCAGTAGGAAGAAGGGTGAAAAAAAGAAAAAATGAGGATTCCTTCAAAATGACAGTAAGATCATGGTAACATTTCAATTAACCAGCACAACAGCTTGCAAAACAGAATTCTGATTAATACTGGCCTATAATTAAGTTTTTTGGTAAGTATATCAACAATNATGAAAAAGATCCTCTTTGAAAAAGAAAAATATCCTCTTCCATCAAGACAATATGCAGGTGTACACTTGTGCAGTTAAGATGGCCAAAATTATGGAATTGAAGCTCGAATTATTACAAAATCCACCGTATTCACCAGATTTGGCCTAAGTCACTTCTTTTTATTTCCAAACTTGAAAAAATGTCTTGGCAGACAACGGTTTACGTTGGACAAGGAGATCATTGCCCAAACAGATGTCTAGTTTGAGGACCTTCCAAAATCTTACTTTTTGGACAGCTTAAAACAGTTGGAGAAACGCTTGGAAAAGTGTATAGAGTTAAAAGGAGATTATGTTGACAATTTTTAGTAAAATATTTTAATGACAAAATGTTTTTAATAGTCAACAATTCCCTTTCTCACACACTAATTTAATTGCTGTATCTAGAGATTTCAAGAAAGAATTATTATTAAAATACATAAAATGAACTATACTATGAACTAGGAAGTCACCACCTACCTTGCTCTTGTCATCACAGAATTCTGAGCCAAATGAACACATCAGAAGTTTGAATATGCCACTATTCAAACATGCATTAAAATCAAGAGGAACTTTTATGCCATCTCTGAGAACTTCTAAAATCCAATGACGGTAAGTCCTGGTAAATAAAATTTTTTGTGAAATATTTAAGACAATTAGAAAATTATAAGAGTGAGATTACTATTATAATACATTTTTTAAATAAAAAACTGTCTTGAACGTATTTTTATGAGTTGGCAATCTTAAAAATTCTCAAAGGTACATGTTTATCTGATACCAATTTCAACACACATCTTAAACATTTCAAGTTCATTGAAAGAAGAGGAAATCCTTCATTCTTGATGACTAAATTGCAAGTAAATTTTACACAGCATTGTAAAAAATAAAAGTTTTTATAAATGAAAATCAAATTNATTCTCCGAATATAATATTGTTGGTTAGAGCATTTAAAACAATTACATTAAAAGGTACTTTCTCATGTTTCTCTTTACCTCAGACATTGTGCTAAGATTGAACATGTAATCAGGCAGATTATTAAAAATAGTAGGGATCACAACATTTAACCTGTTTGTAAAAACTTGGTACACAATAGTAATTTTTACTTGTTGTCATATGATGTGCCTCCTTTATTTTTGAGAATGTTTTATAATAATATTCACTTTTTGCATTTCGGATTTCCTCCACTACTTTATTTCTTAACTTTTTGTAGACATTCTTATAAATATTATTTGTGGGATTACTTTTCCATTTTTAAATGCCTTGTTTCTCTCCAGTATTAGGGAAAATATGGTACCACTCATCCATTGTATTATTTTTTCTTCTAATACTGTTGCAAACTACTTTATATTTATCATATACTTTACAGAAAGCTCCACAAATTTTATCATAAAGAACATAGGTGTCTTTTTCATCCAGCAAATTTTCCCATGGACATGCATTTTCATTATAATCAACCAAATCATTTCTAAAAAATACCCTATGATTATTTCCTACATCCTTTGGTAATCCATTAATAGAGTAGTTCATTCCAATAACATAATGGTCAGATATTTATGTTTTAAGGACAAATGCATCAACTAAGTTACAATTCCCTTTATAGGCAATATGGTCTATGCAAGACTGTGTTAAGGTGCCTCCCCTAATGTCTTCTCTTGTATATTCATTAATTAAATATAGGTAACCATATGAAGATAGCATTTCTTTATACTTAAATACATTACTCTCATTCTTGCTTTTCAAATTAATGTTTTTTTTTTAGGGGTGGGGAATGCATTTACGCACCCTGACAGGTGGCCTACGGAGCCTCCCTGTGTGTGGGACTCGCTCTGGAAATTGTGAGAATACCCACTAAACCCCACCCCTTCTTCGTCTAGGACGTCACGCTGGCACCGCTTGCGCATTACTTCGGCATGGTCCTTAATTCCTAGTTAATTAACTTTCCTCTTCACTTATACTCTTCTCTTCAGTTCTTCAGACATCCGTTCTCTTTTTTATCTCTCAGGACTGACTCTAATATCACCAATGATGAAAGTTTCATTGAACTTACTACTGCAAATATTTTTTCCAATTCGTTCAAAAATAGCTTAACATCACTGTCTGGGAGTCTATATATAGCTGCAATCCTCATTAGTTTCCCATTTAAAATTATATTGCCAACTACAGATTCCATATGATCCACATACATGTGATATACATATATTATCACAAATGAATTGGACATCATTCTTTACAAAAAGCATTATTCCACCCCCTCTTCTACCTTCTCTCAGGTAGAAAAACTATACAACTTAAATTCAAGTTTCTTTGAATAACGTCTAGAGTTAGGATAAAAGAGTTCCAGTTTTTCCTTAAAGATCTAATATTTAAGTGCAACATACTGAACTTATTCCTATCATCATCTTGATAAATGAGACCTGATATGCTATCAATCACAGATGTTAACAAAAGGCTTTCTATAAAAGACAAACCAGCCATAATATACTTAGTGTATGCCATTTATTAGTATTAGTAAGAAGTTTTAGTTTAGGGTTGCCAGATCTAATACCAGAATAAAATACTTCCTTATAGTTACCTGTAAAATTTAGCAGTTCTTAAACATTTTTAGTATTTAGGCATCAAATAATTTAAAATGTACACAATCTTGTGAAGCACATCACGGCAATTGCTTTCATTTGGTAACTAGAAAAGAGAGCTCTACATAAAAATTACCATGAAAAAGACCTTCATAATATTCTAGCAGCTTTACAATTTTATAAGCAAGTTCTACAAAAATGTTTTTATAAATGCAATTGTTCGCAACATTGATCCTCCTGTATAATTGATTAACAATTTAAACAGGAACCTAACATTATACTTACCAGAACAGAGATTAGTTTTGCACTTGCTTACTTACTAGAATAGCTTCTTGCTTTAACCAGCCAGTGACTAGCAGTCAAATTCTAAGGTCCTGGGTTCAAAGCCCAACCAATCAAAATTTTCTTGTTAGAGAACTGTCATTTGTTTTCGTAGATAATAATAATTATTAAAATGGTTGTAACTAGGACTATCTTCCTGTTTCCATGTAGAAAACTATTATTACACAAAAAAATGGCCCAGCATATATAAAATGTCTTTCTTCCAGCAAGATTGCAACTTCTTAAGAGAGATCTCTTCTATCTAATCCATATAAGTTGTATAACTAGTACTATAGCCACCCAATATATAATTTTCCTTATCAGAAATCTCATTTAAATCTGTGCTTATGTTCATTTATTATTCCTTTCAGGCGTCCCAGTACTTTGCTAATGTACTTAATAATGCCTCTTAAAATTGTGAGGTATTTTATATGGGGAAGACATAAAAAACAAGCAATCAGATGGACAACGATAATATTACTTTTTCTGTTCTTCTTCTATGGATTCTACTCTATACCTGGATACTCAGTAAAAAAAATCCTAAAAGCATAAATTGACTTTGTATAAAGATACATCTGAATAAAACATAAAAATTCAAACTGATTTGTAGACATACTTGCAAGCTAAAACTATTTTGGAACAACTTGGCAAGATAAGTCAAGTACCAGGAAAAAGCTTCCTTTAAAACAGGGTGAGCCAATTTTCTTTCATTTAGTTCATTTGGCTTGAACATCAGCTCAAAACAGAAGATGGATTTGAGCTGCAGAAAATCTGACATGGTAACTTCCCTGAATATCACCTAGATAGTATCATATGTAGTTATAGATACATATTCAATCAATTCGTTGTTCTTTTCATAGCTCATTGAATAATTTATCATGACACCATTGACAAGCACAGCCGTTTACAATAATAAATTCTATTCTGGTGTAATACCGGAAACAATTTTCATGCTAACAATCATAGGCAAAGTATGTATAATACGCTAAAATTTAAGTCAGATTTAGCGGAGTAAAATTGACTTCTCATATCCTTCTGCTATCACATCCATGGAGAATGCAGGCATATAATAATTCCACCATACTTCAAGTTATAAAATCGTTCAAAATCCAAACCAGAGAAAATTGAAAAAGTTGTCCTAAAATTTCCATTATTTTGTTAACATTTACCATGTAATATTCTCCATTCAATTTCTGCTTCATTAGTAGTAAAATTTGCATTCTTTGAAGTATTTCCTCCTTTATCTTTAATATCCTCGGTGATATCTCCAGAATTACATAGACGCGAAAGAATTCATTTAGTTTCAGTAATACCGAATTATCAAAACCTCAGGAGAATATCCCATTGAGTTTAATGCTGGAAAATATCTGCACGATTGTTTACAGGATATCACTAATGCGTAATCAACTTAAAATTCACGACCAGCCTAAGATGTTATTTATCATAGTCAAATTAATCTGATAATTCGTTCATGGAAGTGTTTAAATTTTTCCTCCAAAAAAACAACAGATTATCAAAAATAATCTGTATTCAATTATGCACTCATCCTGTCAGATATAATTTTATTCATAGAAATATCGTTGACGGTAATCAGACCATGCAACGAACAACTTTAAGTAATCAAGACATTCGATTGTTCTTAAATGCGGATATGGGAAGATTTATTGATTGAACTATTCCAAATTATTATACAACAGCTATACTATCACTTGATTCTTCAACAACAGGAGAATTTCATCTACCTCTTCACCAATGATACTTGTAGTTCCTATGGCGCTCTGTAATAAACAATTTTTATAAACGTTATAGAGTTTAATTGCGCTGTAAATTAACTTTAAATCAATTATACTTACTCATTTTTCCATAGTTAATGACATAAAAGAAAGTCATTGCTGCGAAAGTAATCTGGAAAAATGGAGCAATGCCAGACTTTCTTGGTTGAACGTACTTATGCTGCCATCTCCACCAGGCTGAAACGGTATGAAGTATTATAACCAATAGGGATAAAGTTTTAACATATTATCTCAATAACTATTATGCGCTTACCTCGGCTACATGCTGCAGCTATAGCTTGCGGAGATTTGTTCCTACGAGCAAGCCATGAACCCACTTCACCAATCTTCACTTGGCCGAAAGGAGTATCAGCTGAAGGAAATTAAAGGAAAGTTGAATTCCAGTCGAAGGCGTGAAATGATTGCCACAAGAAACTAAATTACTTACGCTTCCCATAAAACCGAGCAGGGTCATATGGTCCATGAACTTTCGGATTATACTCGACCGGATAATCACCGAAACCCATCGTGAAACACTCCCAGTGCGAGTTCCAGATGAAGGGACTGATTCGATAACATACGACTCCTTACGTCACATATCGAAATGTATATCGCGATATCGACGTTCGACAATATAACGTGCATATTTCCGCAACGCAGCGCTATAC
>KZ308556.1:3299711-3530317 GCA_000376725.2 Ladona fulva
TTATAAAAAATTAAATTAGCATTAATAAAATATAGGCTTGAACCATAAAAAAGGGGTTTCTACAAGGAAGTGTAAACATTTTCATGATAAGTAGTTTTTGGCTCTAAGTTCTCTAAGGAAAGTATACCCACTGAGAATTAAACGGATTTTGAATTACTAAAGAAAAGATTTAAAGTTTCTTTGTCAATATTTAAATAAAACCAACTAGGGAGGGGATATTAACAATTTCAGATGAAGATGAAAGACCATAGGCCAGAAATGGAGGAAAAGCTTAGAGATGAGACATTTGAAAAAGGTTATAGAAAGGCTATAAAGACAAAAATACCAGTAGAACACATGGAACGTAAATTACTTTTTTCTATAAACATGGTTATTATTTTATTTCCTAAACTCTTTGCAAAGAAGAATTGGGCAGTTTAGTTAGTTATTTACTGTATCAGGCACCTTATTAGTGTGCTAAATAGCAAAATGTATCATTATTTAAAAGGATATTATCAAAAAAATATAGCAACACTGATTTAAGTTTATTTTGAAATTTAATCATGAATTATAAGATCACAGTTTTCATTTAGATATATGTTGGCATACCTAAAGTTCTCTCCACAATCATTTTAAACAGCTCCAAGTTGTTTTTCAGCCATGATGGAACTTCACTATACTTTTTCAATACATCTTTAAGACTTTCTTTATATTCTTCATAAATTTTCACTAAAACATTCTCAGGAATATCCAACTTTCCATTTTTTATCATACTTTCTAAATATTCTAAGATTCTGCCTGAGTTAGCAGAAAATATATTATGGTTGACATTACACAATTCCAAAAAGAAAGCTCTGAAATTTTCACTTTCACAGATCAAGAATTGGCCCAATGCATCAGCTGTTTTTCTATGATATCTTGAAGAGATGAAAATATTCAGAAGTCCTGTCATGAGAAATTGGTGCATAAATGTGAATCACATAAGAATATGACAGAAATATCAGACAAATTAACAATGGAAAATTAAAAGGATAGTAACTTACTGGTATCAATTTCATCAATTAAATGTGGAAATATCTGCAAAACTTGTAGAATGCAATCTTCTAAAACTGACAATCCATTACAACTATTATCCACCACCGCTTGTTCAGACATTTCCTCCAAGGTATAAAGAAACTTAGCCACAGGTTCAAAAGAACTGGATTTTATGAATGTCTGCAAACCTAATTTCCTTCTTTTACATAACTCCTCAAACAGTTTGATCAGTAAAAATCCAGGTCCAGACAATCTCCTATCACTAGGCCGAATTAAAGTTACAGGAGGAATACTAGCAAATTTATCCAAAAGAGCTAAAATCTCATCTGAACTTAATGTAAAATGTGAAAGAAACAAGAACATTGAATCTTCATCCCAGTTTACCAGAAGTTCCTAAAAATAAAGTTGTAAAGAAAAAACAATAAATAAAAATACTGATAAAATGTCTACTAATAGCTAATTCAAATAATTTATTAAATGATACATTTTTATGAACTATCTTGGGATAAAAATTGTTATACCTTCTTTTTTGCAAAGTGATTTCCTTACTGGCAATAGAAGGCCATCCATTTCACTATTTTTGTTTTTAAAATCAACAAATATGGCAAAAACATAAATAAAAATTAATTTCTACCCTAATGATTAGTATTATCTAAGGTTACAATTTCCATTTGGGGCATAGCAAGACAGAGATATGGTTAAAAAGGTTATTTTTGAGGAGAGAGGAATAAAAACAACTTTTATGTTTTTATTTCTCACATCATGAGAGCTACCACAAAGTCGAGACTGAAACTATACATTTTGAAGGTTATTCTTCTTTGATGAATCATTTTTTGCATTGAGGAACAAAAGTAATCCCTTCTGTATTAATTTCAAAACACTGAAGTTATTGAATCATGAAAATTTTATTCTTCTCTTAATAAACAGAAACACTCACCTTGCATTCTGATATTTCCTCCAGAGATGTTGTTACGTCTTGTAAAAATTTCTTCTTGAATGGTAGAGTTAAATTACCAATGAGATCCTTATCTTTCAACAACAAGTTAGCTAAACTCAAAATGTGATTGATCAAGCTGGTCACTAGCCTTCGTGACTCAGTTTCTCCACCAAGGGGATTGAAAAGTTTCAAAAGGATTGAATTATTCAAGGCAGACTGCAAACATAGCTCATACACATCTACAACTTTTCCAGTACTCTTGTGATAGAGAACATTTTCTTCTTTAACTGATAAATATGGATTTTCAAAGAGGGAAAGTAATGTTTTTTTTCCAGTGGCAAATGAGGCTTCATCTAAAATATTCTGCTTAGCTAGGGAAGCTAAGTGAAAAGTTATGAGCTGAAAAATGGAGACAGTCTGCAAGCTATCTTTAATTTTACATAATGCATCATTGCTAGCTTTACTTTTAGAAATCAGCTCTTTGCTGCAAAGGCACAGAGGATGATCACCAGAGATTATCTCATCTACACAATGCAGTTTTTTTGATGACCAACCCTAAAAAACAATTAAAGAACTGAATAATTAGATAAGTGTAAACAACTTACTAGTAAAAATTTTATTTTCACCTTCAGTTTATTTTCTAATCTCACTAAACACTAGAATTTGATCAGGTTATAAGAAATTCATTCTTCAAATCTACGGCTATAACTTACCTTAAGATACTTTTTGAGAGATTTAGATGGAGAATAAGAAGAAAGATCATTCTCAAGGATATACAACAAAGGTTCAAAGGAATCTTGCCCATGGAAGATATTAAGTATGATATACTGAAGAAAATAACTGATGACATCAAAATCTTGAGATCCCTTTTCATAATTTTTCATTTCACATAGTGCAGCAGGTAACAATGGACTTATGGTTGGAATGCTTCTCTGGGAGTAGATAAGTATTTCATTGGTAGTATTTGTATCATTGTCTGATTCCATGTCATTCTCCATTAGATCTGCATTTTATAAATGTAATTAGTTCATAAGTATCACAGTAAATTTATCATCATTTTTAATGTAATATAAACATTATACATTACCAATCAATAAACTTCTGGTTGAATTTTTATCATGACATTTTTCTAAGCTGCTGGTTGCTGCAAAGGCATTTGAGATTAAATGCAAGTACTTTTCAGAAAAGTGCATGAGATTACAAAAGGAAGACACCATAAACTCTGCCAATGAATCAACTTTTTTCTCATCTAAAGGGTCTTCATTGAAGCAACAGAGTTGAAAACTGTGAATCCAAAGACAAGCTTCCACTTCATTTCCATCAAAGAAGCCACTTTTAAGTAAGGTAGACAATAAAAGCCGCCTCCATGTTAAAAGGCGACTTTCTTCCTCCTCTTTGGCAAAAAGACATAGTAGCCTTTTGAATATATCTCTATTTAAAGGTCCCTGGAAAAAAGAAATCCTATCAACTGACTGGTTGTGACTGAAATACAAGGCAGCAATAAATTACTGTCTAGTACTGAATATCATATTCATTTTAAAATATAATGAATGTAAGGAAGAAACAGAAGGTAAAGGAGAATTGTTTGGGTAGAAAGGCTCAAAAATGTTCACTGTCTTTTAAATGAAATACATACCACTGTTTAGGCTACCACAAACAATTGCTGCTAAGTTGGAATTGTTATTTTCACTACACCTTAAAAAAAGTCAACCAATTTCATAATATCTAATACCACCCATGGAAACCAAACTAAAATATTTGCATAATACTGAAGGAAGATTATTTTAACAAGAAGCAGTTAAAACATATAGGTATATGCATTGCAAGAAATAGAAAAATATGATAAGAAGCATCTTTGAATCTTCTAGAAGTGGCAAAATGATAATAGCACTCCCAGTGATAGAGAGCAATGTAGAGCTAATTCCCCACACATCTCCCACCAGCAATGATAACCATCAGGGTCATCATAATCTTACAATTTCCATAAATTGTAAGCTTTCATTGTTTCAGCCTAATTATCAGAGTATCTTAACAAATAAGGCAAGCTCTAACATGCACCTGCTTATGTAGCTTGTTATCGAGAAATGGATGAAATTAATGTCCACCATGATATTTCTATACAATAATGGCCATGAACTGAATTGCTTATAACTGAATTCCCATTCCCCAAGCAGGCTCCTGACTAAAACTGCAAATTTGAACAAGTAGGGCAAGTATGTAAAGGATGTGCCATAATCTATTTTACACATATTTTCTTACTTAAAGTGACCACAAAAAATTATGTAGGAAATAAAGAAAATTCATAGCTGTCTACAGCTTCCAATCGCACTAGTACTAGAGATTATTGGTAATTTCTGCACCACACCTTATTGACAATATCAAAGAATTTATTTCAAATATCTAGAGCATATCTAAAGAATTAAATAGTGCAACAATATTCCATGACAATGTCACATGAAGATCAATCATGAAAATACAAACATCATTGTCTCCATAGCAATCAGGATAAGAAGAGAAGAGGAAGTTTCTGCTATGAAATCATCATCCATATTTAAGTGGCAACTGTTTTATGGCTTAATCAAGAATAATAAAAAAAAATACAAAACATACCTGGTTTGAAGAAATACTAAAGGTGCCACAGGAAGACAACAACTCAAGAGCCATTGGCTCCAAGTCCCTGAAACTCTGAGCATCCCTCAAAAAATTTGGGCTTTTCAATAAACCCCAAGCACTACTAAAATTGTTGTCCTCAGTAGTAACTTCATGAGGAGGCCAGCACCTAACATAAGCTAGCATAAGCTTTAAAACTTGTCTCAAATGATCTGCTGCAGTAATGTGAGGTAAATCACTCAAAGATTGATTTAAATCACTGTTCTCCCTCACTATCCCATTTTTATTTTCATCCACTGTCAGCTGCCAAGCATGAAGAACGTCAGTAACATTTGGCAGAACCTATACAAAGAATTACAGAATTATGAATTACAATTTGAATCAAGTTCAGTTTAGCTCAAGTAAATAGATTCCTTAATTAGAGTCAAAATTGATTTGCCATATAATTTATTCACTGAAATGAATATGTAATGTTTCATGAAATTGGATGATTGTTTTCCTACATGAAATATAAAAGTGGTAATAACCATAGAATAAGGATAAGGTAGAGCACTCAACCTAGCTGAGCTGTAGAGGAAAGTTGATTCCAACAGTGAGGATAGCCTTAATAATTAGCGTGGCAATCCATCAGTGCTTAACCCTTTAAGTGCGTCAAGGAAAAATAGACCTGCTCAGGAAGTTCTCTTGGGTTCTCAACCGGGTGAAGATGTTGGATGGCTCCGACGTTTCGGCAGCAACCACTGCTGCCATTTTCAAGGATGTTCCTTCAAGGATTCCTTGAAAATGGCAGCAGTGGTTGCTGCCGAAACGTCGGAGCCATCCAACATCTTCACCCGGTTGAGAACCCAAGAGAACTTCCTGAGCAGCATTCACCGGGAAAGCATTAGATCTTTCTGCAAAATTAGACCTCTTCCACTTGAGATATCAAATATCCATGAAAAAATGAGTCTGAAATTAGGTAAATTTTTTGTTCTCACTTCTTTATATGATAGGTATGCATGTATTTACAGTATTTTTGGATCATGGGTAACTTCCAATAACGAGTAATTAGAGGACCTCCCAAGTGGGTATGCAACCTTGCACAAAATTTCTAAAATATGCAATATTTCATTATATTCTTAATACATCACTAAAAACTTTTTTATTATATGTTAAAACGTATGTTTAGATTCTCTAGAACCTCCTTTCTTCCAGCTATCCTGCACTGGTACTGTATAATTCAATTTTTATCGAGGTTTTTGCTGCGCCCCTGTTGTTTATGCATCCCTCTCCTCAATTTGTACTGCAAAAAGTTTAGTGGAGTGGGGAGGATTGAAGCTGTGAAAAGATTTCTTAAGCTTTGAATTGAAAATATATCTGATAAAAACCTGTCTGAGCAACTCCATTCCATTCCTAACTCCAATTTAGTTGCGATTCTAAGAAACTAATGTCTTTATTATGATTCTTTGGCCTCTGATAAAAATCAACATTTAATGTTTGAAATGCCTAAAGTAACTAATTCATTATATCCTGGTGTCTGGAAGAGCCAAAACGATTCTTCAAAGTAGAATGCAAGTAACGGTTTATGATCTACCACGTACAAATTTCAACAGCTATGACAGGTTGAATCTCATCTGCCGAAACATCTTTCCATTGTAAAAACCTCAATCTTGGGAAAGGGATCCCATCTCAGCTATCCTACCTTTCGCATATCTATTTATTTCTTTGGAAGTAATTTCAAAAATTTTCTTGGGAAAAACTTTAAAAGACACTCAAATGAGAAAAATTTTATAAGCCAATGACACTGTGCATTCCTTCAAAGTCAGGAATGGAAATCTATTCTAGACGTATGTCCCTGATGCTGGACTTGCTGCAGGATGAAATCTCTTTGCTTTTTTCTTCGTCGTCTTCAGTCGATCCTGCTGATTCATCAGTTGAAGTTTGATCAGAATCAGAATCAGATTCTGGGAAAATTACGTTTGTTTCTGCTTCCTCTATCTTCAATTTCTTGCCTATTTCTGGGTGACAATAATAATTCATAATAATAAAAGAATATTCTACAGCATTCGGTATCATTCGATTATATGCTGTTATATTATAATATTTACCTTCCGAATTTGTATGTTTTCCTACGTTTATACTGGAATAACAATGTATATTCTATAATATTTTACTGTCAAAATATTTGGGAGTATACTAAGAACTTTGAATCACAAAAATAAGCAACTTCTTTGAACAACTAGAGAGAAATATCCCTTTTAGACCCATACCATGAGGTATGTATGAAAAATGCCATGGGCACATCTATTGACCGGCTATTTTTGCGGCCCTCTCTTCCCTCTTCCTCACATTGCCTTCATAATCATATTTTCAGTATTTGTGATGCTTCCTTATCACAGTTGAAAATTCTCAATGACAATGCACACTGAAGTCAGTAATCCAGAGCTTCCCATTTGTCTCTTAGCGCAATGCAATATGTGTAAAGATATTTGACTGAAAATAACATGTTTGTTTTTCCACTGTAGGGTATCTGGTGTTGCTGAGTGCTTAGTTGCAATATAAGCTGCCACTCTCTCATCCCACTTTGTATCACAATTAAATTTGAGTTCTGACATTCTCGTGGCTATTCTAAACACTTCTTCGATATCTCTAATGCTTATCCATCTCAAGAGATATGAAGCATTTTGTACACACAGCATCATTGGCTTTCTTCTCCAATGTTGCTTGTTTGCTATTGCTTACGTCGTACTTTGGTGAACGTAATACTTTGGTGGGATCCACCGAGAGTGCAACAGTAAAATATGTAGGGAAAAAGTGATAAGATAGACATATATTTGAGCATTATCCTAGGTCAAGAAGCACCACCTAATTGGCTACCTTATATCTACGAAATCTTTCTGCATCATGACGAAGATAGTGTGAAGGATATTTATTGGAAAAACATGTAAACATTTGTATTATCCCTTGCAGAGGCATCATCTTAATAAAAATAGATTAGAAACAGTTAATGCATATGATTGCTGCAAGTAAAGTTAGTAGCATATTTCATTAAGGATTGTTCTTCATTTGAATTGATAACTATTGCTCACCGTTTTCAATGGCCTAAACCTTGATAAGAACTTACAAAATCTGTCACTTTTGTATGGAACTCTTGAAGCTGAGTTTTTATGCTTACTTGCAATTCTCATGAGCGAGCATAACAAAACTAAGCCTGAAATATTTAATGGTGATAGTTTCTACAAATTAAATATTACAACACAGCTTCACACATGTACTACATTTTAACTTCACCCATTATTGAACTTCCTAGGCACATTGATGATTGGATTATTCATTCTAAAGATAGTTACAGAATCAAACTGTTTAGTTTCATTTTGCTTGTTAAGACTTTGTTTTAACTATGACTAGAAAGTAGTAGTGTTTTTTGCTTGAAATAAGTTTAAAACTTTTGGAATGAGAAAATGGAAGTCATTTTTGTGTATGACAGACATCAGAAAATCAGCTGCATATAACATTTTCTTCTTCATTACATCATAGTATATTATCACATCCAAAATCTACTTTACCAGCAAAAACTTCATTCATACTCACTTAAATTATAAAAAAACATTGCCATCACAATATACAAATTTTATCTAATTATAATACTGTGAATTAACGGTTACTTTTTCTACTTTAACAAATGTTTTCTAGCATTTCCGTGCACATCATGGCATTACAAATATGAATTTTTTTCTTCCATAGCGTATTTTATATCATAAAGCAAGTTGAAATAATAAATTTTGATTGCTCAAACCAAAACCTTACGAAATGACCCAAATTCAAAATAAAATAAGCTACAACAAGTTAAAAATGCTCTGACTTGCTGTACAACTCAATGGAAGGAAACCAGCAGCTTAAAAACTCACTCATAGTTTCCTCTTTCACAGCGAAATTTCTTTTAAATTTCAATTATCAAGTTAAATTACTTAGACTTTAAACACTTTGAAAATACTCAAACACAAAATGGATTTATCAATAATAAGTGAGAAAAGGTTTAAAACCTAATTTGGTGCACCAACTTCCCATACATTTAAATGGGAGGAAAGCAGCAGCTTGCCTTACTATGCGGATTTCAGAGTTGGCATCATGCACAGAAGGTCCATGCATGCTCTACCTTATCCTTACTTACCGCAATACCATTTTACCATAATAAAATGTTATTCATCTAAGAAGCTTCTAAAAAAAATACAAATAATGTCATTAATCCAATCACCAGCAATTGAGAAGATAAAAATGACTTGTTCAGACAAAAGCAAAACTCTTTTAAAGATTTTTTTTTCGAATCATCTGATCAATGAAGATCTTAACTCCTATTAGAAGCTAATATATACTTGTACTAAACATGTGACTTGTACTAAACATGTGACTTGTACTAAACATGTGACTTGTACTAAACTCATGACTAATCCCTGATTCTAAGGCTAAATCCTTTTTAAAGAGTATACAGTTCTGAAAACTGATTGCAATTGATAATACAGGTGATAATGATACCTAATCACTATTTATTCTGTTATTCATAAAAACTTAACCTAGAGGATATTAAAATTTTTCGCAAAAAAAAAGTAAGAACAAAATTCAAGCTATATCAAACCACTATTATAGAGCTATAAATTGTAAAAACCAAAGAATGATTGTTCAGTCTGTACTTTTTTATGTAAGGAGGTGACTAAGATGTTTGAACTTACATTACAGTAGCTGCAATTAAATACATAGAAAAGTTAGCCATTTTTTTACTATCAGAAAATATTTGGGAGAGAAAAGAATAAATATATTTTACATATAAAAAAACTGCAATGCTGTAAGATTATTATAAAGGTCTGATTGAATATGAAGCTTCTAAGATGTATCTCTAAGAATGTGTACATTAATACATACATTAATACAAAATATAATTTATAATATAATATAACAATTAAATAATGAGATTAAATTAAATTTATTTCTTAAAAAACTAGATACCTATGCATAATTCCAACTAAAAGAATATGTTGATCAAAATGAAGTTATAATTTATAATATAATATTACCATGAATAGATGATCCAATAATTGTTGACGGAACTGATCAGCAACAACTGTTGACCCAAAATACTCTTCTAAACCATTATAATCATGAAATCTACCAGCAGCATTAGTTATTGAGCTGAGGAGAGCCACTGCTGAATGTCTGATACAGATCTGGGAGTTTTTTAGAGCAGTTAAATCCAATTCTTGTTTAGCCTCACTAAATGTAGATCCAAAAATGATCCTTAGGATAGACTTAGGAGTAACAACTTGCTCAAAAATGGTAATTAATTGAGCAACTGTAAGACTACCAGCTTTTGAAAGAATATTTTTTGGATCAATGCCATCTATAATCTGTAAAAAGAAAGAATAAAATAAACTTTGACTTATATAACATGATATGATAACTCAACAGGCTATAGAAAATAAGCAACATGTATCATATAAAACCATGATCCCACAATTCCATTCACTGAATCAAGACAAAATAGGTCTTCTTGACACTACCATAATTACTAAAAGACTCATTTTTTAAGTCTCTCCATGAGTTATGGACATATCATTTACAAAAAAAGTCATGCTTTAACTGCGTCTTTTAAGACAAAGAAAACAATCTTTCACACATTAACATTGTTTACTTTACATAGGATATTTTACTGCATTCACTATATTGGATGTTTACTTTATTAGATTTATCCGAAATCATCCTTCGCTCTCTTAACACAGCTGAGACAGGGCATTTTGTCACATTATTTTTTTGGAGACCCACCATAAATTCCAAGCAAACTTTCCTTGTGTTAGATTATTTATGTTCACATTCTGATGCATGCCATACATGTTGGGGCAAATGAAGATTTGTATAAATTTCTGTCGAATTATGAATGCTGACAAAACACCTTGATCTGTCGTTTAAAATATAATAATTGGCTTAAGCACCAACAAAACTTAAATTAATAAGCAAAAATGTTATACTTAAGGGTCAACCATCAGATAAGAAATTGTCATAAAAGTCAAATACTAAGACAATGAAGGAAAATGGGACGTTAGTTATGATGGGAAAAGACTGATGAAAAAGATAAGACATTACTAGTGGAATTTGTAGAATTGAGAGGATATGGAAAGATAGTAGAAATGTCATGAAAAATGTGCATTCCATTTTTTACCTTTACATATTTCTTTATCCTTAATATTTGCAAAAATAAGTACTGTCCAATGCTATGAATAGTTCAACTTCCAATTTCTCACCTGTATAATAAAATCAACTGCTTGGATCCATTTTGGAGACATACGAGGTTCCACAAATGGGCCCATGCGAGAAACTGTCAAATGAATCAAATCAGGGCAAGCAGAAAATATATCACACAAAAGTTTGGCCACAACGTCCTTTTCCCAAGGTTTTTCCAGGATCTACAAGAAAATTCAAATTATCTTACCAAATAACTCAATCAGCATTTACACAGTCACTTACAATTATGCAACTGAAATGAAATGTCAATTTCTATAAAAAACAAATTTTGAAATACATTTCTTACTTCAAGCACTTTCTGAACCAGTTGATTATAATTTCTTCCAGATGAGCCATAGCTTGGGTCATAGAAAATAACACCAAATTTTCGTGAAGCACATAAAACCTTTAGAAGTTGGTAAGTTGCTTCTTCCACCTGCTTCTTAGAGACTGGATCTACCTGAAACATACCATGACTCTTCGAATTAAAAATGATAAATGAATGCTTCCAGATAGTAAAGGTGTAACATGTTAGCCGTAAGTGAAAGCAACCCTGAGTTTCATTCCCAGTAAGGACCAGGATGATCAACCAGTGTCATTTAAAAATTGGAGGAACCTAGATTGAGAGGATAGAACCACAGTGGTCTAGGATAGTAAATGATGGCAGGCATAAAAGTAGATGCCACTGGATAACCATTATTACATACTGAACAAGAAATGTATCCATAAAATAAGTAAATTAAGTTTTCAAAATGTCCTACTGTAACATCCCTTTGAGGGATAGGGGTTAGCCTAGCAGCATTTACAGTGGGAGACATATGGTCAGCATATCTACTCCAAAGCCACAGTATTTGGCTTTTAATGGGACCAGACCTGCTACCTCTTAATTGCGGTAGCCATTCATGTTCATCATGATGCTGGGTGAACACTGGTAAATGTTGGTCCCCACCAGAAATTAAACCAGAGACTGCTTTCACTAAATAATAATAACATTTTATAACATCCTAGGACATCTACAAGTCATGATTAGGCATAGACAAATATGAAGTTCACATATAATAACAATGCATTTATGTTTACATATCAAACACAAAATACAAAAATTTTTAAATTTACGATCAAATGAAAAGAATAGGAAAGTTCTAAGTATTTACAAACTCAGTTACAGAGTGAAGCTGTTTCTCATCAAATAGATTTGTAAAAGATCTCTAAATTTGGAGAAGGTCTTAGCTATTTTGATATGTGAAAGTTGAACAGAAGAGCCTTCCTATGTCCTATGTTAGAGTATATAGAAACAGTGACTTCTATTACAGTCATAAGATTTTATAAGATTAATTAGAACCCCTGATATGCCATTAAAATGTAATTTTTGTAAGATAATACAGTTATCTACTGAGTCAAAGGCATAAGAGAGGTAATAGAAAATACCAATTACATTTTCATGTCTGTTAAAACCTTCTAGAAGAGAATGAATAAAGCTATATATTGCATGCTCCAATGAAACTTGATGAAACCAATCAGGGATTCTGCTAAATATTATGCTTATTGACGTATGAGATGTTTCTCCCTGCAATTACAGATTACAAAGATTTTTGCTAAGATTGGTAAAATAGAGATGGGGTGATAATTAATCATATCATCCCTTTTACCTTTTTTATACACTAGTGCAATTTTCAAATAATCAGGGAAAGATCCCTGATGATGAAGATTAATTTATTAGATAGGTTATAGGACAAATAAGCTGATCCTTTATATTCCCTTTTAGAAGTGAGCAGTGAGCAAGGGATATTATCCCATTCAGTCGAATTTTTAAAATTTATAGTGACAATTACAGAATGGATTTCATTTATACTTGTAGGCGAAAGGTAAATAATACCATTTGTATAAGAATAATCTTTAAATTTTTCAAAATATTTCTTGCAATCAGTGAAATTATCTTTTTTCCATTAGATAATTCCAACCACATATCAATATGCACATTCTCAACAGATAAGAAAAGGGAAAAAAAATCTATCAGTCAGTTTAAACAATACCTCATTAGTCGCTCCTTCTGAAGAGTTCTTCCAGAACTTCTTTTTAACTGGCTTATGCCTACCCCTCCAATTAAAAAGCTCAAAGAGAATCCTCAAAGTAGTCGAATTAAAAACATGTAGCTTGGTAGTTTTACTAATGGCTGGATTTTCCAAGACGTACTTTTTAATTGTCATAAGAACCAACTCAATAGTCTCAGCTGAATCATAGACAAGACCAGGAAATATACTCTTGAGCAATCCTGAAAAAAAAAAGAGTTCATCTTTGAGTGAATACTTCTCTTGTTAAACATTTATATCCCAGCCACCATGTGATGTCAGTCAGGATGCATGCCTAATACCACCAAAAATGGTGTGCTCCAGCTGCTTAGAATGCTTCCTACTCTACATTCATTGCAAAACACTTCATGACATATTTTCATGAGGCTGTCTCATCCTTTTGAAAATAATAAATTTTCACAAAATTTATAATAATTATTATAAAACTATTTATAAAAGGGCGAGATTTAGACAGTATATCGGCAGTGCTATTGTTATTATGCTACTATTTAAAACCATCTGAAGTAATTGGAAGATTCAAAATGAGGAGTCATAACCTTTCAATACTTTAAGTAGTTGATAAGTTTAAAACTCAGATTAAATCCTCAGATTTCTGGATATCAAGAAGGAAAATTAGAAATGAAGTACAACTAAGTACACAGCAAACAAGTAAGAGGAGCAAAATATATAATACATATGTGAAAGTAATGAAACCAAGAACTGCAATGCTAAGCTAAAGAAATCAAGTGATTAATACAGCAGAAAAAATCTTTCACTTTGATGAATTTAATAGCATTTAAATACAACTTGGAGGTTGATGGATGTGGGTGGTAATAAGAGCTTCAATTATAGCTTTTAAACGTGAGTGTAATTATGTCACAGCATAATTTTTATTTAAATAGAACCACTATATAATTAATTATTTAACTTCTATTTGGAGAAAAAATAAAGACCCAAATAAACTAATTAATAGAAGATCTTTTTAAATGGAAACATATGTTACATTAGCAGTTGTAGTGCTTTCTAATAAGACGCTTTGACAGCTGAGGTAATTTTTATGAGATAATAAACAATGACAAAATCAGTCAAAATGTTTATTTCAGAATTTATTGGAGACATCTTCAAAAAGATTTTTAGTGACTTTATCAATTCATGTAAATCAACAGTTGGTAACACATATCTAAGTGATATACACTTTCTATACTCACCAGTCTTATCAAGCATTAGTTTGATTACAGATGAACTCCCTTCGATCAGAAAGGATAGCACAAAATGGATAAAATGCCTTCTCGTAGAATTCTGATTCTCTTCTTTCGCAAGTTTAAAAGTCAGATTGAAATTCAGCTTTAAATAAGTAAGAATATACTTCGCCACTTTTGCACTCAATGTGCTCATGACTGAAAAGGAAATACGAGCCATTACATATGTATAACTGCTATATAATTAGACTAAGAGAGAGTAGTTTCATGGAACTTAAGTTCTCATCTTCTACCGACTACCATCGAGTTTACTAACGAAGGAAAACAAAGACCAACGAAAGAGTAAATAAAGTGACCTGTCAACAACTTGAGAGCAGCTTTTTTCGCTGAATAGCTACTTCCACCCAGCAATCGATGAAATGTTGTTGTATGGGACTGGAGCAGACATTTTGAAGTTTCTTCAGCATCAGGCAAGTAGGAGGATAAATCTGTCACTATCCTGAAATAATCAACATGTTGAGAGTCCAAGAAATTTAAAAGATTGGCATTCTAAAGGTTTATTCCATTTAATACCTTATAAAAATGCATTGTAAGACGTTGAAAATTACTGATATATCTTCAATACTTCTATTTTCATTCCCTAACAATAAAAGAATTTCTTCTCCGGTTCCGCCTGCTTCTAAATATTCCAGCACCACATCATGTTCAGAATTATTTTCACGAAACGCCTGCAAGAATGTCTGCAAAACTGAAAGACATTGCAATTGTTAAACAAATATACTTGTTTGAATGTAAATAAATCTAAATTGTAAACAATTTAAGACGTTACCAGGTAAAGGATCTTCCCCGGTTAGTTTTTGTCTGAACGTAAAACCGGAAAAGGATTTACTTCTTTTAACACTCGAGTGATCCTCCGGCACGAAAGAATCACTCTCGCTGATTTCTTTCCGCTTCATTCTGTATATATAATCATATTCCTTGGTGATACATACAATTCATTGTGTGTTTCACTTCACACGTGTCTTTACTCAAGTTGAAATTGTCAACATGTGCAGACCCATAGAGTGCAGACCATGCCTTAGTAACAATAGATAGCTCTTGATACCTTTCTGGCCGCGTCAGGAGGCCTACAGGACGGCGCTAGTTTACCCGACTGCCTTGATAATGTGCGTGTGTATATATATATAGATATAGGATAATTTGATGTATACTGTAGTATAAATCTGAGGTCTTGAAACTCGAATACATATGAAAGAGAAGACATTTATTTGAAACCGCAGATTTCTACAAATCCAATACGGAAATAAGACAATCCCTTTCTTTACCAAAGTTTTCCAGAAACAGAAATAATTGTCAATGAGCAACAAAAATCAGTCATTTTTCTCTCTACTCTTGTAAAATTTATAGTGTGGTTGATTTTCAGATTATGTTTTGTGCTTAAAGACGTTCTTCTTAATAGTAACCTATCCGTCACCAAATGTGTGGGAGGTGTTGTTGCCACCTCTCCGGGATTGTTTGATTGAGATTATTTTTCTCCAATCTCTTGGTTTTGTCATTTCTCTGGGGTAGTGAGTTTTGATATTACAGTTTTATTAATGGGTACTCTCACACTCGAGTCAGGCAAAACCTACTTCTGTCGGAGCGTAAATAACTCGGAAAGTTGCTGTAGGTACAAAGAAAAAAGAAAACAACTACTTTACAGGAAACGCACAGCAACTCCCCTACTCTTGGCTTCCGACGGAAGGCCGGCAAAACCAATAGTGACATGGGTATGGAGGCGAGGGAAGAAGTTATAGTTCAAGCTGTCGCCCGTAGATAGCCCATCATACTGTGTGTTTAGAATAGAGGTACTGAGAAGTAACCAAGTACAAAATTTATCGGTACTGAATCTTCTTTCAATCAGTCCCCTTTTTTGAGACACCCATGAAGTTTCTACAAGATATTTTGGCTCTATCGCAGCTGAGACATTTGCTATTCATAAGCCCCCCAACTTTAGCCAGCCAACCAAATTTTGGGTCAAGCAGGTCTGTGCTAGCTGGGCCAGCTCATCTTGGAACTATTTTATATAACAAACTTCCTGCAGAAATAAAAACTGCAAGTTTTGTAAAAACTCCATACCCTTTTAAATATAAGGTCAAAAACTATTTGCTTAACAATATGTTATATTCCACTGAAGTTTAAGATCAATAAAATGAGAGATAATTATCTCTCATTTTATTGATTCTCTATTTTGTTGTACGTTTTTTTTATACTTTATTCCACCAATTTTGTATTCTCTTATCTTTTATGTGGCATGGCCTAACCATAATTTACGTTTCTATGTTATGACTATACCTATATCTTTTGATCTTCGGTGAATAAAATTATTATTATTTATAAATTTTACGGTACAATTGTTAGTTCCAATGCATCTATGTACTTGTAGTTTATATACATTTTTCCAATGTAAGATTAACAACACTTAAATTTGATATAACTATATACACAAAGAGTTGGTGGTAACCAATCCTTTGTACGTACTTTGGAATCGTTCCTGTATCTTACAATCATGCATACATATGAAACTTTTAAAGGAGTTATTCTTTCAAGGCATAAATACAGGGCTGAAGGAGATGGCTTTAACTTCACTTAAAGAAGCTTGCAGCATCACTGGAAAAACATTGCTTTTTATTCATGTAGCGATGCTAAATAACCCATTGCAAGATCTAACAGCGAAACACCGTTACCAATATTTTAAAAAATATTAGTGTGTAATTCTGAGCTCTTTATTCAGTACTTTAATTAATGTTAAAGTAAGATTTACTGAATACATAATCTTTATTACTTTTCCTACTTATAGCTGACATTTAATAAAAACAATATACTCATCCAACAAAAATCTTATTTAATAAGTATTTATCCAAATGTGATTTAACATTTAAATTATTTTAGCTGTAGTTTATCATCTCCAAATACAAGTCCAGTATTAAATTCATTTATAGATTTTCCATCATTTTATAAAAAAATAGAAATTTGATATCACGGACAAATTCAAATATTATTTTATTCTAGAATGTTTAAAACAAGCTTTAGAATAGAATAGAAGTCATATCTTCCAATTAACTTTTGCCTTTTTTGTAAAAACTACTTACACTTTTCTTATACTTTGGTCACAATGACACATTTCCCAGTATCAAAAAATAACATCTTTTTAAAATATGGAGAGGTTAAATGAACAATTAAAAAGAACCAACAAAGAAACGATAACAAAATTACCAATAGACAATATAGAATGAAGCAAAAAAGACTTCCAAAAAGTGAAATTTCTTCATAAAAATGTTGTAAAAACCAGAAACTAGACACCAAAGGCTCAGGAAAAACTAATGAAATACTTTGCAAGCCAAAAATACAGCATTTCCATTTTCATGAATGCAATGTAAAGTGGAAAATTACCAAGATTTAAGAACAATAATGATTTTCACAATTGCTAAATTTTGTATACAGTACAACACATTACTAGACATAGAAAATGGAAATGCTTAATTTAAGAATTAGATAGAGTTCAGTGAATGTGGTCTACATCCTCTTGAGTGATCATGAGAAAGCGTCGTGTCTCCTCTTCATCAGAAGGACAACAGTGCTTTGGAGGAGAGATCATAAGGCTTAGGCAAATATCCTCCATGTACTGTAAAGAAATAAAAATTATTCAAACATTATATTGAAACTTTGTAGGTTCAATGGCTTAATTAATTATTAATAACATTAAGAAGCAATACATTACATCCTTATTAGCAAACAAAATAAGATTTCTTTTATTTTCAATATAAACCTCATTTCCCTATCTAGCTCTTGTCTATAATTTAGATTTAAGGAAGTTAAAGATTTTAGAGGATAAAATACAAGTATAGTTTGGATTTTAATTAAAATTGAAAAATTACACTTCCAAATCGGAGATTGCAGAGCTTGCACTCAATGAAGGACATGACATAGATTTCGACAATGCAAGGGTCCTTAGTAGAGGAACAGAATATTGGGACCAAATAGTAAAGGAGGCTATCATGATCCAACTCCACCAACAGAACATGAACCATGACAAAGGCTTTAACCTGAGCAAATCCTGGAATGCCTCTATTAAAAAAAAATCGCACAACAACGGCATGGAAGCCCCAAAAGATGACTTGACCAATCAGGATGTGCCCTGATGTCAAAAAGTGACAGGCACCCATGGCTCACATATATATACATGACCAAATCCTTACTCTCGACACCCTGAGAATGGCTACTGAGTTTGTAGCTGAAATGTTGGTGGAAATCACCAATATAACGTAGCTAAGATCCCAAGAAGAATTTATTCAATTGGTTACTAAGATTTTCTCCTGCAAATAATTCTCTTTAATATGCACCTGACTGAAGCAAATTTGATCTACAGCACTGAAATTAACTATAAAAATCAAGATTCAAATGGAAATCTGCAAAGATTGCTCTTCCAAGTGCTTTTGTGTGCAGAGAGGACTGGTCTATCCAACCTTGCATAAGAGGACCACTTCACACTCTAAAGTATTACTTGACCTGAAGATCTTAAAATGTACCTCTGTGTTTACAATTGGCTTCAGAAAACATAAAAGAAAAATGGGAAAGGTGCAATAAGTTTATTCCAAGGCATGGGGTGAATCCGATTTTTGGCATCCAAGGGGATGATTTGAATTAGAGGTATTAGAAATTAAATAATGGTATAATAAATATTAACCTATTTCCTTTGTTGAGAGAACATCCTAAAATAATAATGAAATTTATTTATTTATTATTTTATTTTTTTTTTGCATATGAAGTAAATACTAACAATAGAAAAAGTATCCAAAACTTTATAAAACATTTATTTTGGGATAAATACAAAGTGTACTTTAGGATTTAATTTGTAAACAATAGTTAATTCAAAAATAAATGTAGTGAAATATTTTCCAATATTCAATACTTACATCAGTATCTTTAAATTCCATAGTTAAGATATCTCCATGACAAACAATGATGAAGAATTTATGCAAATATCTTTTCTTTCTCCACACTTCTATGTTGGTCAATCCTACGTTAATCTACAAAACTATATTAGAGGGTATAACATCAAATACTTCATAATGACAAACTTATTACCACCAGATTCCATATCAAAGGCTACCAAGTGGATACATTTGGGTCAAAGTAACTGGATATATTCCGAAACAACCAAATAGCTTGTTTTTTTCTAATTATTCCTAGATTAAACTCTGTTGCAATTTCACTACTGTTCAAGACAATAAGATACCCATCTAAATCATTCATTGATTCTTGCACTACTACCTTGAAAGAAAGAATCTTTTCTCTTACCTTGCGGTTTCTTAGTGATGCTACATTGTGATCCACAATTCGTTCAGGGTAATCACGACCAATTATACAACCACAAGATTGCTGTAGTTCCAAAGATGCTTTCCAGGGTTCATGCAAATACTCTATGGGGAATCTTGATAGCTCTGGCACATACTTCCTAGGGTAATAAAGAAGGTTTTAGAAATTGTTAGTTTGAGATATAATGCTGTGCTCTTAAATGTGAAAGATAAATCATGTTAAAAATATGTAAACCACAAACATTTTCTAGAGATAATTATACTTAAATTATGCACTTGACAGATTTAATTAATAATTTCATTAAATGCTTATGAAAGATAAGAAGATATATAATGAAATATATAAGAAAAATAATGAAGAAAAAAGAATTGCAAAAGAATGAAGCAAGATGTAATATTCTATTAGAGAAACCTTTCTCCAAGACATTGCTATATATACAAAAAGCTAATTATTTTAAGAAATGAGATTCATAAGGTAAAGAACTCAAATAAAAGAAGCTTAATGTTCAAGAAAATGCGTAATAATTTCATCAATCAAGAAGTCATAAAGCTATCTGAGATTTAATAAATATTCTAAGGCCATATTCCTGCTCTACAAAGAAATCTACAAGTAAAAATGGTTTGTAGGTAGGCCCACAATATAAGTAATAAGGAGAAAGAAAACCTGTGAGCGGTGACAGGTGTTTTACAGGAATGGTACATAAAAATACATTAACATTTATAAGGGAGAGGGAAGAGTTTTACAGTTGCACCATTAAACTCTTACTCTAATCCATTTTGCAAGTGAAAAATATCAGAGGACTTACTTGATGTAAATTCCACATGGATCCAAGCGACGACCATAGCTCACAGGAGAAACACACTGTGAACAATCTAAAAGCTTTTCAAAAGCTGATGATGAGACCCACATCCAATTACCAGCACAGACAGACCAATCAGCATCAATTAAATAGTACAAGAAAAATGCAAGACCATGTTCCCATGAAATCCATAGATCTCCACGAGTGAGAAAGAATGCAACAGCATTGCGAGCGGCATGATGCACCCAACCCTCCTGTATCAAAGAGAAGATCTTTCATCAGCAGAATAGGTTTTTCAGAATTATTATTCCATAGATCTCCACGAGTGAGAAAGAATGCAACAGCATTGCGAGCGGCATGATGCACCCAACCCTCCTGTATCAAAGAGAAGATCTTTCATCAGCAGAATAGGTTTTTCAGAATTATTATCGAAGAAATGATGATGATGGGAGGTTAAATGTATGAGGAATCAAAGCAATTATCTTAAGTGAACATTATGGAAATCTTTACATGGTACAAGAATATGAATTTAATAAAGAAAAGATTGCTCCATGGTATATGTAATAGATATATTACAAAAATGATAAGCAAAATAATATATACTGCAAACATATTATTAATTATTAAATTGGAGACTTAAAAATCATGGAAGAGAATGCAGAGGATGAACATTTTTGATTAAGAAGAGGATGGATACAAGATAGGCAAATGGCATACTAGGAAAATGGTATAGAGGAGGAAGAAAAAAATTGAGATTATGTTTCAAAGATTTGGGGAAAGAATTTGATAGAGCTAAATGGGAAAAGCTGCTAGAAATTATCAAGGATAAGGGAGTGGATTGAGAGGACAATGAATCGTGTTTAATCGATAAAATACATAAACCTGCAGCCTCTTTTAGAAAAAGTTCAATCTTAAGTAACTTTCCTTTAATTTTTACTTTAAAAAGGATACATCAGCTAACAGCACTGTTACAGGCAATCTTAGAATTATTTTACAAAGTGTTTCTGTTTGGATGTACTTTTTCTTTTTTGAAAGCAATTTCTACATGGGATTCTCTGTATTTCTACAAGAGATTGGCTGCAACACCCAGAAGTACAGGGTCTGTAGCGATTGCTACCCAGCACCACCATTCAAGCAACTGTGGAAAAGTATATTAGAGATTTAAGCAAGAATTACCATGAGAAAAGAGGCTATGCAGAGAAAAAAATATTGTGTAGCAGCTTAAAAATAGAAGCAAAGAAAGAAACATAGGAAAATGGTTTATATGGAGTGTCACAATGTATAGCAGTAAAACATTGACCTTGCAGACAGCAGAAAAGGATTAAATTGAAACATTCAAAATGTGGAGATGGAGGGTGGAGAGAAGTTGGACAAAGTGAGGAATGAAGAGGTAATGAACAGGGCATGAACTCCTAATCACCATTAGGAAGGAAAAAGAAAATGAATAGGGTATATATTAAGAGAGAAGAGAATAAATGAAATAAATAATAAATTTTAAGAGAGAAGAGGACAACACAACAGCTTTGGAAGGATCAGCAGAATGCCAAATAAAAAGAGGAAAATGAAGGCTGATAATGATTGATGACATGAACAGAGGAGGATATGAGAAAATAAAAAAAATCCAATATATCCAATTAATCCTAGCCTAGCATAAAAAATTGATAGTAGTCTCAGTCTTTGTGTCAGTTTGCAGAGTTCTTAGTCTCCTCTTATTGCTACTGAAAAGCTCAGCTATTTGATTTTTAGATAATTTAATCCCCAAGAAAAATAAATACAAACTTGGTGGTCATTATCCATACTAAACAGAAAGAATCATTCAACAAACCTGCACAAGTTGTCTCATTGCAGCATCAATGAATGGATACCCAGTCTTCCCTTGCTTCCAACTCTCTAAATTCTCTTGGTCTTCATGCCAAGGAATATCCAAACATATTGGGTTTCTTTTCATTTCAGCATAGAAAGGATTATCAACAGACATGGTATAAAAATATTCCCTCCAAATGAGCTGTCCGGTTATACTTTCGTTTGATAAGTTTTCACCATATACTTGGTTGAACAGATCATGTATTGCCCAATAAAACCTTTGAAAGTAACAAATTAAAAGATAATTATAATCAATAAATAGGCAGAAATTATACAATTCTTTTACGTCAAATCCTACTTTTGTACTCGTATAAATGTTAGAGGATATATTTCAATATATCTGCATCTATTTTCACTTAAATATTGTAACATTTCACCTTGGAGATGAACTTGCAGAGTTGGAGGAGATGTGATATTTTGTACTACTTTTAACATTACACTGCTTTTGAAAAGCAGTGATGTTGTGAATGAATCAATATGATGAATCTTTGTTATCATTTAACATCATTACTTAGACTATCAATATCTGGTTTTAGATTTAGGATTTGCTAAGACAGAAAAAGAGAAGCTTACTTGCGAACAGAGAGACATCCAAAGCTAAGGGCTGCACTTTGAGAAGTAGGTGGCCCAATAAGATCAGGATTTACTTGATTTGGCAAATATATCCCATTACAGAAAGCATTGTTCTCTACCTCAAGGCGGAACGATAGATTCTTCAAAGCATTGGATTCTCCTCCAATCCATCTAACTTTTGGCCCCTTACTTTTTGTGTTATCTACCAATCCAAATTCTTCAGGGGAAGGTACAGATGTAAATGCCTAAAATAAGAGCAAAAAAGAATACAATGGTTCCCACCACAGGATCAATGATATCTTTACCATGCAATCAACAGAAAAATAATGCATTTGAAATATTAACTCCAAACTAATTCTTTTTAACTTGAGGGGCAAATGATCTTGAAATGAATGAAGCATCCATCCCCAGTAAATATGTAAGTTTTCACTATTTTTTATATACCTCTCAAAATTTTATCTCAAGAAGAGGATATTCTGTTTATAATAATTTTTAGTTTAAGAAAAAAAGTCCTTAATTTAACCAAAGTGAAAAGATTATCAAGCAAACCTATCAAGAGCATAAGTTACTCATAAATACAATTGTAAAGCAGATATGAATAAAGTCAGATGAGACCAAGACTAAGATCCTGAACCTTCAATTATTGTTTGAGTGCTGTGTGAAAGAGTGAGTCAGTGGGTGAGGGTGGGTGCGATGAAATAACTTGCAGAACATTCAACCATTGGGAAGAATTCCCATGGAAAGGTAGTTTATTTTCCAGTATTTTCTTTCTAAATAATAATAGCAATAGAAGGGGAGATCTAAAAATTTACTATGGAAGAAGATATTTGGCTTATAGAATGACATTTTATAGTGAACATTGTTAAAGATGTATGGTGATAATGGAGAATCATGTCTGATTTCAATTTAAGCTCCTAATCAGCTACTCTGAAAATTGCCACAGTTATTACCTGCTATATAAAATCCAGCAAACATTTTATGATACCTTTGATGTTAAGAAATTACCTCAAACTTATCAACTACTTTCTTGGGCAATATACCAAAATTCACCCCAGTCCAGTCAGCATCCTGTACTGGTCGAGGAGGAGGGCCAATAGCAGCAACAGTGTGCTGAAAAACATATTAAAATCAAATGCACATGATTCAGGAAGAAGGCTATCTTTTAGAATAAGCATCATATTTATCATTTAAGCTAACAATTAAATCTGACAAATAACATTAAGCATCTCCTTCAATAAGAGTGCCAAATCATAAGCTAACAAAGTACAATCTGCATTGAATAGGCATCACAAATTAGTATACTGAAATAAAAAGTAAAACAGTGCCTTGGATTTCTAGATATTTTATATAATATTAATGGAAAACTTAGAAAATCCATGGTATTTACAATTTGTAAGATAGTAATACTTACAATGTGATAAAGATAAATTTAAAATTTTACTGAGCACTAATACTTAAACCATGGAACTTATGGTAATAGAGAAGCTACAAAAAAGGGTCAGAGAAACTAATTTCTTTTTTATGGGATCCAGCACTGCAGAGATGATTATGAATGACATCACTACACTAATACACACTTATGTTATCTCATGAATTTTATTAATCCAAAATAAAAAATATTACATTAAAAGTGTGATCATGAGGCATGTAATCCACAATTTACCCCACCCTGTCACACAAGGGATATCAATGATGAGTATGAGAAGATTAACAAGTCTTTCAACAATGTCAACCTCCTTCACAGATAAAGGATAAATCTTACCTCAAAGTTGACATCAAATTTGGAATGCAGTCCAACTGCGTATGATACAACATTCTCTTTTGAATAACATAAGATCCATGATTTTCAGATTCATTAAGAAAACGCAATTTCACATAAGTTCTAAAGATCATTACTACCAAAAATATATATTTTTCTAAATTTCCAAATTTTTGTTATTATTCCGTACTTGGAAAATCTGAATATACAATAGTATTCTAAATAAACTAGCTATGTTTTGCACCGATTGTCAAATATATTACAAGAGAAAAACACATACCACCATCGAAAAGTCAGATACTATAAGCAACAATTTTTTAAATGATTTTTTTCTCATCTCTCCGTTTTTACTCTTAGTTCTGCAACAATAACTGACTTTTGTTCCACATGACAACAGATTTCTGTGATTTTTCATCTCAAAGGAGACATTTCCATCAAATATATTTTATTTTTGACAGTAATTTAAATTCCATTCAAGGTATGAAAACACATCAAGGTCGAATAAAAGTGCATACAAATCATAATCAGTTTTCAACAAAGAACACGAAGGGAGAGACACACAAATTCGGTTTTGTATTAAATCATGAAAATTCTTACCAAAAACATCTGATAGGTCAGAGGAGGTATCCCGCCATTAGTTTCAATGACGACTCGCGGATCCCACAGGGTGTGAGACACTTCTTCAACGCACTCAATACCAATTTCTTGACAAAGATCTTTGACAGAATCATCGCGTTCTTTCCATATAGGCTCACAATCCTGATATTGAAAAAAGTATTAACTATCAAACTGATACTTCAGCGGACACGGAATAGGATGAGTAGAACTAACCTGTTCAAAACAGATTTTCTGCAAACCCACTTCTTCTTTCAGGGTTTTAAAAATTTCAAACGGTTTCCCGTTCAATAAATACAATTTTCCGCCATGAGATTGGAGCTGGCTATTGATGTCACTGAGAGATTCCAGCAGAAACTTCAATCGATTATGACCAATCACTCTAGTTCCTGCGAAATAATTCATCCATAACGTTAATAAATAACTTACAAGTATTTTAATTTTAGTGACGCTAATATACAAAGTATTTTTGAAGAAGATGTTGGAGTTCAATCGTAAAATCTTGATTTATTTGCAATAATCCTGATACTCGTATTCCATAACATTTGGATACTCAGGAAGATGCACCATCTGAAAGTCTTACCAGCGCTTTCTCCGTCGAATATAAATACAGCATAAAACTCTTTGCTGCATCTCAATGCTTCCAAAAGCGCAGGATTATCGTGTAAACGGAGTCCATGACGGAACCAAAGTAGCGTAACTTTGTTTTCGTTAGGATTTCGGCTTCTCATCCTGAAAATAATGTATGGCGATCAGAGAAACACCTTTCAAGAGCGTTCGATAGACATATAACCCTCCTAGGAATCACTAATGAAGGAAAACGTGTATAATTTATTGATCGGATACATGCCAAGGGTTCATTATACCTAACTCACGTGTACGTCCACCTGATCTATCCATGACGTCACATTTTCCAATTGATGCTGCATATATCGCTATTTATTACTTATTAACGTTCGTATGCAAGATAATACCAAGTACATAATATCGCAAATCAGGATTTATTCAGGATTTAAGGTATATGATCATGATTAAAGTTAATTCACGCGCCATGTAAGTGTAACTGTCCATATTTTGCGTTTCGCATCTGTCAATTAAAATAAACAAAGTTGTCTTTCTGTTGAAAACTATATTTATCTTTGAATTATATTTAACATCAATTTTAGAACAATAATACTCGTATTCGGGCACTCTAAATAATCCGTAAATTTCAAAATTCAAGAATTACGAGAATCTTTGACAATGGGTATTTCAAATTAGTTACTAATTATAACCGCTAGAGGGACTCGTAAAATGTCCATCCCTTAAAGTACGTCAAGTAGTTTCTTTTTGTTAGTGTTGACAGTACTATTTTGTTAGAAATGAACGTGATTTTGCCTATATTACGTCGTTAAAGTACTGAACGTGATGGATTAGTTTTATAAGAATGTGCCGCTGTTGGATTTGTTGTTACCGGGATTTGTTTTTTAACACCTCAGGAATCAACATCACAGGTATACGTAAGGTAGGACTAAGTTAATATGTAATCATTTAATACTTAATTTTAGCGTTTTGCCGTATTTTTATTCAATATTCTCTGTAGCTCAGTTTGGAATTTCCACCTTTTATTTCGAAATCTAATCGTCAAGTTCCTCTCATAAAATTTTCACTCCGATCCTCCTTTTGAACATGCCTAGTACCATGCTGCCCTGTAGAAATACTTAGGTTCACTTTCGTCTTTCAATTGTAGCTTAATATTTGAAGTTTTACTTTCTCTTCCTTATACATTATACCCTTTTGCGTTACATTTATCCATAAGTTAATGTATGAAATTAGGTATTCTTCAACTGTCGATGAAATGTTTCCTTTTGACCTCTTGTTCATTGAATAGTTCTGCTATTAAGCTGTCCCATTACCAAAGATGTAAAGAATTTTGATGAAGCGATTTTTTTAGAATTACTTCAAAATTTTAGTTTATAGCTACTAACACTAACTTTCCTTTATTCGTGTGTAATTGTATTTACATGAGAATATAGATTAAAACTTTTGAAATTTTTGTATTTTGTCGAAATGCTGTGTAGAAGGTTATTCCGAAATTTTTTGAGAAATTGTTTTTATTACATGTAGTTAATGGTCATTCGATTTTTAATAGTCGCGATGTTACTCTTTTTTCCGGTAGTTGTAATTACTGTTTTCATTTGATTTTTCCGTGAAATTCGTGTTAATTGGTGGTCTTTGATAGAGAAAGAATACTTAACTTTTAAGTCTCATATTGAAAAGTTTATATGTATTACAGCTTTGGCATTAGAATTGTGTCACTGGCGGCTTGTTAGAATTAACCTTCGTTTTTATTACCTAAGAGCCTTGTATTCTAGGAAATACCCCTATAAGAATTTGATCCATATAATTAGACCATTTAAAAAATGTTCTGCTCAATTCGCTTTTCCAGTTGTTTTAGATTTAGATTCATACCCTGCAAGCCGCCAGTGGCGCATGGCAGGGGGTGTATCATCACCAAAGACCTAACCTAATCTATCCTGTTCGCGTCTCTAATGCACTGCGGAGAGAACGACTAGAACTAACTATCTGTTTTAGCGATGATTTTCTTGTAACGCTTAGTCGTCGCCTCTCGGAGATCACGCTCGTTGTTGATTACTTACCAGTGTGGGTCGGCACATTAGGACCTGAATTTCGGAGATTTTACTTCCAGCGACTCTTTTCACTTCAGTTGTTGAGGAAATGTCGACTTTATTTCATCCGCTCACTTCAAAACCTATAAATTAATTTGAATTGTGATTTTTGTCGACAACTTCTCTCCATGCAGTAGATTTTTCATCCAGTGATTTTTCTTTTCGGATTTAGACAGCCGTTATTTAAGGTTTTCCTAGTCTTTTAAATACCATCTCCATGCTAAATACGTTTTCTATTTACTAAAATGAGGGAATTTGGCCTGAGAATGGGAGGACAGGAATCAAATATTGCAAATATTGTGAGATAATGTTTGCTTAATATACCACAAGGAAATATGGTACCCCTTACAATGTATACGATTAATTAGCTTTAACCTTTAATGTTGCTATACGTTTACATTTGTACATGTATACTGATAAGCTATTTTACAACATTAGGAATTCGTTACTCATGTATGTTACTATTTACGAGCTGTTTTGTTAGAACATAACATGATTGACTGTTCTGGCTTGGACCACTTGGAAACTAGTTTATACGCAGGGCAGTGAATGATTTTTTTTCTACGTGAATAAGTGTGGCTGGATACAGTATTAAAAAAAAACGTACATTCAACTGAGATCTCGGAAGTAGACGTAAAATGTATTTTTCACCAATTCAAAAAAGTTAAATGCACAGTTAAAAAATACTCAATTCTAAGCTCACCTCAAGTTTCAAATTACAGTATCCCTTGTTTTTAAAATAAGTTTTGCTTTGAGACTACCCGAGCACTCGTCCTCACTTAATGAATAACAGGTTATTTTTTTAATTTCTGAATGCACGAATTTCTTCTTAATTTCAGTAACATTGGTTAATATTTTCCCGATACATTGGATGCTTGGATTTCAATTAAATGTTAAAGTAATAGTGACGGATTTGCTGCGTATGTCATGTATGTTTTACGCTGTCCCATGAAATTTGAAGTAATGACTTATTCTCAGGTGCGAAAGAAAAGTAGACAGTGATTTATGCGTTAGAACAAAAATTTAATTAGAATGCTTAAATTGTATAATTTCCTCGAAATTCTTTCATCGCGAGGTAAAATGGTTGTCCAGAAGATTTCAAGTATTTTTTTAAATACCTCGATATATCTCCCGAGAAATGGCTGCGAAGTCCTTCTGTGGAATGTAAATTTTAAGAGATTTATTTAGTAATATCTCCAGTATAAAAGTGCGGACTTACCAAAGGCTCGTCTGCTCTTAAATTTCCCTTCCTTTCTTCCTTCTTTTGGCTTTCTTTCCGTGCCATCCTTTGCCGGCGACCAAAACCAGTAATTACGCACCGTCGCCGGTCTTGTAAGGCCAGTGGGAGGGCGGGGAGAGTGCCAGTTGGAGGGGAAGTGAGAGAAATTTATAACCGCCCGACTCGGGCAGCAGCCGAAGCCAGTAGGGAAGAGGGTCGCTCCTTCATCAGCCTAGTAATCCCAAACCTCGCTTTCCCTTTCCATGCCCCTCTTGGCCCTTTCTTTACTTCAAGTTCAACCAACCATCCATTCCTCTTTACGTCCATATCTGTTATTTTTGAAAATGCTCAGCGATGTGAGAGGTCTAGTTTACACTGGAACTCAGTTTGAGTCTTTTTGAGAGGATTATTTTTTTCCTTGAAATAAAATTTTATTGTTGAATGTAACCATGGATTTATTTAAAATAATATATACTGCAAACATATTATTAATTATTAAATTGGAGACTTAAAAATCATGGAAGAGAATGCAGAGGATGAACATTTTTGATTAAGAAGAGGATGGATACAAGATAGGCAAATGGCATACTAGGAAAATGGTATAGAGGAGGAAGAAAAAAATTGAGATTATGTTTCAAAGATTTGGGGAAAGAATTTGATAGAGCTAAATGGGAAAAGCTGCTAGAAATTATCAAGGATAAGGGAGTGGATTGAGAGGACAATGAATCGTGTTTAATCGATAAAATACATAAACCTGCAGCCTCTTTTAGAAAAAGTTCAATCTTAAGTAACTTTCCTTTAATTTTTACTTTAAAAAGGATACATCAGCTAACAGCACTGTTACAGGCAATCTTAGAATTATTTTACAAAGTGTTTCTGTTTGGATGTACTTTTTCTTTTTTGAAAGCAATTTCTACATGGGATTCTCTGTATTTCTACAAGAGATTGGCTGCAACACCCAGAAGTACAGGGTCTGTAGCGATTGCTACCCAGCACCACCATTCAAGCAACTGTGGAAAAGTATATTAGAGATTTAAGCAAGAATTACCATGAGAAAAGAGGCTATGCAGAGAAAAAAATATTGTGTAGCAGCTTAAAAATAGAAGCAAAGAAAGAAACATAGGAAAATGGTTTATATGGAGTGTCACAATGTATAGCAGTAAAACATTGACCTTGCAGACAGCAGAAAAGGATTAAATTGAAACATTCAAAATGTGGAGATGGAGGGTGGAGAGAAGTTGGACAAAGTGAGGAATGAAGAGGTAATGAACAGGGCATGAACTCCTAATCACCATTAGGAAGGAAAAAGAAAATGAATAGGGTATATATTAAGAGAGAAGAGAATAAATGAAATAAATAATAAATTTTAAGAGAGAAGAGGACAACACAACAGCTTTGGAAGGATCAGCAGAATGCCAAATAAAAAGAGGAAAATGAAGGCTGATAATGATTGATGACATGAACAGAGGAGGATATGAGAAAATAAAAAAAATCCAATATATCCAATTAATCCTAGCCTAGCATAAAAAATTGATAGTAGTCTCAGTCTTTGTGTCAGTTTGCAGAGTTCTTAGTCTCCTCTTATTGCTACTGAAAAGCTCAGCTATTTGATTTTTAGATAATTTAATCCCCAAGAAAAATAAATACAAACTTGGTGGTCATTATCCATACTAAACAGAAAGAATCATTCAACAAACCTGCACAAGTTGTCTCATTGCAGCATCAATGAATGGATACCCAGTCTTCCCTTGCTTCCAACTCTCTAAATTCTCTTGGTCTTCATGCCAAGGAATATCCAAACATATTGGGTTTCTTTTCATTTCAGCATAGAAAGGATTATCAACAGACATGGTATAAAAATATTCCCTCCAAATGAGCTGTCCGGTTATACTTTCGTTTGATAAGTTTTCACCATATACTTGGTTGAACANTTAATATTTGAATTATTGGTATCATTTATGGAATTTCTAGGTAGCATCCTTTGTTGAGCCCAAAATCGATGAGGGAATAATATTACAGAACTTTCCTTCTATGAGGGCCTCTTTTGAAGTTTACAGCTGTCAATCATAAATGGGGGAGGTAGAAACCCTTAAGCAGTCGAGGCTGGGTATTCCCATATTTCTATAGATTTTTAGAAAAGGGTCCATAATGCCGGTATTGTTCAAGTTTTCCCTTCTGGGAGATGGCTCGTATTGAATTTCTGGGGTTAGTTCTCATAGAATCAATAGTTTGGCATGGTTGACTTGCTTTCTATGCGACGAAAGGATCTGGGTGATTCATCGGATGATTATGACGATTGGAACGGGATCGATTTGTGAAAGAGCAGCAACGCCATGGGCAGTACCCAACTCAACTGCGCAGTCGTGTTTGATATTCTTTGCGCACGGCTTTCAACTGGCCCTCAGCTTGGTCAATAGTTCGATGTGACGCTTTGGGTTGGGGATGAGAAGCTTTGCTTCCGCAAGAACTATATCATACCGTATCCTCTGTGAGCTTGAGTGAATCCTATCCACCTCTTAGTCAGCTGTCTTACACCTGCCCCTTCCTATCCTCCTCCTAGGTGAGGGATCATCCTTCCTTCGACGAACCACAATGAGCAGGCTCGGTATGTATGCATCTCCTTTGTGATGCTGTCAGGACAGCTATTCTTTGTGATCCACTCGTGACAGAATAAACAGTGGTGTATTACCCCTCTTTATATTAAATTTTCCTTGAAATATCTTATAAATTGATCCCTCATCATATTGAAGTGAATTGATAAGTGAAGACAGGCCCTCTGACACCACCTTATTAGATGACAGAAATGTTGTGTGAGAAAAGACACTGGTTGCATGAATGTGTGCTGCTGTGTCTACTTTTCCTTTGCTGTGCTGCTTACAATTGAAGTGTTGATAGTCATCCAATTTGAACGCTGATTACCTGCTGAATTGGGGAAATATTATCTGACAGCATTTTTTGGTGAGCACGTGATTTTTGAAAAAAGAATCAAAGATGTCGAGAAAGTCACCCTAAACCATTTGATTCAGGCCGCAGTGTTTTGTCCAAGCCAAGCCCAATATCGATCGGTTTGTACCGGAGTAGAGTTGGGGTATAGAGGATGACGCTCGAGCAATTTTTGTGCGGCATGTGTATTAGGTTTCAGTTTCTTATGATAAAGTGGTTGAGAATTTTCAAAAGGCATAAAAAATAGGCTCAATTTAAAACAAGTGAATGGCATGGTTATTTTATTTCTTTTGGTTTCAACTATTGAGCTGGTGACCAATCCATAATTTATTATATCATTCTCTTAATTGCATTTTCAGGTTTTTTGAGATTGTTGAAGGAACCAAAAGCCTTCAATTAAAAATGGAATTAAATTTATTTTGTAATATTGCTCAGACTTTATTTTTATGTATCTTAGAACATGCATGTGAGTGTATTTCAGATAATCATAAAATTTCAAGAACTATGAAGCTTTGTATAGCATGTATTGCTATAGCAAATAATATTTTTATAATTATAACCTCTAAATGATGTCATTTATGGTATGCAGTTACAAGGTATCAATCAAAATGAATTTTTGTTTGTTGGAAGGTTGGAAAAGAAAAATTTTTGTTGCCATATTTGACATAAATTTCTTGTAATGTAATAATTTGAAGTAAAGATGTTCTATGTCCAAAAGTATTTTATCTGAGTATTTGATTAGTATTGCATGTTAAATGTAAGACAATCAGATAGCCACCCTTTTTATTTTCTCAAAGAAAAGAAGTGTTATCAGTTAAATTCTTGCAAAGTAGATTGTAAATACTATTTATTTGCAAATAATATTCAGAGATAGCCCCAAAATAAAAGAAATGAAAATATCTGGTGAATTAATAATTAAATTTTGGATTGAAAATAATTACATCTTTATTCCTCTCTGAAGTATATTGTTTCATTAATTTACCTCTACTTATTTATTTGTAGTCTGTATAATTATAGTTTGTGCTCATTTTGGTAACTAGATGGAGAAATCAGCTTTTTTGGTAGAAAAACCCCTTGCATTTGCCCAGAATGTAGCAGTCAATTTATTTTTGCAGAATTCTGTATGATAGAATGTTTGACCTCTTTTCCAGTTACCAAAAATATAGATTCATTGTAATGCATTTATTTTGTTAATTTTGGATAATGTATGAAATTTTTTATATCAAATATTATAACAAGTTCTTAAGTTTCAATTTTTTTGGTGAATTATTAAATTTGCACAAAGTTACAGATTGTCTAAGTTGTGTTTTTAGCAGAGGTATATCTGTTGGCATTGTTTAAAAAATCTTCATTAAAATTTTTTTCTGCTCTCTATGAGCTTATTGGTGGTGAATTTAACAAGATACAAATATTTTAAAAACTAAGGATAATATTCCAAGAATGATTGTACAGCCAGTTACACAAAATTCTTACCACCTTACCTACCCGCTTAGCTGGCATGAAGCTCCATGAGAGTAAGTCTATCGTTTTCTATTGGCATGCCATGAGGGAGAGAACTGAGTGAAACACCTTGTCTGCACCTCTTTAAGTAGTTTCAAAACTTGTTGAACGCTTTTGTATAGATATAATTATCATAAACACAACTTACTAATCATTGTTGCTTGACATTATGTTAGCAGTATAGTATTAAAAAGGAATAAAGGCCGGTTTCCTTGTTTCAGCCTAAATCTTATGCATAATTTACTCTTCTCCCTAAAGATTAAGTATATGTTACTTTTATTGTCTAAATTATCCCTTAATATAAAACTTTATATCATTGCAACATCGAAGAGAACTATTTAATAATGTTTTTTGCTCATCATATCTGCAGGGTGAACTTTTTCGTAAGAAATTATCTATGATAGCACTTAAATTGTTAGACAATTAAGAGAAAATTCACTTCCTTGAATAACCTTAAAAGATGAAGAAAAACTGCACCAGATACTGAGAGTCAGACTAACGGATAGGGAGTATTTGTGACAGATAAATAATAGAAGGCAATAAGGAAACAATCAATTGTATTTCAAATACTTCATTTCTGCTGAAAAATTTTATTGAGAAGGCATGAAAAAACCTACTAAGGAAAGCTGAGACAAAAAGAGATGTTATCTGGATGAATACTCTGAAATAGAATCATTCAAAGTTAACCTGAAAAAGAACTAAAAATTAGAACCAAAACATATCACAAGGAAGAAGGAACAATTGTAGTTTAAGCCTCTGGTATTCCCTATCAGAATGAAGTTATTCTTATTTTTGAGGTAGATGTCCTTTCATGACTTCTTACAAGGAATATAGAATTCAATTCAGAATGGTTGAGAAACCAACTTTACAGTATAGTAAATTAATTGCATATTGCAGGTTTATTATCTAACATCCAGTTCAACAGGATATTTCAATTTAAACAATCTTTTGGTGGCTCTCCAACTAATAACTAACAGATAGTCCTAAGGTTTTTATTATGACTTAGAATTGGAGACTACTTCCAGTTAACTTTGGTTGGGATATTGAGATATAACTGTGAATAATATACAGCCATCAAACTTTAGTTACTGAAAAGAACTATATAGAAGACATCTGCAAATCTGATGGGTGCCATAGAATTAAAGGTTAATTGAATTTCCAAAATTTTCCATTATCATACCAAGATGATTTTCAGAATTATGCACTTACTGAAAGTAATAATAATAGTTTGTATGGTGCATAGATTCCAGAATGCCTCAAGCAAGTTATGTAACTGATAACATTTTAAAATATTTTATACAAAACTTGTACATACAAAGCCACATAATTTATAAAAATGTTTACCAGTTTCGGCATGAGTTAAGAAAATCATCAAAACTGTTTATCATCCAATTCTGATGATGGTGTAAACTCATGCCGAAACCTGTAAATGTTTTCATAAATTTTGTGGATTGTACAAGTTTTGTATTAGATTTAAAAATATTTTACGTTATTCCACCAAGTATCGCTGGGTAGAGTTGATTAATTTTATGTAACTGCTGAATTAGAACTCATGGCTGTTCACTAATAAAAGGAAAGGACTCAACCCATTTTGCAAATTGATGGCAATTTTTGTGAGAAGGAGATGAGAATACTGAATCATCTCCAACACAAATTTCAGTAGAATAAAAAAATTGAAAAGAAACATTTTCAAGTCAAATTACTTTTTTTAAATGTCATTAAAATAACGTGTCAAGAATCCTTGGTTCTGTGGAGTGTTCCTTTTTTAGGCTTTTCTAAGGGAAGATCATTGCAGCTGAAATTAGACCTTCAAAAATATTGATTTCCATAATTTGTAATGTTTGCAATGTTTAGGTGCATCTTATCGGACTTTGTTTCTCTACCTTTTGTTTTTAAAATGAATTACATAAACTCAAAGCTTTTACTTAATAAATCAATCAACAACAAACATTAAACAATGAAGAAATAATGATTAGCAAAACTAATATTCATTGAGTTCCTCATCGATAATATCACCAGATACATATTGTTTTCCATGTTTTCTTTCATTCCTTGTAAAGTATAGTTATTGATATAATATATTCAACTAACTCAAGCAATGAACATAGGAAATATGGCTGAACATTTTATTCTCTGTGCTTACGGTAGTCAAACTGTTTAATTTGTCTTGTAACATCAATAAAGCTAAATAAATTGTGTTTTGAAGATGATCTTACCCGATTGACTAAAGTTACTATTACAATGCAGCCAAAATGCACATGCAATTTTAAACACATTTACAGAGTTGCTAACCCTTTGATGATTCACTGTTGCTGTAACTTGAAGATTCTGCATTGATTACTGATAACTTTTACCCCTAAACATAAAGTTAGTTAAGATTTAGATTTACCCATTGGCTTGCGAAAATAATAATTCTACAGTTAGTGATGTGTATTAGTTTACAAACCCCATCAAATCTATTAGTACAATTAATTTCTAATAATAGGACAGTTTAGGTACTGCCATAGGTAACTATTGAAGCTTGCTTGTAGAATTAAAAGAAGGTTGCCTTAAATCAGCTTGAACATTTCCATTGTATACAAATTTCAGGAATTGATTGCTGCATCAGAAGGAAATTTCTCAAAGTAAACCTTGAAAATTGCATCCTGCATTTTGCTGAGTATGATTAAATGAGAAAGTATCAGAGAAGTTAACAGAAAAAATATTCAATTTTTTTCTCATCTTAAACATTAGTTGCCATCATTGAAAAGGGCCTCTCAGAATTATAACATGGCAAAACTTTAGAAAAGTTAAAAGTGAATTTGAAGCATTTTTGACTGAGATATCACACACCATTGACAAATTAGTCGTTTATCTTAAGGCAGTCATATATAGGAAATAAATATATATTGAGTGAGATAATAGAGAAGGTGAGTGAACGGGTTATGCTTATGAAAGAGTTCACTGCTCCTGCTCAAAGTTACTAACTGGGTGACAAGGAGTATGAGGATTGTAACTACCTATTGAATGTCCAATTCTATCCAAAAAGTCTGTAATTGATAGCTGTCATAGACCTTCAGTTGCTAAATGTGTGTATATGTATTTCAGTGTTTTACAGCTGTCGCTGCTTCCCGATTTCTATCAATCTCTATCAAGCCAATCCCTGTCTTGAATTCCTCACTATATCATTGCTTCATTCACTCCTGTAACTTAATTTTCAAATTTATCATGGTTGATTTAAATGAACTATTACTGTAAGGCCCCACTGAATGTGGAAAGATAAAGATCATTCAGTATTCAATGGCAAAAACATGTACAAATTCCACAGTTACTAATGAGTTACCATGAGTAACATCTACTCACCACTCCTAACAGCCCTTCCCCCACTTTTATCCCCACCCCTACCCCCATTTCAATACACTGACAGTCATCACTGCCTTTCCTTACTTTCTTCTCCCTCTCTCCCCCTTCCCTCCCATTCTTATGTATAACGTCTTGCTCCTGGTTCCTCTCAGTTCTGATGATGGCATAAACTCATATGGAAAATGGTAAACATGCTAAAAATTTTGTGGAATTTGTACAAGTCTTGTCATTAAATACTGAATGATCATGAAGTTCCACCAAATTTTGGAAATTTTAACTAACAGTATTAGCTATATTCAAAACCAGCTATCCACCAAGAGGGGTCTGGGTGCAAAATTTCCACATTGGCCCATTATAAGCTTCTTATGCCCATATGATACGAACTTGGACAGCATTATAGTTTAGGAGACCTTAGGCAAAAGTATTTTATTAGACCCCTATGAGTTGGCATATTTGTTGTTTTCTAAGTTTATAATCAAAGCATAAAAAATATAGGTAGTTTTGTATCCATTCAAAATTGAAAATTTATATTTTATGAAGACAATATCCCTAGGATGTTAATAAAGCTATTATTTATTTTATATGGACAACTTTCTTGCAATTTCTCTGATATTATTTCACTGTTGTCTAAAGATAGAAAAATTTCACTTTCTATTGAAATAATAGAAAGGTCCTTTATTGAATCATTGTAGATCAGGTTTTATTATCTTTACCTTTGAAGAAATATGCTTAGTTGAAGCTACTGTCATTAGAATAGTCATCAGAATTCAATAAGCGATAGAGGTATTTGAAAATACCTCATTTGTTCTATTGTCTAGTGTATATTTCAGAACATTCAAAGATGATAAATATTAGAGTAGAATGCAGGACAGATAAGGGTTTGTAAAAGCAATCATATAAAAGGAATTCTCTTAAGGAAACACATTTAATTCATTGAAATATCAATGTCACCAAAGGGAGGAAAGTTAATTGTAAGTTCAAAATCAAGGAGAAAGGATGACACATTGTGTCTGACCTTCTGGTATACTTATAACACATTGGACTTTTTTTTCTAAATCATTTACTAAAAATTCCAGCTGTAAAGATAAAGTTTGTAAAGTTCACTAATACTATGTGGATTGGATTTAAACCAACTTTGATTAAGCAGGGGATTGATAGATGATGAAGTCGAGTGCTTCTGCCTATGGCAAAATTGTCTGCCATTATCGGAAGTGTGGGAGGAAGTAGAAATTCTGTGTGTAGGCATTTGCATGCTGCTTGTTTTTTATCGTTGCATTTTTCTTTCTCTCCATGTTAATTAATTTGCTCAGAGTATAGAGGAGAAATCTGCAGCAGTGCATGGAACCAAAATGCAATGTGATAGTCTCTTCTAAAAAAAAATGTCCTATCACTTCATAATGACCTAAAATTTGTTGTTGAATTATTTATGAGTCAGAAAAAAAGGAATTTCAAGCTGCAATGGAAGAACTGATAGCTTGAAATAGGTATACAAATATCCTGTTTGAGAGTAGGAATTTTTTTTTAGCTAACTGAATCTTATGTGGACAAGAATTTTGGTTTGTCGTTAACAAATTTTAGCAGTAGGCCACTCAAATTATTGGTTTTTAATTCCTTTCAGCTTGTATGTTTTTAATAAAAGGGATGATTTTATAAGTTTTGAAGATTACACCAAGTAGGTTTGTGATAGTATATTGAATTTAAATGTAGTTGAAAGGAAAACCTATGAAAATCTTAAAAACTTACCTATCGTGTTTTTCTCACTAGTTTTTGTAAGTTCTGCACTTCTTCATTCTTTTTCTAAAACTTTACCTTTGGATTACAGATGGAGATAAACCTCTAGTTTAAACCCTTTTCCTGACAAATTTTGAAATTATTTTTTATGTATACATGAGATGGGTTTTTACCTCATTTTGTCACACTCACAGCATACCCAGTGAGAAAATACTGGATATAGTGATTTAGTAAATTTAGGTTGACATCTACTGAATATATTTTAAACTATTACAATATGTGATACAGAAAAATATGGTTCTATCAGGAATGAAACTGTATGTAGTGGGCAGCCAGTACCATGCACAGGCATGCCAAATTTTTATAGATCATGCTGCCTTTATCTCACATGGGCAAGATAGACAAATGGTTTAATTATAGCTCTGGTAATATATCACTGAAAAAATAGAAAAAAATCTTAAATGAAAACAAGCACATTATGCAAATTATAGACAGATTTCTTAGGACTGAGTAGAACTAAGTGAATGATAATTTTTTTTATTAAATTTTTTAAGTAAATTGCATGATACTTTTATATTTTTCTGTAAATGGAATTTTTCATGTAAGATGTTATTATTTTGCAAATGTCTGTTTACATTTCATTTTATAAACACAATAGCATGAATGACTATCTTAACTTTTTCCTTTGTATGACAGTAAGATAAAGCTGAGTAGCCTAATATTTTCACCAGAGCTCTTAGTAAGTTCCAATATCTCAAGCATTTTAAAGTAACAAAAGGAAATGTAACAATTGATCCTGAGAGAGTTTTAGATGAGTTTATCAGTTGGCAGTTCTATTTTTTTATAGTTAAGCACCTTGGGCATCAAATTTTTGCTGTTTTGCTGTCTATGTAACAATTAAATATCAAAGAAGAGAAATTTTCAGAGGAAGAGATTTTTCTCATTTGTTCCTATCTGTATGGAATCATTTGACAGGGTCATGTAAATATTTGGAAATCATTTATACTGAGGTTATAATTTAAGGAGAATTCTTACATGTATTATTATTATTATATACAAAGCCGTCGCAGATAGACTTGTGTCTGGAGGTGACGTTCATAAAGTACAACTTTATACATTACAACTGCTTCACAATATAAGCCCACTATATACTATGAACACAATACAAAAATAAATTCATATATAATACAGTGTCAATGAATGAAAACATAAATGAATTACCACCCATCTACAATATCAACACATGACATCAACTTCTATAATTAAAATACATCATTAAGATATTTACAATGTATCCAGTATAGTACTACGCTAACTAACATCAACTACATTAATTTTATGTACAGAATTAATTGTCATGCAAGACTTTTCAGGGTTCCTGATAGGCCTTCATGGCTACCGTAGCGTAGGCATGTTAGATAAACTTGAATTTATGTTAGATAAACTTGAGTTTCAGCGGTACTTCATATGATTGCGCCAAAAAATTTAAATAGATGGATACATTATTCCTTTAAATGGATTTCCATAATATTAATTCCTTTCACTTTTCCGTAAATTGTAATTATTTCATATATCCAGTAATAATACCAATAGTATGCTATACAGAATCATTAGTGTATGGCAGAACTTTTGTTTTGGAAGCTTTTCATAGTTATTATTGTGCATTATCCTAATGCTATACTAGCAGGGGCAGATCTATGAATTCAATGAGGGAGGTTTCTATTTGACTAGAGGTTTATTTAAGACAACTTCCTCGTGAACTCCCCTCCAATTAGCCTCTGATTAATCCTCCCATTAAAATGCTGTTTTATCGTGATGAATGTAGTAGAGGTATAATAGAAAAACTTTACAATTTGATTTTCATTCAAAGTTCCCTTCAGATGTTATGCAAAGCCAATACTACAGAGTCACGAAGCAGGGGCCAATTGTCCCCATAGCCTCCACCCAGGATCCACCAATGGGTCCTTGAAGTTTATGTTAAAGCTTAATAATTGTTAAAAAAACCTGAAGATACCTGCAGATTAGATGATCAAAAAATAATTATTTCCTATAATATCCGTGTTTAATAGCTGCAAGGGAATTTTTGTTCTTAGAATAAGAAAAACTTTTACATACTGCTGAATCTAATTATTAGATACAAGCCTGTCATTCACTTATAAAGGTTGCATTCATATTAAAAAATTTCCCTTTCCTTTAACATACTCTGACTTCTTTTCTTTAGAAGAGCTAGTTTTGATTAATTTCCTAGCTAGTACATAAGATAGGAACAGTTGTAATTATCAAATAATATATATATTTTGTACATGTGAATTGAGAGGCACTGAAGTAGTTTGATAACAATTATGTCTTTATGTAGGTTTTACACTCTCCACACCATGAGATTCCCTCCTGGGTCACAGCCCTTCCGGGAGCTTCATTTTGGCTGTGGAATTTGGCACAGGCAACAGCAAAGGGGTTGGTATCAGTCTCTAGCAGGTGGTGGTCTTGCGCCTAAGAGCAAGGCAGTGGAGCGAGTTACAGGATGAGCGGCATCCACTCCCCAAGGGAATCGTGCACAGGTGGTGGCAGTAGTGAATACAGGGATGGACTTACTTCAAGGATGGTGGCATGTGCAGATGATGAAACCTTTCACCGAAATTCGCCTCGCCCCCCCATTCCAGGTTTGTATGCTTGAGATTTTTTAACATGATTAGTAGTTCTTTGGCCTTAATTTAACTGCAAATTTACAGATGCAAATACCCTTAATATCAAAATCTAACTCACTCTCCTTTTAAACTTTTGAATTTAGCAGTCCCTAAACATTCTTGCTTAAAACTGCAGTTAGTCAGAAATTAGGTTCATATAACATTTATTATTTTTATGAAGAAATTACTTCATTTGTCAGAAAAAATGCTGACTCTTCATAATGAGGATGATTTGCAGGTAATATTTTTTATTGAAAATAACTGTAAGTATTTATTAACCTGCAATATTCAACAAATATGGAACTTAGCAAAAATTTTAAAATTTCTCATGGTCATAAATTACTTAAACATTTACATAGGAGACCGAAAAATGCATTTGATTGATTCTTTGAATATTTTTGTCTAAGTAGAGCAAAAAAGATGATGGAATTTGATGAAGATTTTATGTGTATGGTAATTTGTTTTTTCTCTAAATAAACATCCTTCTCAATTACTATGAAGTATAAATATGGTTTGGTGAAATGTAAGATCAATTTAATTTTAATTTTAGGTGAAGAAAATGAGTCACGGTGTTTGGGGGTTGAGTCAATTGAAGTTGGAGAAGGATATGAGTCTCCCTCAAAGGACTGGGCTTCAAAACGTTGCAAGTCCACCCTTGGAGCTATTGGTTCACCATGTCATACACCACGCCACCTTGCATCTTCATTTTTACCCATCCATCGCCTGGCTACTGATGCTACCTCCCATCCTGATGGTATGGACTAAATATTTTTGAACCTGAAATTAAGTACCATGTTTTATCAATACCCACTGTTATTTTGTCTACATATTTCGGTAAAGTTAGTCAGTCACTCTTCCTTTATCTTTAACTGACCATTGTGGTGGAATAGTTAAAATGCTTTCTCCCACCAAGGTCCTGGGTTCAAGTCCCAGGTAACTGGGTTTATTGTGGCTAGGGCATGATTGTTTGCATTCCTCATCTACTTTAGGCTTAAAAGTTATCAAAATAGATTTAATTTATGATCCCTGTGTCCATAAATAATATCCTATGTTGTTTTCTACTTTTCAACTAAATAGTGATCTTCTTAATGATGTGAACCAATGCAGCAACATTCTTATGAACCGGGATATAATCAAAGAGTATTATTGATAAAAATGTAGTTCCTCTGAGTTATTTCACCCCAAACTCACATCCTGTACTCTTTATGTCATACCTGACAGTGATATCTACTGTTTAAGATGGGGGGTGATTTTCCATTGATTTTTTTCAGGGGAGAAAGATGGTGTCTGTAGTTCTTTAGTTGGTTGCATGGGATACCAACTTTGTGCCAAGTGGGAGTTGTTAGTGACTCAATGAGGTATCATGAAGATGACTACCTTAATCTGTTAATGGGATCATATTGACATAATTTAGGTGCTTCACACCTATGTGTATTGTAACGGTTCTTTTTCCTTTATCTCCGCATAAAATAAAAAGAAAAACCGAAACTTATTTCCAAAAGGAAAGACAAATAATAGTCGTCAGCAATTATTATTCTCAACAATCTATTCTTCGGTTACACAAAATATGTTCACGGCCACACAACTTCTGCTGCCGGAATCCTACGCGAGGTCTTCGTCAGCGGCTTCCCCGGAGGCACCCTGCCGATCAGCTGTTTTTCGTCCTTTTCGGGCGGGTCCTCTCTCCTCTCCGCTACGACTCTCTCCTCCAATCGTTGTCCCGGTTCTTGCTTTTCTTTTTTGCTCAGGTCCCTCGCTGCTAAACCCACGAAGCACCCTCGCGCCCTCAAGCGAACCTCTCCCTCAACCCACAGACACAAGCGAAACGAAATCACAAAACCCAAACATTATTAACAAATCAACAATCAAACAAAACCTTGAGAATAGAGACTCTTGCACGTACAAAAAAATATACAAGCTCCACACAAAGCAAAAAGAAAAAAAGATTTAACAAATAAATTAAAACTACCTAATGGGTTGTTTCTGTTACAATATTAATTTAATATAAATCAGGCTAGTGGATAAAAAATTATACCGATTTAAAAAGGAGTGTAGATTGAGGATTTCATCATAAAATGCCAGTTGCCATAGGATATTCTCTATAAATTTAAGTGAACAGATCAATATGTAATTAAAGTTCATATTAATATTTCATATTGGCTTTGAAATTGGGTAAGTGAGTGTTGTGCCGCCCCCTCTAATGGAGAGTGCGGTCGCCACAAAGAACAGGTTCTTGCCTTTGGTCGTCGGGAAGCGTCGAAGAAATTAAAATATCTCCGTAAGAAAAGAAAAAACAGATTTATTTTACCTTAATTAACTAGTTGCTAATACCGGAGGTGCGAGCGGTGCGGGTGGTCGAGAGCGGGGGTCGGCGGTAACGTCAGTCACAAGCGCGGATTTCGGCAGCAAGTCCTCTCTGATGCACAATCAAAGAATCCCCCGTTAATGATTGCTTGAAGGAAGGCTTGAAGGCCTATATACGAATGGCCTTCTGGGGGAGACTCTAGGGGGAATGTGGCTCTTCGTTGACCAGGCGTTGCAAAAGGGCCAAAGTGCAAGGAAGAAGTGGGGGTCGTAGAGGACATCCGAATGTGCACTTTGAGGAAAACATATTTTCCTCTGGGTTTGTGCAAATGGAAGTATCTGGGGATGGGGTGCTTGCAGTGTCGGAAGGACTTAGAAGTTAACGAAAAATAGTGCAACCCCGAAAACAACTTATTTTTGAAACACGACTGGAATAGAGCTCAAGGGCATGATGGCGGAACCGTGCAAAGTCCGATTGGGAAAATAGGATCCGGCACTGTCCGCTTTCCGTTTCTCGAACAAGGGGGAAGGGGATTCGAGGTGGGGCAATACAATTAATAGAATAGCCCCGGCATTACATGAGTTACCCCCTCCAAATATTGATTCAGCAAGTACATTTTAAAATTTTATTATCTTTCCCATGAAATTTTCATCTTTCACTGGGAAACATTCAATAAATCTGTTAAAAATATAAATCTGTTATAAATTAACAACAAAAATAAAACAATGAAGAAATAATGATTAGTAATATCAAAATCTAACTCACTCTCCTTTTAAACTTTTGAATTTAGCAGTCCCTAAACATTCTTGCTTAAAACTGCAGTTAGTCAGAAATTAGGTTCATATAACATTTATTATTTTTATGAAGAAATTACTTCATTTGTCAGAAAAAATGCTGACTCTTCATAATGAGGATGATTTGCAGGTAATATTTTTTATTGAAAATAACTGTAAGTATTTATTAACCTGCAATNCATGCAATTTTAAACACATTTACAGAGTTGCTAACCCTTTGATGATTCACTGTTGCTGTAACTTGAAGATTCTGCATTGATTACTGATAACTTTTACCCCTAAACATAAAGTTAGTTAAGATTTAGATTTACCCATTGGCTTGCGAAAATAATAATTCTACAGTTAGTGATGTGTATTAGTTTACAAACCCCATCAAATCTATCAGTACAATTAATTTTTAATAATACAACTGTTTAGGTACTGCCATATAACTATTGAAAAAGATAAATGTCCTATTCTTTTCTCAGAGTCATTATCTCATACACTGGATCCTGAGCATAGTGGCCATAGGTCCTCTTCATCAAATTCTTTGCCTGACTCAAGTGGTACACCTCCATACCTACGATGGGCTCGAAATCTTCGCTCTCTACTGGAGGATCCTGATGGGGTTGAGTTATTCCGCAGGTATCTGGAGGGTGAGCAATGTGCAGATACGCTCAACTTCTGGTTTGCCTGTGAAGGACTCAAAAAGCAGCCTAATGATGATCCTGGTCGCATAGCACAGTTAATTAAAGTAAGTTTTTTGTTCCCCTTTTAAATTTTCCATAGATCTAGTTGCATTGTATTGCATAGACCACTTTCAGATTTTTAATTATGTGCCCCGGAAATTTAATTTATTGTGAGCTTAATACACAATACACATGTTATTTTTACATCAAACTAAAGGTAATTCTACTATTTTCTTTTTATATTTTTTTTCACTGGTGCAGATGAACTATGTTTATATGAAGAAATATTTAAACAAAGGTACCAAAGAAACGGCACTTTTTGTTTGAAAAAGCTTGTACTTATAAAATTAATTTGCAAGGAAGCTGCACAACCTACTCACCTAAAAATTTTTAATTTAGCCATATTTTAGATTTTACATAAGTTAAGTGAAGAGATGTTGCCAATTGTCCTTCGGTGGCCTCCATCACAGTCTGTATGTCTCCCCACTTGTATGCGAGAATTCCTTTACTTCACCGAATTCTTCTAAATATTGTGCTTGAAATAAAATATAAATGATGAAGCCATCTTGTTACTCACCCCTTAGTTTTTAATGGTCCTCGTTGTCACAGTCACTGCTACTGAAATTGACCAAGTTTATTATTACGGGTTCAATTAAGTCTTCTACTACAGGGTCATTAATCCAGTAACTATCTTCTATTTTAATGACATGCTGGACTTCTTTTTTCCAGTCTGATTCTGAGATGTTCCCTAAAGCTGTCATACAAAACTGCAGTATATCTTTCACTTAATGCAACTTATTATTTTTTGACACCCAGCTTTTAACTTTTGCCCTTATCAGTCACAATGTGCAACAAGAGTCCACAAAAGCATTACTTCCTTACCACCATCCTCAATTATTTTATCAAGAAGGTACTTGAAACACATTTCCTTTCTCCAAATTCAATTAATTCTGTTTTTGTAAGCGAATCGTAACTGACTTGAGTGTCATCTTCTATCACTGGATGCTCAATGTATGTCTCTGTAAACCAGTCTATAATTTGGGATTTCTCTCAATCCATTGTGGGATTTTTGTGCTTGGATCTTGCATCATGTGACAATGAGCACAATCTAGAACAAAGGCAGATTTATCAGGAAGTCTGCTGGTATTCACCGGAAATATTCTTCATAATGTTGCGGATTCATTTTGGAGTAATAGTGCAATTGACTTTTTTCCCCAAATACAAGCATAGGATTTCCCCAAAGACATCAACTTAAGGGTCCAAGAAACCATTTTGGCCCACAGTGTGCAGTATTAATATGAGCTTCCCAGCTCCTGATGGTATTCTTACTCTACCTTCCCAACTGTTTACTTCCTGGATTATTCCACGATCAAAATTAATGGAATCAGACAAACTATCTACTTTTTCCTGCCATGCATACTTCACACTATAATTCACTCCACACCATGTCTTGTCAGTATAAAATATATCCCAACCTGCTGCTCTGAATCTTTTGATAGTGCAAAGATATGTAAAGTGTTGGTCCAAAATGCACTGACTTTCCATGAGAACAGGCTTATTATATAGCCTGCAAAAGGAGAATCCCATTTTAGCATTGTGCTGTCACTAACATCAGGGAAATCCTCCATTTTGGACCTCAGCTCATGCAGAACTTTTGAAATTGTTGGGATTTCCTTCCTGAAGAAAAAGCTGTGCACTTTCCCTAGGATCAAAAAGAATTTAGTAACTTTAACCTTAAAATGTTGCTTTTTACTGGGGACATTTTCTGTCATACTTTATTCAGAGGGATTCCTTCACACTTATTTCTCATAAAGATATAGATTACCCTTTGGTAATCTCTTGCAGTAGCCAGTGGCACAGCTTTAGGAGCATTATAATGGGAGACAACTACATATACACAGCCATTGAGACATTTGATGTCACAGAATAATCGCCTCCCTTATTTTCCGTCATTAACTTTCACTGATTAATTAAACCACTTTTTATTTCCTGCTCCCCGATATATAAAAGTAGAACTTTCTGTAATTCACCAGATGATAGCTAGCAGATGATGGCAGCACCCTCAGGCCAGGTGTTGTAATTTTAAAATTAAGCTTGTCGAAATACAGAAGTTATTTACTTCCATTTCATAGTAATTTTTTAATAACATTAGGAATATGACTAGATGGATTTTTAACTTTTATGCAAGCTGTGCCATTTCCTTGCAATTGACTTTATACGTCACAAAAAAGCCATGACAAGCAAAAGGTACCATTATTTAGCTCTTCGTCTGCACCAGTGATGATAGATATCATATGATTTGAAGGATCCATCATAGATGGCAGCTCTTTTTATGCTTCCAAGAAAACATTCTATTTTTATAAACAGGAAAACTATGACCCAAAAAAAGCTAATTTGAGAACCAAAAATAATTTTGTAGAACAATATGGATCCCTATTCAAATTAGACTCATCAATTTGTAAAATTTTAATTGTTATCTTGTACATCGAACTTAATTGGTTGTAAAGGTCCTCATGTCGATAGGCTTGGTGTTGGTTGCCACAGTATTCTTGTAATATAATTCTGCAAAATGGCTGTGTGTGTTTTAAATTTATATGGAAAAAAATATAAGATCATAAGTACTAAAGACACTAATGAAAAGTCTATTTTACAAAAATTTTAAAATCATTCATATTTTTTAAGGAATATGGTAGCTACTACTCATGAGAGATGAAGTGCACCCATTATAAGTGAATAAGAGAATTTTGCATAACAATTAAGACATGTTTATGTGTAATAAAAACAGGAATGTTGAGATAATATTAAAATGTGTAACAATATCATTCCCTAATTGTTTTTTCTTGTTTGTGTTCATAGTTTTTAATTTCAGTCATACATTTTTCATTTTTTAATTACATTCTAAAATTAAATTTCTACAGGATGCACAGGATAGAATCGTGTTTGTAGAGCAATTAATATGTTACCAAATGCTTTTATACATCCAATAATTTAGAATAAATTACTAACTGATGTGTTTCTTTATTGCAGGTTATCCACCGAAAATTTTTTCCAAGGGCTGTAATGGCTGTTCCAGAAGAAATGCGTCGGGAAGTGGCAAGGCGTGTGCGGGAATCCACTACCTCCTCGTCCACAACTCCCGCCACCTCAGCCACCTCACCTTTAACCCCACCTGATGCCCCCAATGTCTCCTCACCTGCCACCCTCCAAAATAATCGGCCAGACTGTCATGTCTTTGACTCCGTCCAGAGAGAGGTTGAGCGTCATATCAATGAGACAACTTACCCAAACTTCCTTCGTTCTGAGCTTTATCTCAATCACGTCCAGTGCATGCAAAGTGGAGTTGGGAGTGGAGTGCCAGGGGTTCCAGCTCCTGGGGGTGGTAGTGGCAGCAGTAGTGGGAGCAGCTGTGGGGGTGGTGAAGAGGCAGCTATTAGTTCCTCTGTTGCCACAGGACCCCTTCCAACTGTGCATGAAGACTCTGAGTTGGTGGTAACTGGAATCGATAGTGTGCAGTGTTCATCTACTGGTGGAGCTCCAGCATCCCAGCTTGATCCTTTGTTGCCTTTGACTAGGGACATGTTACTGGTCACTCAAAACAGTCGAGCATTGGAACTTAGACCGAAGCCTGAGGCATATGCTGGGTATGTCCTTCCTTTTGAAATGCCAGTATTTCCTCATCTCTTTGCATGATCTTTATATTTAATGGATGGGCTTGTATATTTTTACAGTATTTTTGTTAACTGAGCTGCTGTAAAATTGTTTTAAATAGTGTATCAACAAAGTGTGGTTGTAGACTTGTTTTTATAAATGAAACTTTGTTGATTTTTTTAATTTTAAGAAGTATATACAGGAGAATCTCATTACAGAGTATACTTGTGGATTGTGACTGAAATAGCATCATACCCTGGGGCAAAGTTTAGCAATTAGAGGCCTTGGACACAAGGGCATCTTCAAGGCCCCACCAAGCTATTGTTCACCTTAGAAAACAATGAAACATCCTTTGTTTGGGTTTTCTTAATAGTGGGGTCCTCAGCTAGTGAATTTAATGGTAAATCTAACCCTGATCATTAAGGAAAGAGAAAAGAAGATGCTGGAAAAGCTTATCTCATTAAGCAAATGGAAAGGTGTACCTATGTCATTTGCAGAGACGAGTTACCTAGAGTAAGATGTCTACTAAATTTTCATCTAGAATGGAATTTTGTCCTACCACATATCCTGTCCTCATTCACCTATTCAAGAGATTCTGGAAATGTGAAAGGCTTCTTGCCACCTCTCTTTAAATGAAGCATCAGAGTTTTGATGCTCTTTTTTTGGATTCCCAGTTAATGTTGACCCCTGAATTTTTTTTATCAGAGTTATATTCATTCACCTTATTGATATAGGGATTGAAATATGACTGTGAGTTAACCCATAGAGCTAAGATGCACTTGCACGTCAATAACGTGCACATGCTAGGTAAGTCTGGCTAGACGCAAATGTGTGGCAGTGAATGTGTTAAGGTTCATCTATTATCAAAGTGGCCCATACACATCCAAAGTGATTTCTGAACAAATGATGTGTCAGACATATTTTTCCAACACTTTCTATTGATAAATTCTAAGTTTTATTGGCCTATAATATAAAATCTTACATTTTATTTACTTTATCACAAAACCTCTGAAATTTAAGGCATTATTCATTTAGCAGAAATGTTCATAATCTTAGGAACAAATTAGGGGGAACTTTTATCGAGAATCTGAAATTCTTGATCAAATGCTTGGAAATGCTGTAAACAATTCATCATAGAAATGAATAGCATTAGAAGAAACACTCAACATGATAATTTGAGGTATTTAGTAAATAACTCCAGATTTCATTTAGTTAAACCATTTTTAAAACTCAAACAAAAAAGTATTAATTTTGGTTAAATAGATTGAAAAGTATGACTCTTTGCTTGTAGAGCTCTCTTAGAACTTATACACTTTTCACTAGCTAACAGTTTTTTTTTATTTCTTCCTCTTGTTCATAAAAATAATTGCATTATTTTTATTGAAAGCATCTCCTCCATCTTTATATCTAAAGCATAAATTTAAGTCTTCAGTATCAAGCTGTATGTATAAAAATCCTTTATATATAAAATTATGTACATTGGACACTTAGAACAAGAACCCCTGAATTACAATACAGTTTGATTCTTTTACTTTTAAAGGAAATTAATGCCTCTTCTCACGCATTTATATGACAGTTATTAGCCAATATAAAACTTTTTAGGACCAACATAAATAGCTCCTGTCTGAAAGTTTTTTTTAGCAGCAATTAATTATAGCACTGTACATCACTTTGGGCTAAATTGGTTTCTTTGGAGGCTTACTATCTTATAATTTATCTGGGTGTAATTGAAGAATTTAGCCAAGATTTTGCTTAGATATATTTTACAGTCATTTTACATACATTTAACATAGTTGTTTTTGAATGTTGGTAAGCCATGGCCTAAAAATGTAATTAATTACAGTTGAGCTCTTATTTCTTAGCTGATTGGTTCAGGAGGTCTTCATATTAAAACGTAATTAAATTTAAATTAGAACACGATATTTTTGTCACGTTGGCCCTTTGAAAAAAAATTGCTGTAGATCTCTTGGTACAAAGTACCAGCTATTGGAAGTTAAAAGAAATTATATCTGGAAAGGTTTTGTATTGCTAAATTTATTATATTTATCTTGATTAGTGAGAAGAAGATTACTAGATTTTGGATCCCAAATGATTAGGTACAAGAATTTAGATATATTGTTTCAAACATTGCAGTCCTTATCTGTTTCAATTAGGCACATTTGTAAAACTATTATTGTATCATCAATAGAACTTCTTGTTGATTAAAGTGTTTTATTTTGTGATAATTTAGCAACTTATGTCTTCTCCATTGTTGTTACTCTCTATTTCTTTCTCTGATGACCTTTCAGTCCTGCAGGATGTAATATTTTATCTCATCCCCATTCATTTCAAGTGTTTTAAAATTTGTATTTGCATTTAATTTTTCAAAAATACTGTAATGAGATTCTTCATGTATGTAAACACAGTAATTATCATTTGCATCAGATTTAGTATAAATATTTTTTAGAATTGTTTTGACTGTGGTAAGTTATTGGGAAGTGAGGAAACTGTCATTGCTCTTGATGGATTAGGTTGGTATTTTGTGTTTTTTCTTTCCATATGTTTGAGGCATTTAATATTAAACATTGATGGCACTCAATTTATTCAAAAGTTTTTGAGGAACTACAATTGGAAAGTTTAGATTTGTAAGGTCTTGCTTTCCATGTTCCTTTACTCTGACCATCTGCTTTGAAATTTTTGAAGGTTTGACTGATAATATAGGAACTGGAAAATTCTCAGAACCTTACCTCCATTCAGAATTTAGCATTAAAGTTAATAAAAGATGTGTGGCCACCAGTGATGGGAAAAGTACTGAAAAAATGTAATCGGGCTCAATTACAATTACACTCAAATTTGTAATTAATTACAATTACAAATTACTCTTTGAAAAAGTAATCAGTAGGATTACAGTTACTTTTTATTTTGCTCCTGTAAATGACGCAATCACAGTCAATATTTTCTCAAACAGGGAGTACTAACATGCAAATCAACATTTGAGTTATTCTTTACTGCCATAGTATTAAAGAACAATTAAAATGTTGGATTTAGGCACTATGATTACTACAGTAATTATAGTGCCTAAATATTTATGTTCTACCAAAATTTACACCTGTGGTTGAGAATAAGAATACATCATGCAAATAAATAGAAAACACTCTCAATATAATGAATATACTTAAGGTAAAAACATCAATTTTTAAATATTTGAATTTAGTTGTAAAATATTTGAATTTACTTTGTACAGTGTCCATGGCTGATGTCTTGATTTGATTCTTCTCCTTGTACACACAGCGATTGCTTCCTCTCTTCACCACGTCCGCCGATGACATGAGAAGGTTTACGTACAAGCCGGTTGTATTTGTATTGCCAAACTTATATCGCGTAACCCATGCAATATAGCTACATTGTAGCATTTATATTTTTACCCACATTCACATATCCTTTGACCCTTATCTAGTTCTCGAAAGCAGCTCCTGGCGGGAAGTCACCCCTCCCCTCCGTGAAATAGGGAACCGAAACTCCACTCAGCAAGCAGAGGACGTAGAAACAGAATTGCATAACCCGCGCCATGTAGCTACACTGTAGCATTTACATTTTTTGCTGTATTCACGTATCCTCTGTCCCTTCTCAGGTTCTCCAAAGCAACTCCCCTCCCAAGAGAAGAGAAATTCGGCTCTAGGGTGAACAATGTAGTTAGAACTGAGATTAGATGGGTTCAGCGCACCAGGAATTCAAATTTTCAATTTCGATTACTCAATTTTAACGATTACTCGCACGAGCTTTGAAGTAGATTACCAGTAAAAATTACTTTCTTAAAAATGTATCGATTACAAGTAAAAAATAACCAAAATGTAATCGTTACAAGTAATTTGATTACTTTTACTTCGTTACATCACATCACTGGTGGCCACAATAATTTTGATGAAAAAATTCAAAATTTGATTAGTAGTAACATGTAAGTTAGAAGAGCCATGACATGTATTTTAGTATTTGTATATATTAATCTATGCAAATGTAATTTTTTTTTTCAAGTGAATGTACACTTGATTAAGTCAATTTCAAGACATAGATTACTTCCTTGGATCAGGGTAATGGGAAACCTGTTTAGATTGCGTACCAGAGTCGGTCAAATCCATCACAAAATTGTTTGAGGTCATATTCTTTTAAGTAGTAAGTGGTTATATAAATAATGAAGAATTTATAGAATGAAAAAAAATGATGGTTTTTGCAGAAAAGTAAGAACGCATGGTAAATAGAGAATGTATATGTCATAGACAAATTTCATTGGACAAATAGGCTTATTTTGCCTTTCCTTGCACTTATGTGATATATAGTCAGTTGATGTACTACACCTTGAATTACAAAATGTAATTTTCACAAAAGAAAAACTAAAGCAACTTAGATTTTTATTAATAAAACTGAAAATGCCTCAAGGAGCAACTTCTGGGAAAAGGAAAAACCATGGCTGATTTAAAATTCTATTTTTTTGGGTTTTATGTACCCAGGTGGCCATATGCAAGGGTTAATGACATTGTCTTATATCTGTATGTCATCCTCACCCCTCTATTACCCACGAAAGAGAAAAAGTTTCACTTTTTCTTTTTCTTTCAGCTAATTTTTACTATTCTTGTGCAGCACTATATTTGAAGCCTAAGTAGAAGTAGAAAAAATGGTGATAATATGTAAATAATTCTGTTGTGCCACACATTGATTAATTGATTTCAATTTGCCACATTTTTGCCTCAGTATAGACATTTTATTTGAGACTCAATATATGTAGTATCAAATATCCGCATGGCCAGCATGTATATGATATAAGGTGAGTATGTGAGTAACATATCATTTCTTAGTTTGTTTATACTTGAGTTTGTGCTGTTTGGCTTGATTTTGAATAATTATTTGTAAATTTATTTTGGTCCGTCTTTTTTTTCTTTTGTTTGGTTGGTGATGCACGGATACTAGGCTGTATTTGCGCCAGCAAGGCATGCTGCCCAGTCCTTACCACCACCACCTTAACTCCCCCACTCCTTCACCCTCCCACCATTCTCGCCATCACAGACCCTTGCATCCTCATGCCACCCACATTCCTACCCACTTACTCCAACCTCAAGCCCCACATCCACACCTTCAGTACTCCTCATACAACCCAGTGTCAAGGCAGGACAGCGAGTTGCAGAGCCTCTCATCTGATGCACATACTGATGACACCATGTCTCTTACTGACAGTTCTGTGTAAGTTGCTTTTGTTCGATGCTGCAAAATCTTGTCATAGAATTGCACCCAGCAATGTATTGTTTATTTACAGAACCTTTGGATGGTAATAACTGGTATAGTATTATTGTTTTATTACCATTATTTTGCTTAAAATGTTTATTTGATATGTTTTGGTAATGCTAGGTATTCCTGCATTATACATTGGAAATGTTTTTCATATGATATGAATTGTTCTTATGTTGTTCTTTGTGTTTTGTGTTGTAGAATGTTTTTAAAGTGCTATTACTTGAAAGAAATAATTGATTCATTCCTGGCTTAATACAAGTATAATGGCCTATTCAAATTATATATTAAAAAGAAAATTTAGGCAATGGCTTTAAATTCTGATTTTCTGAAAGTATTTCTGTGATTTCCTCTCCATTTAAAGAAGTTAATTTTCCTAGTCACTAATAATAAGTCAACAACCTAATTCATTTTATATAATTTTATATAGGTGAACTCTTTCATACAAAGTTTCCATTAAGTAAATCTTGAGTTGACTTAAACTCTAGAGTAGTTGGATGAATCACTCTCTTCTTTGTTTTTCAATTCACTGGTTGACACCCATAACTTATTTTCCATTTCCATGCCTCTATGTTGTTTGATATTCTTTTATTACCTTGTAAATTTTTTTCGTAATTCTTCTGTAATTTGCTCTCTGATGAATCACCATATTACAAAGAATGCATTGCATTAATATGTATTTTGTGTCCTATGTATCATCAGGGTGATTTATACTTTATCTTTGGAGTATAAATATAAATTATGAAACTGGGCAACTTTCTTGTATTGAAAGCTCACCATTATATATTTTCACAATTATTCATATCTTTGCTTATATGCTAAAACAATATAAATAACTATAAACAATTTAAATTAAAAATAGTAAAGCATATCTCTTTAGCTCTAATTACGTTAGAGTATGCTTGTTGGGTAGTAAAATAATTAAAATTAAATAATATTTAATAAATATGCTAAAACCTATGGTCAACTAATATGGCAAATATGTAAAATATTGAAGTATTTAGCTAAAAATTGGAGATAAAAGCTAAGCAAGAGTATATACAGGGATTAAATTTTTATCATACTCTTTTGGTCAATCAGTATATTCTATATTTATATTATTATTATAGGTTATATTTTTGTTGGAAAAGCATTAATTATTTCACTTGAGTTACCTATCCAGTACATGGGATATCTCCTGGATAGCCAAGTGGGCAACGCGTTCGAGTTTGGTGAAAGCGGTCCTGGGTTCAATTCCTGGTGGGGGCATAAGTGCAAAATGACCAAAGCAGTCGAAGCACTTTTAACGATGATGCTACTACTAGCTTCTGGATCATCCATTTTTAATATACTGTTCTTTAGATGATTAATAATTATGAATTCTACTGAGCTATGTGGTGTATTCATGATTTTTTATATATTTTTAGTTATCTCCATCTACCAATCAAATATCTCAATTATTTAATAGGCAAATATAGTAATTTATATTTTAATTTTAATATCTTCTTTACTTAATGATTTATTCCAAATTCAAAGTCTTTACTTAGTAGCCCTTTTTAACCCTTGTTAATTCATGCAAAGTGCATTTTATATGAATGGCTAGTATTAATTTACCATCTTCAATGTTGCAGTATAAACCTCTAGTGTAATTGACTAGGTCATTTTAAGTCATATTGACCCATCAGGAAGCCTCCAGAAAAAAAATGAAATATTGCTCCTATCTAACACAATTCCAATGTCACTGGGCCTTAATCCTGATTATCCCTTCATGGGTCCATCAGGCTGATTTTCAGAAATCTATTTGAAGCCTTTCCTGATTTGATAGAAACTTGTCACTCAGGACATTGTTGGAGAACATTAGCACTGCTAACTTCATAGTCATCTTCCAAAATGGTCCCATATTAGATTGGATGGTACAAAATTCTTCTGTAACAAACATATTTTGGCAATTTACAGAATTTTCCTTTAACCTTTTCCATAAGGATGGCCATCTATCACCATCTTTGTGGATTGAGGTCATTACTTAGTTATGTAAACATGTTTTGCATTTTCAAAAATAATCCTGGCTTCTACACCATTATTATTATTAATACCCACAAGAAATAAGTGGGAAATGCAAAACTGGAACTGTGCTGTACTTAGTGGTGAAGTTCTTCTATGAAGGTTTGGTTGGGTCCCATTTATGTTACCGCAAGGAATATGAGAACTTATGGGTTCTTTTCATGTATTATATAGCCCTCCTGGAGGTCTCCAGAAATGAATTTTTTAGCTATTTCTTGGAACCCAATGAAGAAATAATTGCAATGTTGGTGTGGGTTCTATATCTTTATAATGTATGAAATAGTGGTCCTGCAAGGGACTGCAAGCAAAGTGTGTGGTGGTCTATTTTAAGAAACTCAAAGTTGGGGACAATGAGTTTTAGGCATGAGTTCTTCATTCTACATGTTATAGCTCCTTTGTGCTATAGTTTCTTTTGGTCAGTAAAGTCTGGATATTCTACAATACATCATCTGAATGCTTGCAGAATTCAAGCATTTTCCACTCATCTATAATGGATTGATACTTCTTAATATCTGTTATTTATATATGCTTTCTCCATGGACAGGATACAAGTTACCTCCTAAATGACAAGCATCATTGACTTATTCTTTCAATGCAGAATGGAATCAATCTGAAATTCGCTTAGGGAAATGAGATCTCAAACCTAGTTATCATGATGACCCCTAGGGTTCCTTAGTACAGCCAATTAAACAAAAAACTTACCACCTTGTATGCAACTCACATATGAGGGTAAGGTGAAACGTTCTCTGCCTGACAATGAAAGACTGCGATTTTCAGTTAAAAAATTATTTTATTTTTGTACATAATCTCCCTTGGCTTCAACACACTTGGTCCAGCGTTTCTCCAACATCAGTATTCCTTCCTCGAAGTGAGAGTCTGGAAGGCTATGAAAATTTCCATCTACGGCCCTTTCAACTTCTTCATTGGAAGGGCTTCCCAAAAAAGAATCTTCAAGTTTGGGAACAGATGGAAGTCTGAGGGTGCTAAATCAGGAGAATAGGGGGGATGGCCAACCAAATCATACCCCAAATCCAGTAGTTTTCCCATCGCCAATGCACCTTTGTGAGCAGGTGCGTTGTCCTGGTGAAAGATGATTTTTTCTTCTTCAAGCCAGGCCTCTTCTTGCAAATTTTGGCATCCATCTGGTCAAGACGGTTGGAGTAATATTCACCTGTAATTGTTCTGCCATTTCAAGGTAATCAATTAACAGGATCCCATTCACATCCCAAAACACACTGGCCATGATCGCATCTGCATTCCAGCAGATGCGATCAACTTCGCTTTCTTTGGTACTGAACCACTGGCTTCCACCCACTGTTTCAACTGCTGTTTCGTTTCTGGCGTGTAGTGGTGGACCCATGTCTCATCCATGGTGACAAATCACAGCACAAAATCGGTCAGTGCCCTCTTGAATCTGTCCAAACATTGCTGCGAAAATCACTTGCGCATTTGCTTTTGATCGACATTCAACAAATGCTGCACCCACCTTGCACAGAGCTTTCGCATCCCCAATTCTTTGGGCAAGATGTTTCGCACCCTTTCTTCGGATATCCCCACGGCCTCAGCTATCTCACTCACCTATCATCCAACACAATATCGTGCACCTTTTTTGCAACGTGCAACCATGGTTTTTGGTGTGGTTGCGGTTTTTGGTTGTCCTTCATGTTGGTCATCTTCAAGGGATGTGCGACCACGTTTAAATTCAGCTGCCCACTTTTTAACAGTTGACATTGAAGGAGCAGAGTCCTCGTACACTTTTGTCAACTTCGGATGAATTTCCTTAGGGGTTAATCCATCCTAAACAAAGAATTTTATGACCACACGATATTCAAGTTTATCCTTTAACGAAAAACACGAAAGATGTCTACTGCAACAATACGTGTAAACAAACTACTTGTGAGAACAAGTTGAAACTTATCTTACGAACTAATGACATGTGCGCCCAGGCAGGGATCTTAAATTTTCGCTGATTGGAACACCATCTCTGTGTCAGGCCAAGAACTTTACACCTTACCCTCGTAACTGGCTTGAAGCTTGTCTTAAATTTTCTCCACATTTTATTGGCTCTTGAAAAAAGGAACTGAATCAAACACTTTGTCAGCACCTCTTTAAATCATTTTGAAATTCTTTGAACACTTTTTTGTCAATATTATTATCATAAACACTAGTTGCAGTTCTTTGTTGCTTGGCATTATGTATTATAAAGGTATTAAAAAAGGATGAAAGTAGGATTTCCTTATTTTGGCCCAAATCTTATGTGTAATTCACTCTTGTTTGGAGGTATCAGGTTAAAGTTACTTTTGTTGCCTTAATTATCAACTAATATAAAAATTTATGTAATTAAAAGATTGAAAAGTACTATTGAATTACGTTTTATACTCTTCATATACTTAGGACAGATATTTCTGTAAGAAATATTTAATCATAGCCCCTAAAATATAAAATTGGTAAAAGAAAACTCACTATTGTGAATAATATTAAATGATAAATGAGTAATTAGATAAAATTTGATAACAGTAGAAATGAAAGAATTTGTTAAAATATTCATACTGGTGGGTGATATTAGGTTTTAAAGTAGAATTAGACAATCCTTGGATAGTGTAGGTCGTAAGCAAACATGTGAAAGAAGCCAAGTTGCTTGTGCACCATATCAATCCTGAGGAAAATATATTTCCATGAGAAATAATTCAGATTCTTATTACACAGTTAATATAAATTATGGAATAAAGAATGGATTTAAAGTAAATCTGTGTAAGTTGGTCTTCGTATGTAGCTTTATAATATCAAAGTTAAAGTATGACAAAATAGCTTGATAACACTTAGTGAATGAAATCCTAAAACTTTAGTGTTATTATTAATATACATACCCTTAAAATTCAATGTATAAGTTCATTTTTAATAGTTTTAATTATGGGTAACTGTTTAAAAGATATTGCTAGTGTCAGATAGATTAATTTAATTTTAAAGGAGTATAATATTTCAGTATCATAATGACCCTTTTTGGTGAATACTCTGTTTAGAGTTTGTCATCGTTTTACTCTTCTTTATTTTAAGATTGCTATTTATCTCTTTGACTTTGACTAAGAAATTCATATTTGGCTTAGGTCAATTATTTGAAGTTTTATACATAATCAATTTATGGCATCTATTTTGATACACAGTGATGGAATGTCCATGGGAGGAGGCCATCATCGCTTATCAAAAAAGCAGTACATTCGACACTGCAAGCAAATAAAAGAAAGTGCTAACCTGAATCGTGATCCATGCATGCATCACACTGTAATACCTCGTACTCAACGCATCCAGAAGGAGCAGGTACTTACATTCTTCCACAAGCAAACTGTCTCTCATTTTTAGCTTGTCTGTTAATTGCAATTAATACTCTGATATAAATGTATTGGCATTCTAAAAATAAATGTATAAATAAATGATTATTTTAAAGAGAAGTTATATTTTGCTCCTCTCAGAATATCTGCCTTACATAGTGTTAAGTACGAAGTCCAATGTAACAAAATTCCTCTGATGTGCTAACATCAGTATGGGGATTTTTCTAGTGTCTAAACAAGGAAAAGTTTATATTGGCAAGATTTTGTGAAAACTATGTAGGATTGTGGAAACTTTTGTTTCCAAATCTATGTTGGCAAAATAGTTTTTTTTCTATTTTCATTATCTAAAGAAATACTATTGTTTTGCTCTCAGTTTACCAGTAGCAATTAGTTTAGTTTACTTTCTTTCTTTCTCTAGGTCCATCCAATGAAACCGGAAGAGTTTGCAGCTATCCTAATAGAAAAACTTGAAAATGTGAAAAGAAAACAGGAAGCTCAAGAAAAATTAGATAGAAAACTTCAAGAGGTAAGTAAATATTTGCTTGTGTAATTAAATTTGACTATGTCATATAAAGTTCTTTTCATCTCATTTTAATAAGGTTTCATATTGATGTTTCTCCATTAGTGATACTGTGATATTTAGTGATTGAGATCAAACCATTTAAATTTTTAAAATATGTAGTTGTGGCCATTTAAGGATTGAAATTTGGAAAACATGCTTAAATTCTGGTGACTGGGAAATATACCTTTGTTACCGCCTGTATGGCTGGTGGTAAATGATGAATGATGGTATGTCTGAAAACAAAGGAAAATTCATTGTTTTCTCAATTATCAACCAATTTTTCATGAAAAGTTAATTTGGAGCTCATTGTAGAACTTTTCTATTTATTACATATTCTCTCCCCCCTCCCCCAACTTTTTTTTGCTTGAATAGGAGTGTTTCCTGAAAATCCCTTAACCTTTGCAGAACTTAAAAAAGTTTCAATTGTTTGGTAGAACCATTTCCAAGTGTTTAAGGAATGAAGTGTATCCTACAAGAGAAACTTATAAAATAATTTTGGTTGCCCTTATTTTGTAGTGATAGATATTTGTAGGATTTGCCTCTTTGGGACTTTGGATGGGACTCACTGGATAAATTCAATTCCTGCATTTAAATTACATTATTCACTAAGGTTTTAGGGCTCTGAATTCATTTCACCTTGCACCTACTCCCAATCATGCTTATCTTAGAAGTATTATAGGATTTGAAATAAGTTGGAATACAAATGTAAATAATGAAATAACTCTATTTATGAATTAAATATTTTATTTGGGAAAACTAAAACATATCTGACTGTCCTGTTTTAAACATACATCATACATTTATCTGGTTAGAGAGAGACCATATTTTTGATGCTCTTAAAGGGCGCTGTTAACTAAAGCCTAATCCATGTAATATTTTAAATCTATGTACAATCTGTGAAGTTATTCATGCAAGGAATCTGCTTAATCTTTTCAGGTTAATTCAGTAGTTCTTGCTATTCACTTGTAAAAATTTCATAGGTTTCACAAAGGACCTTCATGAGAAATGTCACATTGATTATGGACTTCCTTTAAAAATTAACTGAGACCTATTTCAGGGCTGGTTTCGGTTTCATTCTGCAAGAACTCTATTTTCAGTTCAGCTCTGGTTCATATCCTTAAAGTATTTATTTTCAGTTTAAGTTTCCACTTCATCAAATTGCCCATTATTAATATACAATACAATATAAACATCTTTTTTGTATAGGGGGAAGGTGCTTCAGGTACAGAAGACTTTTGTGGTGGGATGGAAGGTGTGAGTTGCAGTGGAGGTTTTGGAGCTGGAATTATGTCAGTAGCAAGTCCACGGACACTTGCTGATGCGATCAGAGAAAAGCTGCAGCTTACAACTGATGATAGTGACCAAGCTATATTAGGTGAGAAAATTGGCAACATTTTTGCTTTTCTCGGTGTGTAATTTTGATAAGTATACATGCAATATCATATCATACTAATTTATTCTTATCTTAAACGTTCATTTTCTTAGAATTCATCACTGTAAAAATAATGGTAATACAGAAGGAAAGAAAATATTTAAAGGCTGCAAATTTTGCTGTTTTAGTTATTTGTTCATATTTAATTCTTTTATCTAGGATTAAAATCTCTAGGTATTGGTACACCTCACCTTACAAATTCCATAGCAAAATATTGGCATTAATCATTCAAAGATTTTCTGTTTGTCAGTGAATAAAATGAGGCTTTGAAATAGAATGGAATGGTTTCATTTAGTTATCCAATGTAAGCAATGAAAATGAAGTTATTCAGACATTTTTATTTGGTTGTTTACATCACTGCAACCTAACCCACCCAACCAAAATCTAAAGACACTTAGTCATTACTGGCAGGATAGCACTTTAGTATTTGAAATATTATGGGATTGATTGATGGATGAACTCTAAACTATAGGTTATTTTGTAAAAGATGTCAAAACAGTGCTTAAATAGAGCTTAGGAAGCCCTCTGTGAAACTATTAACCACTTATCAAAGACAACCAATACTGTTCTACATCTACATAAATACCAACATATATAAATTACCAACATCTACATAAATTTCCTGCAAGCCATCTTACGGCGTGTGGCAGGGGGTGAAAACACCGGGCGTTCGGACTATTTTTTTAGCCTATTATTATCATGTATAGTTCACGGAAAGAATGAATTCTTAAAACGACTTGTCCTAGCATCTATTTCTCTTATTTTGCGCTCATTGTCGGATCGTCCAAGGTAGCAGGGGGTCTCATAATATCTACTATATCTTCTGCAAATGTACTTTCCCTAAATTTATCTAGCAATCGCAATCTAGCTTCTAGTCTCCTATCTTTTAAAGATTCCCAACCTGCATCTGACAGCATTTTGGTAACGCTTGCTTTTTTATCATATCACTTCTTAACAAAATGTATCGCTTTCCGTTGCACTTTCTTGAGTTCACGGATGCATGTTTTGTCTGCCGGATCCCATATACTTGATGCATATTCAAGATGAGGCCTAACCAACGCAAAATAACATCATTCTCTAACTTTTTCGTCACATTTACCGACAATACGCCTAAGGAAACAGAGTTTTCTAGTTGCTTTAACACAAATGTTACGGATATGTTGAGTGCTCCAGTTCATGCTATTCGTAAGAGTGATTCCGAGATATTTTACCGAGTCCACTACTTTAATTACTGTTCCGCCAATACTGTACGATTTATTCTGCCACAACTGTTTTCTTTCGAAAAAATTTACTACGGAGCATTTGCTTGTGTTTAGGTCGAGTTGCCATTTTTCGCACCACCATTGAGTACGAACTAAGTCGTTTGCTAAAGATTCCTGGTCTTCCTCGCTTGATATTTTTCTATATATAACTGTGTCATCCGCAAATATCCTCACTTTACTATTGATTTCGTGGCCCAAGTCGTTTATGTAAAGAAGGGGGCCCAATCACGCTGCCCTGGGGTACGCCTGAGGTAACTTTGACTCTGTTTGAAGTAACGCCATCGAGTACCACTTTTTGTTCTCTATCGCAGAGAAATTCTTTGACCCAGTCAATTACTTCCTGTTGAATCTTAAGTTACAACCTAAAAAAGAGAAGCTTAGTATTCAAATATGTATTGTATCTACTTTATTTGCATAAAGTATATGTATAAATTATTTGTATACATATACACCTGAAAGTCAGGACTACTTATGAATAGATGAAAGTAGTTACAGAATATGTCATTTGTTTTTCTGTTTCCAGACCAACATGTATCGCGGGTGTGGTCAGATCTTACCCCGTCACGATCACCTGGTGCACTTTCATCTCCAAGGCCTCGATCTCCAGATGGAAGTGGAAGGAAAAGAGCATCTACTACTGGAATATCTGGATCCTTATCCACTGCTGCTGGCATTTCATCTCATTCTAGTGTAGCAGGTTTCTCTGCAATGCCTGGAACCACTGGAACTGGTGTCTCTTTGCTACCACCTCATCCTTACCAAACTAGGCAATCATACTGTCCTAGGCATTCCCGCAAAGAAAAGGTATGTATTTCTTGATGTATATCAAAATAGGAAATTGAATTAGATTTTTCTCAAGGAGAGTCTTGCTCAAGCATTAAGTTAGTATCTACTTTACCATGGAAAACTTCAGGGCAGCCATGCCTTAGAGATTTTACCAAGTAGAAGTAATTATATAGCGTAAAGCAATGGATGGTAGATAACCGAAGATTATTTGATACCAACTGAACAGTCAGTTAATTCTCAACTCAAAAAGACCCATTGCATTCTTACGGGAGAATTCATGAGCTCGTACTCAACAACCACTTGAGTCATATGGGAGACATGTTGTTTACAACCTCAAAATTTTCATGTATTATGTCAAGATTCTAGGAATTTTTAACCAAAAGAGTATTCCACTACCAAAATAAGAATCTTTTTCAATCTCCCTTCTTTCTAATTTTATTTTGCATAATAAAGCCTGCAAGCTACAAAAATGAACATTAAGTTCATTTATTTTGACTCTTAATGTTCATGATACTAAAGGCTTGTTTTTAATGTACCATATCTGTGCTCGGTATATTTTATCCATGCATTAGTTTCACCTCCTATTTCAGTGAAAGTAAAGATTCACATATATCATTCATGCAGCTCAACTCTAGTTTTCTGCACTTGCCAACCCTAAATGGTTGATATGGTGGACAACTTAACTTTATTCTCTGCTGCACTTTCATGTAGATTCCACACTTTAAACATCAATAAACTATATGTGTATGTATATCATTACTATCAGTGGACAAAAGAGAGTAAGAAAATATTTCTCTTTTTTGACTAAGCAATTTGATGTACTTGTGGTAGTTGAATTGATTGAAAACTCAAGAAAGCATAATTCAAAGATTTGTGATTTTCACAGAAGTTTCTAGCTTCCTGTGACTACAGAAAACTGATTAGAAAAATTATGTCATACTAATATAATATTATTTGAAAATGTAAGCTTATTGATTTGAATCCTTACATTTTTAATTTATTTTGCTTTTTTTCTGGATTTTTTTCAAACTCAGCTATGACATATACCTCAAAGTAAGGCATTGCTTATATTTTGGAGCTTAGATGTTCAACCTTGAAAAGCATCATTAGTGTATAGTTTGACAGCAATCTTTTGATAACAAATCAGTGTTATCAACTATTACACAAAGTTATAAAGAAATCCATGGCATGATGAGGTTGTAAAATATATGATGACTTTACATGAAAGGGCATAAGCTCAAGAAAAGTAGACGTGGAAAAGGTCTGGCAAGATCTGTGTACATGTCCTGGTCTTGTCAGACTTTCATCACGTCCATTTTTCTTCAGAAATTATAAAGTACATTTTTCTGCTGAGAGAGTATCACCTAAAGGCTGTTGCTTACTTTCTGGTTTTTCTCTAACGTTTTTATTTTGTAAGAAGATTCAATTCATGTAAACATTTTTTCAGGACGTGTTTTCAACTTTCTCCTCTGACTCTGGGAATGTTCACGATTTTCCATCTGATGCGGGAGGTGGAGGTGGCAGTTTAGGGGCAATAGGACCTCCAAGTGATCTTTCCTCAGGACGACAGCAACAATCTCTCCAGCAGCATCATTATTTGCCCAAGTCAAAATCAATGCCAGATTATGGAGAAGCTCAGAAGCAAGATCTTTATTCACCTGTCCCTGGTAAGCAGTTTCCTAAGAAATTCCTTTTTTATGCAAAAGATAGTAATTCGCTTGATGGGGAAAATATATATTTTCATATTTACTATAAATTTTATATTCCCTTAAATATTTAAACCAGCACATAGAATATCAATTCTTTTACACCTGTGAATTTAATTTTACCATCTCTTTTCTATTAAGAAAGAAACTACAAATACTGGTAATAGAATACATTTTCAAAATATTTCATAAAGTTCTAAATAAACTTCACAAGTACTTCATACTTAATATTACATACTTGTTGTACCACAGCACAGATAGGCTTGACATTGACTAAAAATTAGAAACATTTTTATTTGCCAATATTGTATGTATATGTTTTTGTTATACAGTGGAAGTGTTGATCTAAGTAGGTATACTTTCCACAATAAATTGCCTTTTTCATCTGGGCAAGCATATTCATATTGAGTAGATGAAAACTTCGAGAGACATTAGCTACATGTATTGTTCATTCTTCAATTGAGTTGCTGCAATTTGGTATTGGGTTGAGTTTTTTTCATTTTTATCCAAGGAAAATTTTTTATTCTTGTAATTCATCAGAATTTCTCATTGTTGTAGCTGATGCACTTACTCAATCAGATGTCTGCAAGAGCTTGTTTAAGTATGTGTATCCCCATGAAGTCATTTATCATTTTGAGGTCCTTGGGAATTTTCCTTATTAGCAGGGACCAAGTAGGTTTTCATTTTGCCTGGTTTTATAACAAAGACAAAGCTGTTTCATTTGGGATTAACACTTGCATGCAATGTCTCTGTTGCCTTTTTGCCTATGGCTATCTATATAAGGTACTTACACCATTGTGAAACTGAATTACTGAAATATATTAAATCCTCTCAGTTAATGGCAGGCTATTCTGTGAAAAGAGTGTAAGTTACTTTTCCATGTTTTTATTACCTGCTAATATTTGGGAAAGCATTTATTTTATGATTCATTGTAATGTATTCCCTTCTAATGAAGTTATAAGACTGAATCCAAAAGAGGATAACTCCTGTGATTGGAGCTGTATTTTAGAAAATTTTTTTATTTGTTGAGGCAAGATTGCTGCACATCTGCTGCTATTTGGATTATAATCCTTGGAACCATCCTCATTTTAGTTTTCGGATGTTATGTACTGTAGTAATTATAAAGAATTGATGGGAATAAGTGAAATTCTTTTACCTTGATATTATTTTCTCTGTATTTTCACTATCCAGGTATGCATGACGGTCGGTTTGCACGTCCTGGGAAAGAAGTTGACAGACGCCGCTCTAGCAGCAGCAAGAAAACCTTGACTGAACTCACAGATAGTGGAGTGAGTGTTGTTTCTGATACACCCACGTCGACTCTTCATGCACCAAGCACAAGCACACATAGTAAAGAAAGGTACAGTTCATTTAAACTCTTAGGTTTTCCAATTTTTTAAGTAGTGTAATTTCTGATATTTTAGGACATTTAAATTTGGTATGGCATTTCTTTGGTAGGGTTTTATCTTGGCTCTTGGAAAGTGAGAAGCAGTCTAGCTGTGGTGGTAGTGCTGGGGGTGGAGGAGGCAGTCATTCTCATGCCAGTGACAGGGATTCTTCTTCTAAGCATCGCATTCGTTCATCAACTTGTGCCACATCACCCATATCATCTAGGTAAGAATTTACAGTGAATGCATTTCTCATCTTAGTCTTTTTGAGGACTAATTACCATTTCAATGCTGGTGGGTTTGGACTAATTATTGCATGAAGAAGGCACTCTTTGTTTTATCTTTAGGACAGTCCATAAGTTTTCTGAATCATGAGAAATAATCAAATTATTCACTTCTTGAAGTTTGAGTAATTATAAAGTGCATAGTTATGAAATATTCTGAATTGGTTCATATTATCAAAATCTCATCAACAGGTCTTAGTTACACTGATGCTTCTATGTCTGTTAGTTTATTAAATAATTATTATTCTTCGAAATAAGTCAACTTAAATTCTCCAATATATTTTTTCAGCAAGGCAATGAGAATCATCCTCTTAAAACATTTTTTGACTAAGAGCTTATAGAGTTAAGGGTAAATTGACAAATGGCTGGTTTCTACAAACTCCATATCCTATCCTCTGAATAGGTTACTAGAGGATAAAACTAATCCTTTTTAGATTTTTATCCTTTTCTTCAAAGTCACGCTGAAAATGTATCCTCCGAATAGCTATCATCTAGGTGAGACATGTCCAACCTGCAGCCTGCGTCACGTATCCAGAAAATAAACGAACGTTGCAAAATTATAGGTAGGGAATCCATGGGCAAGTAGTACTCAGGCACTTGGGATTTAGTAACATTTTCTGGGTTATTTGACCGAGTATGGAGTTGAATTTTTTTTAATGAAAATTCTTTTTACTCCTTGGGAGGCAATAATCTTTAGTGCCAATAAGCACGTCTCAATAGGCTTTCATCCTCTCTCTAAATTTCATTCTCCTCTTTCTCTCTCTAAGACTTGCATGTGTGTTTGCAATTCTTTGTATAAATTCCCGAATATCTCTGGATACATATTATAGAGGGGAAAGGGAAGACTATGTCTACTAATTATTATTTTTTAAAACTGAACCTTGGGCTGGCAGCAATTGGCACAATTCGCTTTGCTATTTTGTATTGCCTGTCCCAGAGTTAAAATCATTTTGTAGATTAAGTTACCTGCCCTGCTATACCAGGCATCACAGACTGTAAATTAGAAATTATCATCTGTCGCTTTGTATTTTCAAGCCAGTGATCCTCTTTATAAGAAGTGCATCTTTTTAAAAGGGCACCAAGCATCTAATTCAGCCAAGTGCCTGGAGATTTTAATATTAAGGAAAAATATTAACCAATAATAGTAAAACAAGGGTTGCCTAAATCAAGGGGTCCTTGCTTGCCCAAGCTCCTGAGAAAATTTGTAATGCAGCCCTACGGCACCAAAAGGTTGGACACACCTGCTCTAGGTAGTATCCTCACACATAGTAGGGTTTTTAGCCATGGTGCTGTTTTCCAAATATGAAACAAAATGAGGAAAATAATATTGATGGATTCTAAACAACAACAAAAAGGAGAATCCATACGAGAAACTAAGGTATACGCTTTATCCTAGAATTAGTATTTCCTAAAGAACAAAAAGTGAAAATGTCAGTGAAGCGACTGTGAAAGCATTGGAATCAGTGTAATAAAATGAAAGTAGATAATTGAGTTAACACTGAAGAGAAGGATAAGTTTGGTAAAATCTAGATAGCTGTTTACTTCACATATTAGCTTCCTACTTGTTAATTGGAATTTAAGTATCACAATTTGTTTAAAAATGTGGAAATGTTTTCCAATTTTCTAGTTTTAATTTTTGTGAATTATTTGTATGATCCTGCTTTATTGTCAGTTGTTTAAAGATGGCAAAATTGATCCATAAGCCCATAGAATGGGTAAATTTTCAGCTCTTTACCCCTGAGTGAATTTGCTAGAGTTTACCCAGAGAATAAATCTTATCCAGCATTACAGAAAGCAGCCAGCCATAAGAGCACATTACCCTTGACTCTATAAGAAATGCAATTATTTTGATTCTGAATTTTTCTGTTTGCCCACTTCCAATTTTTTTATTCTATAAATATTACAAGTTTTATAAATAGATATAATTGTCACAGATCTTCGTCATCTGTTGGTCAATATTTGGTATTTAAAATTATGCTATTGTAAATATTCAGGGAAAATGTTGTCAAAAGTTTGAATCTGAAACTATCTAGTAGTTAAATAAAAGTAAGAATAGAAAGAGTTGTTGTAGTCCTGTCTGCTGTCTCTAATGGTTGTAAAATTTTATCTAAAAATTGAATTCATAGATGATTTATATTTATTTTAAATTGGATTACCTTTAGGGTAGGTTGCCATAGTTTGAGTGTTTGAAACAGCCTATGGTGATTGAACTAAACATAGGGAAAGTCAAGAGTTATTCATTACTCCTGTTATTATTCATTTATGGATGCTATCTGCTTTCTAACTGTAAAAATAAATTTTTGTGTTCCCAATAAACCCAAGTGGAAAATGTTGTTAAATTTAGCTTTTAAGTCTATAAGAGATCCTATCTTGATTATTAGATATGATTCAATTCCTTTTCATTGTTTATTGAGGATATATAATGAATTAAGGGTATCACCTACTGCACTATGTTAATAATCCAACTTCTTTTTCTTTTCTTAAAGGAGGGGGAAAAAGTCTGTAGTTCCATACAACACATCATCACGCTCAGGATCCTTAGAAAGACCCAGTGGTTCTGGTAGTGGGGCTAATATGGGTATGTGCCCCCTTCCTTCTGGAGTTTCAGGTGGTTGGGGTGGAGGACATAGTCCTGCTCAGCCTTTTGTTGCTGATCCATGCATGCCACCCCTTCCATTGCCACACACTCCTACACAGTTGGAAGAAGCCAGGAGAAGACTAGAAGATGATGTCAGAACTAGAAGTAGTGGTGGAGGAAGTAGTTCTGTTCCTCAAGGTTCTTCACAAAGACAGAGGTCAGCAGTCTTCTCTTTTTATTGTTCATCAGTGATAGGGACCAAGTTTTACTTTTTTGGGCAATGTGCTGTCTCTTTCAGTAATTTTGTTGACAGGAATATCTCACATAAAGTAATTTTATAATGTATTTTCAGGTTCAGTTCCTCTGGAAAGGCTGGGCACATGGAATCAATGGGTGCTGTGTCTGCTGCTACAGTAACGTCTGTTTCTAATCCCTCTACTTTAAGAAAACCTCGAAGCACCAGCCGTGGTTCAGGTGGAGGTGGTCCTCAGCCATCATGTGAAGGTGGAGGAGGACCAGAATATACCACTGTAGTGTTCTCATTTTGTGATGAACAATTTCCCTATAGAACCAAAATACCAGGTCGGCAGTTGACACTGAGGCACTTTAAAGAGTACCTTCCAAAGAAGGGAAGTTACAGGTAGGTTTCCATATTGTAATTGAATATTATGCAAACATGTGTAACTTGAAAGAGAACAATTTGTGATTGTTGTCATTGACAAGATATTACCTAAAGAAATATTGATGTATTTTCATAATTTCATCATTAGTAGTGGTAGTATTGTTTAAAGTGTGTCAACAGCTTAGGTGATTTAAGACCTAGGTCCCCACTGGTGATTGAACTTAGAGCCACTTTCACCAAATTCAAACCAGCTGCACTCATGACTAACTAGGAGCCAACTGATCTCAACATTAATAACTCAGTAATATGATGATTGGCACCTTGATTAATAGTTTGTTTACTATATGTAAACATGCATTACCATACATAGCATTGCATTAGTTTGTGAATTTATTATCTAAGATTATAGCTTCTTATACACTGAGGCTATCAAATGAATTCTACTTTATGCCACAGTAATTTTATTAATATCATTTTTCAGGTATTTCTTCAAGACCGAGTGTGAGGATCTTGATATGAAAGTGATTCAGGAGGAAATAATGGATGATAATGACATTTTGCCTTTGTGGGAAGGAAAAGTAATGGCTCAGGTGAAGCCCATTGATTAATTATGGGCTCATCTTAATCTGACATTTTTTCTATCAATTTTTAAAAATTGAGTCATCATGAAGTGATTAGGTTCCATCATGAAGTTGAATGCTAAAGTTGTTTTATACGTTTTCGCTTGTAAATAACAAAAACTTATCAGGTGCGAAACTTGTGCCTTTGAACATCTTCATCCGGAAAGAATGTGTTCCTGTGAAAGTGGCAATGCCAGTTTCCCTCCCTTCCCTTGCTCTCCACTTGCGATTATTTAGAGAGAAAGAGTGTGAATGTGGTAAAATGAAAGGGTGGCAAAACTGTTTACTACCTTCAACATTCTCTACGTTATCTCGTAACCCAATCTTGCTTTTCCTAACACTCCCCAGTCTTCATCATCTGGGACTTACAAAGCTATAATTGGTGTACAACATAAAAGAATTTTGTTCAAAATACTGAGGTGAGAAAAATGCAAAATCGTTTTCCCTTTATTTGGGAATTGATGGATTTATATGGAAATTCATCACTTATTATGGCAGCTCAAAATGAGTGTTTCAGTTGATGCCCATGTATGAATGAAACATGCATGTTTGGCTAGTGTAATTATTTGTGAACATGCACCTAAAAGTACCTCTGTTTTTTGTAAGTTTCAGTTTCAAAGGAAACTAATTACATTGTTTTAGTTTGTGTATGTTTTTGGAACTTAAATGCAAATCTTATTTTTAAATGATTGAGCAGCTTAAGTCTGGAGCTATGTTGTGAAAAAAAATTCTGACTTTTGCCCCTATGTTGATGCTTTGCTTGTCACAAAATCAGCAATTATTGCAAATATTGTAGAAAATAACTGGTTCTCTAAAACGGTTTGATAAATAATTATCAGTTGCATTTATGTTTTTGAATGTTTTATGTTGATAGTACTTTGTCACTTGTGGCTCTCTGCATGAAGCAGAATGAAGAAATATCTCTTGAAAATGATATTCTTGTAATATACAAACTATTATATTAGTAATTTATAACTGTGGATTTTGTACTGCATTAGCTACTGAGTATTGTTATGTTTTCCATCTCACTTGTTTTATTTTTATATTTGTAAAAGAGAGTATACCTTTTCTTTTGAATAGTCACGCATTGTTCAAAGCTATTCTTACTGAAATCAGATTGTTTTTTCATCTGAGAAAGGACAAGATAAATCTTTTTAACATTTGTGATATTTTTCATTGAAAGCTGCTTAAATTGAATCACATCATTCAGCATCTAGTCCCTTAGAATCCTCATAAATTAAGTAATAAACGCCAATGTACAAACTAAAGGATTTTGAAAGTGAAAATTGAGCACCAGTGGAGCACATAGAGTGATGCTTGCCAATGTTGATTGACAATATAGAAAAGCAAACTAATGATTTCATATACCATCATGTACATTATAAGTTCATAATAATTAAACCAAATCCATAATGTTGCATACAGTTGTTGATGTGTGTGCCATTCACTCATTTCAGTATAGTGCACATTTTTCTTTAATATGTTCTTCACTGAGCCACAGTAGATGATGGTGCTAAAGGTGACTAATTTCTCATTGCAGAAACTTCTCTGTATTCTCTTTTCTCAAAAGTTATTACATTGTAAAAAGCCACATAACTTATTAGCAGAGAACATTTTATGCTTGATTTTATACTTCTACAGTTTGGCTATCCAAATCCTTTTTGTGTAAATTCTCTCTTATCTATCATTTTTGTAAAGATGCAGTGAAGTGGATTTAACTGTACTCATGATGCTGTACCTGCATATTTTGCTATCAGTTTATTTTTCAATGATGCGTGTTTTTTTATCTTCCATGTACAAGCAGTTTGGATCAAATGGATATTTTTCTAATAAAATTCATCTTCATTTCCTATTGCACATTAACTCAGAGATGATTAAGAAATATTGATTTTCTGACCCTGAAATTGTATTTATTTTCCCTTTTGAACAATACTCCATTATGTATTGTTAATTTTTTGTTGTAACCTGTATTTTTAATTTTTCGGTCAGACTGGTTATGAATGGTGCATTTGAAGCTACTTGTGCTGCAAGCGTCTGAAAAGATTTTTCAATAATCTTTTGATAAAAAGTCTAGTTAATTTCTACTACTACTTATTTAAAAAGTATTGATACTATTTTATTTTTATTGCAATTTATTTATTGATCTTGTGTAAAATAATATTTTACAATCTCTTATTGGAACCCATCATTAAATAACTGCTGGCAATTATTTCAATCCAGTTCACATATTTCAAATATTATGTACTTATAGAAACTGAAGTATTTATCATATATAGAAGTAATGCAGATCTCAAGGATGAAATGAGCTTGAAGTAATAAATAGCAATTGTGTTATCATGAATTCAGATTAATTTTTGTTTAAAAATGTATATTTCATTGGTTCGGACAATTGATTTTTGGATTTAAAATACTTAGTACAAAGAAAGTACCAAATCTCAACAAACAAATATGAAAATAAATTGATAGTGTTAATTATATCCTTGTGATTACAGATAGTATGATAATTTAGGATGATTTCCTTGGCTATAAAATTTTAAGTCTTATACCCAAAGAAAAAATTCTGCTGGGTGCTAAAGATCACTTCTTCAAGAGTGTCCATTCAACCATATCAGCAGGAATTTGGTCACTATTCCTATATGCTGTTTATTGGAACATCACCATATTTGGGCTTTCATAGTTTTTAGGAGTTAAATATCTCACTCCACATGTTTGTACTACTGATAGAGTTTACGTTATAATTATGGTGCTCATTTTGTCAAATTATATGTAATGTATTTTTGAAGAACCAATTAGCAAGGATTTCTAATAAATTTATCAATAAGTAACCACAGTGTTGTATAAGCACCTTAATCAAGAAAATATATCAAACATTTTTATTTCCAATCAATTTTTTACATTCTAGAATGGTAAGAAGTGGAAAAGATAACATTGTGTTTGTTTTAGTCACCAATGTCTTCAGTGAATTTCTAGAGGTAAATTTATTATTTTATAATTATGAATCTAAAAATTTTTCTCCAACAATTAATTATGCCTACATTTTCCCCTAAGCAAATACATTGTTATTGTGTTTAGACTTAAATGGTGGATTGAGTTTGGATTGTCTCATTCTGTTAAATGTCAACTGAAGCTGCTGATCTCTTATATTTTTACCTTGTAATATACATCATGTTATTACAGCACAGGTAGTTATCAAGCTCTATAAAATAAATGTTAAAAGAATGAACCCCCAAGATACTCAAATTATTGATTTAAGGTGTAAATTGATATTTTGAATTCAATTTTTAGGATTATTGATTATATCAGTACCACTGAAGAAGTAACAGGCAGACAGGAGGTATTTTGTAAGTCTTTTATTGCATTCTAATTTGGAGGATGCTGCAATTTATGGGAAAATTCACTTCTTCAAAAAAATTTCTTGATAAAATTTAATTTGTTTGCTAGTTATGGACTAGCATGTGGTAATTATAAACAATTATGAAAAATAAAATGTTATAGTGGTAAACTTATTGTAAAAGCACCCTTCCATTTGTTTCGGGCTCAATCCAAACACACCTGAAAGTGGAAATCAGCATAGATTGGAGATGAAGTCACTTGATGTGTGAGAGTAACCAAGACAACGACAATACTTGGAAAGAGGAAATTCTACCCCTTTGGATTCATCTCTACATGTCTGTATTCATCACTAGATATGTCTTCCAAAAATATAGCAGGAAGTTGAGGGGAATTTCTTTCGGTGGCTATATTAGAACTATGCTCATAAGGGTTCCTACAATTGCTGTCTGTTTATAAGCAGCATTCAGTTCAAATATGGTAAATAAGGCTGATCAAAAATTATTTCAGCTTTTGTAGAAGTAACATAAATGCACATACAGAGGCTATTACAAACATTCAAAGTAGTTATTCTTATTAAAGATTTTACATGATCAATTTCAAAGATATAGTTTCTCCAGATTGTCAGCAAGCTCCTGGTAAATTCAATCTTGTTTCACTAGAGTAGGATTACAAATTATTTAGCCAGCTAGGGATCTCATTTAATTTCAAGAGGATGCTTTTATTCATTGTCTATCTATATACTAAATTAATAGAAGGAATCTTTTAAATTTAATTAGTGCGCTCAGAACATCAATGACCAAGCTTTTCATGTTGTTCAGCAATCAATCCATTTCTGAAACTCTTTTTCTGATTCATTTCATAAGCTTTCCCAAAAATGTCTTTTACAGCACCTCTTCCAATAACAGAAACATGGAATTAAGGTACCTTCTTCAGGTAAATGCTGAACAGGTTATCAGTTTCATCAATAATGAATGTTAGCACTTGCGATGAGATGTCTCATTGTCAGTCACAAGGCAAATATGTGGAAGTGCTATATTCTCAAAGTCGAAAATTCAAAATTTTGTAGGATATGAATCAAATGGAATATTTTAATACACTGATAATTCTGCAAGCTAATTTTCATTGAATGAATGAAGCCGTCTCAGTTTTTTGTGCAAGTTAAGGCTTTTCTGTTTACTTCAATTGAAATCTAATTTACCTTTCTGTTCTATTTTCAAACCTTTTACTTCCCTGAATCTTATGTTTTTTACATCAGGAAGCTCAAAATTCAACCAAGATGCTTACTTTAAGGGCAATTTAACTGTAACATTAGCGAGCGTCTTGGGACCGAAATCATACTAAAAGTTAGCTAAATCTTATTTACGACATCTGAAAGCCAGCCACCATATATTAATGTATAAGTATGTGGCCGAATGAAGCATTGATATGTATACATAAGAGTGCTTCGTTCGAATACCTTAGCACTGATAACAGCTTGCCTCGGTAACTCGATGAGAGGTCTTAATACCAACATAAGAGAAACCGAGGAAGTTGATGACAGTGCAAGATAACGAAAGACAGAAACCACTGGAAAAATACAGCTCTTAGACCTTTATAATTTATAATCGCCGAAGTCTTTACGAAACTCAAATTTCAGATCTAAATCGCAACTTCAAGTTTAAATCGAACAAAAATTTAACCTCGCCCAGTCTTAATATTGTCGATTTCTATCTGTATTTTATTTAACCTATGGAATCCAGAATGAAATTTTGTTTATGGGTAGTAAAACATCTGCCTAAGTTTCCTCTTTGAGAGTCAGCGAATGAAAATCTGACCTTAACTGAAAGGCCTATTTGATATCTTGGTTCAGTTGTCAATCAGAATAATGATTTAACTGAAGAAATTTGGAGTAGAGTTACTGCAGGAAATCGGGCTTATTTTGCCTGTAAACAGCTTAATAGGCATACCGTACCACCTTTTTTACGCTTCCAAAAATCAGGGACATCTTAGATTTACAATTTAAAATGTAGACTCGTAATGCAGGTTTCGCAGACTAACTAACTACTGTAACTTCAACGTTTGAAAGCTGTATGATTAAGTTTACAAGGGACAGTTAACGCCTTTTTCGCAAGCAATCATTAACGCTCGCATAGTCCTTAATATAGTTGTTATACCGGTAGGTTTCGATAAATAAAGAATACGTTTCTTATGATCTCTGCTTTGTTAAAGGATGATCCAAAGACATGCGTACTTTTAAAAAATTCATTAATATTGTTCCTACTCGGTTGCTTGACATTCGCATGCGAGGATGTTTTTCCTTTCTCTTGCTCGTATCGCTACTGAAGCCTCGTTCGAGCTGTGGATTCCATGTGTCGCCCATAAGTTTTTCTCTGAGTTTAGGTCTAGTTTTTGCAGGAGTAGAACCCTGAGGAGTGGTTCTTGGAACATGTTAGACGCATTTGCGTCAGGAAAATTTGACCCCACCAGGAATCGAACCCGGGACCGCTTTTGCCAAAAGACATTAGCTATCCGGAGGCCCGCAATGAAACTTGGGACACTTGGAACAAAGGCGAAACAATATATAAATATTGTTTCATTACAAGCCTTTCCGTACCACGGCGAATAGCATCATGCATCTTACAATCGCGTTATTATTTTTACATCGAATATGACTTCCTAAACTTGAGTGCGGCTCAGATTCGAGAAAAAGTGAATAAAAAGTGGCTGAAACATAGATATAGATGCTCCTCTACGTGATAATTAAGGCAAACCATTAAACTCCCCCGAAGACCACACGTACCAATGCTTCTGTTCGCTAAAAAGAAGGTATCATTTGTATTCATTTAAATATCAACGGCTATATAAATTTTCGCAAAATTATCCTCTATGAAATACATTTAGGATAAATACTTGAACATAGCCTTTATAGGCTCTATTAGGGCGACGCACGCAGCAATCCTGCTGCATGTCTTTATCATTGGTGTTTTATCTCTCTGTAGATATAGATTGATACTAGACCTTATTAGGTTTCCTTTAAATTTCCTCATTACTTTCTCTTTCATCAAGCCTGATTTCTAGCTGTTGCATATTTCAGCATAAAACCTCCGTAATTAGAGTGGAATTTAGATAGTTCAGATTTAAATAATTATCAGAGGGATGATAATTTGATTTTTTTATATTTGTAAATTCAATGATTCTTTATGCCATAAAGTAAACTTTTTAAAGTAAGCCAACACTCAGGCATATTTTCAATGCCTCAAATTTACTGAAAAATATCTACTACAGGAGAGTACAGAAATGACAAGGATCAAAGTGAATTGAGCATGTTAAAAGAATGGAAATAGACAAATTGTCATGAAGAATCCAGGAAATGGTGATGCAGGCAGAAGGAAATTTTAACAATCAGAGGCCCTTAGGAGCAAGTATCATTTTGAGTCCACAAGAGATTATTCAAGTGTGGGAAAATCGTGCGCGGATTCGCGATAATGAGTAAGTTTCGCTCGAAAAAAGTATCCTGGAAAACAAATATAAAATCGATTGGCACGATGGAAATTTCTGGATTTCATAAATGGCTAAAATCCTTCGCTCCATTCTCAACAATGAAGAAAACTGTACCTGGAGCAACCCTTCTGATACGCATTCCATCTAGCATAAGTAAACTGTCACCCAAAATTTCCTTAGTTTCCTCTGAGAATCTGTAGGGTGAACTATGCACAGATTTAGTAGAAAGAAAATGGGTGAAAATGATTGTGTTGGTAATAATGAATAATTTCTGGAATTTCCCTATCACAGTAATTTCTCGAAGAATGACAGATACGCATAGATAATAAAACATAAAAATTAAACATTCAAATGCTAGAAAAAGACAGTATTGAAGCATTTCATGTTTGGCGATGGTTGGAGAAGAGAGATGTACAACAATAATATTTCAATTCATCGCATTGCTTATTCTAGTGCTCATAATGATAACCTTTACGACCTTCACCAACAACAGGGACGGTTGCAGTCTTTCAGCTGCTTTGAGGCGGGAGGTTTAAGCCTCTCCCGTACCTTACTCTCCTTCATGGTCGAAGATTCTCTTTTTTGAGACTTGACATTTAAAGCTAACACTAGATAATTTATTTTCAATAGATTACTAAATAATCCCGGAACCGTCCTAATAGTTTACTTATTAATCCCACTTTCGTCCCGGAACCGTCCTTTTCAGGACGGATATTAAAAACAAATCTCCTTTCGAATGGGAATTTTCTCTTAATAGATGAAAGCGACCGGTACATTGGCCCTTCTCAGTTTTCGCGCAAGCTAACCGTGCTTCCCGATTGACCCTCCGCAGTAAAAGGATCTTTTTCGGTCATTGATCCGCCTTTTTTACAGCGATCGGCCGGCAAACAACCGCCCGGTCGCTAGTGTGGACGGGCTTGTTTACTTCGATAGACCACTAAAACATAGAAGAGATCATAGAGTTTTCAAGAGATAAAAAGGAAGTAATTTTTTAACGTGGTTGTCTTATTTCAAGAAAGAATTTCCAAATCCACCATCAATTATTATAATGATTTCAGGGGAAGAAGAATAATAAAATGTGTAATAAAGTTTAATGTAATGGTTTCTCTACTGTAAATGATTAAAAATAGGTAATAGGAGTATAGGAAACCCCACAACAAAACACACTTCCAACCAAATGGCTGAGGAGATTAGAGAGTTAGATTAGTACACCAGTCTTTGCACATTTCTATCGTCTTACATCCATTTTCTTTTTCTATATATTTTCCCCACCCAAATACACCATGGGTGAAAGAAGAGATAAAAACAGACTTGTACACGGTACCACAGGATTTAATAGTTAACTATTAAATCCTGTGGTACCGTGTACAAGTCTGTTTTTATTTCTTCTTTCGTCATGAAAAGCTACCACAAAGTCGAGGCTGAAACAATGGATTTTATTACACCATGGGTATTCCTCCATTGCGATCACTTTAACCGTGGCAGGATCATGAACATGTGAACATGCTAATAACAAATTCAAAGATTGATGTTTCCTTTCCCAGTAAAGAAAAATGGTTTTAAAGTACTATTCTGAAGATTGAAATGTAAGTGTTATAAGAAAATTCAGAGATAATCAGGAAAGTCATTTAGGTAATGAAAAATTTTCAATGTTTCCAGTATTTCATGTTATTTTTAGGGTAGCTCTCCATCATTGAGATTTATTTGTTTGAAATAAAGTTATATGGTCAAATGTTAGGTAATGGAATGGAAATATTTTCCTTGTGTCCATATATTAAGACAGAAAAACATACAAACACAGGGCCACAGCCATAGCCATTCAGCGGGAATGGTGTTATGTTGTGGGGTAACCTAAACCCGTTGATTTTCAATAACTTATTGTAGCAGAACTCTTTTGAAGAACCGTGTTACATTCTTTGAGTGTTCCTCTTCCTCTGCAACCACTAACATTTTCATCAAACATCTTGACAAAAGTGTTAGCCTTTCCATGTCAGCTAAGCAATTATTGGAGGGGGGCTCTTTGGTGTAATTTTTAAACAATGGTGTCTCCATAGTGGGTGAAGAGAAAGCCTAATAAAAATACGGTATCAATTAATTTTGATTTTCTATCACCCTAATTAATTTCGATTTTCTATCTCCCTAAATAAATACCGTTACAAAATCGCGGGACAAGCAATGTATCATTCCTTGTTAATGCAGAGAGATTTAAATCTAAGAAACAGATATTAAATTGGGAAAACAAGAGTATGGTAAGCTGAGAATATAATTTTAAGCTTAGAATAATGCAATGTAAACACAGCTAACATGCTAAATTAAATGTAAAATGTTGAAAATGTGTAGATTTCATGAAAAAATTTAACTAGATAACAATAATAAACATCTAAAGCAAGCTTATTTAATTAAACTTTAATTTAAAAAACAAAGAAGAAATTCTGAGGAAATTAAACCTTTCATTTCTTCTTCGTTTTTTAAAATGAAATTCCACCAGATTTCACTTAGTACTTTCAACTTTAATTTCCCTTGATTTGTGAACTAACATCGCCGTGCCATAACAACAGAATTATATTTACAGCATAAACTTCGATTTCATAAAAAGCTCAATTACATCAATTAGAAAATGTAATTCATAATTATCTGGAAATTTATGCTTTCAAATAAACCGCGTAAATCGCTTAAGAATCATTTCGAGAGTTCAGAAACACTCTACACCCAAGGAAAATATCGATCACTAAAGAAGTTCGATGTTTGCTTTCGATTGTTCGAGATCGACTACTGTCATCCGCTTTACTGCTTAACTGACAACGATACACTGACGTCAGATCATGCGCACAAGGAGGGGCGTAATAAGAGGAAGCCATATTGGTTAATTCTGAGAAGAACGGCAACGTTACCCATATTTACTGCAATCTAATGCATCCGCTATCCTAGCTTCCTATTTTTCAATAATTTACCACAATAAGACATTTTCTGAGCATAAGCGTCACTGTTTTCCATCTATTGGCCAGGTTTTGTGCGTATATCCATTGATTTATCTTCCCGGACGTAGGGAATAATTCGTGGTACACAAAAGGAAATGGGCACTCGCGATGACGAATATGACTATTTGTTCAAAGGTAAGTCTACGTTAGTTGTCATTGCAATAATAAGGCAGATAATGAGGATAATAGCGGTTATTATTAAATTTCATTCGATGTTTTAATGTTAAATGTAAATTTTTACAATTGATCATTTAATTCAATAACATTTATTGCCGAGTATATTGTTCGGGCAATTCAGTTGCTGTAAATTTAGGAACTTTTGGTGCAGTGTAGTTTGCCACTGTTTATAATTTGGGAATTAATGTTTCATATTCATCGTTTTATCTTATCGAACGAATGCTATGACTCAAATTAAATTAGTTGTTAGTCATCACAGACTATAAAAAAATATCTTCATGGATTTTATGGCAAAGTTCCATCTTTTCAGTTGTCTTAATCGGTGATTCTGGTGTCGGAAAAAGTAATTTACTATCACGGTTCACTAGAAATGAGTTTAACTTGGAATCAAAGTCAACAATCGGTGTTGAATTCGCTACGAGAAGTATACAGGTAAATATCCTTCCTTTTCATCTTAATCATGGTTACTTGTTATTATGAATTTAGTTATTCATCGTATTCTTTTATCACTGTGTTACTGTTTTCAGGTGGATGGGAAAACAATCAAAGCGCAAATATGGGATACTGCTGGACAGGAAAGATATAGGGCTATAACTTCGGCGTAAGAATTGCTTTTGAGTGGACAAAACTCTCATTATATTGAATATTGGATTTCTCTGTTGATTTTTGTGTAAGGTTTTTGTTGTTACACCATTTTTTCTTTGACTTTGATATCACTTTCCTAATTTTCTACAGGTATTACCGTGGTGCAGTAGGAGCATTGTTAGTGTACGATATTGCAAAACATTTGACTTACGAAAACGTTGAAAGATGGCTGAGAGAGCTTAGAGATCACGCTGATCAGAATATTGTTATCATGCTCGTTGGAAATAAATCTGACCTAAGACACTTGCGTGCCGTCCCTACTGATGAAGCTAAAACCTTTGCCATTAGGAATGGATTATCGTTCATTGAAACATCTGCTCTGGATTCAACGAATGTCGAAGCGGCTTTTCATAATATACTAACAGGTATATAAAATTAAGAGTTCCTTCTCTTATTAGAAGTTGCCATATCTTAGATGAGAAGTAGTGACATTACCTTAAAATGCATTGAGTTAACCAATGTCAGTTCCGTGTGATGAAAGGTTGAATGCTTGTAGTATTTTGATTCAGGTAGATAATAGCATGGATAATATTCATTTATCGGCTTAAAAAAGTATTATTTTACCTCAAGAAAATGTATCTTGTAAGTTAGAATTTTAATGTAATGGTTAAGAAGTTTCATTGTTAATGGCATTATTTTGAGAAGGTGTGTATCTTACTGATTCAGCTTTATTTCTTCCCACTTGGATGTCATTGGTTCAGCTGCACATAAGCAAACGTATTTGAAAATATTCATAAGATTAAGTTAAGGTCAACAGTTAAAGTATTTATGTAAATATTAGGCTTTGTCTTTCCTGTTGGCATCTAAGTAAAGTATCAGTTTTTACTACCTGGTTTCATATATTTAAGTTGCAATCAGTTTTGAGATTAACATATGAACTAATTTTAATTAGGAAAGAATAAGGATTTATGCTATTGGAGGGGGTGCATTGTAAACCTGCTGTAACTAAACAAGCTTAAACTATCTAAAGTTTTGTATTAGTTCAGGGCCGCAGTGGAAACGTTCTTTTCACTCTGTCTATTAAAGATAGTTGTTTATTTATACACTCATAAAGTAGGAGTTCACCACAGAAAGTAAACTATTGGGTTTTTTATGATGGCCGAAGAGTTGAATTTTTATCCAAATTCCTTATAAATATTCTTCTTAATTTTGTTATGTGGAAGTTGCTTTTGAATATAGATTAATTTTGAAATTTTATGTTCTGTGCAGAAATATATCGGATTGTGTCTCAGAAGCAAATACGTGACCCTCCAGAAGGAGATACAATCCGACCACAGAATGTGGAGCCGATTGATGTGAAGCCAACTGTGAGTAGTGCTGATAGTGTCCGCAAACAATGTTGCCAGTGACTCCAAAGCTTTTGGGTGGTACATCATCTTACATCAGACCTGCACATTCAGGTGTTTCAAGTGTAAATAAAATTATATATAAATATATATAGGTTGTTCAGCATTGGGTTGAAATTTGAATATTTTCTTTCGGACAAAAAATATGAACTAGTTTATGTTGTCTAATTTCATGTTAAATCTTCATTACAGAATGTTATTGTATTATATCTCGGAAATTATATCCGACAGCATGAGAAAGCACGCCATTCATGAATGTGAAGGCCATTTTGTGGAGCCAGCCGATGTAACTAGTTTTAAAAACTTGCTGTCACCCCAAAAGCATTCATCCACAAACAAATGAACAAATGCAGCCATGCAGTGCATGGTTTTTCCTTTCTTTTTTATGGTGATGCAGTGGTTGATCAAATGAGAGAGTGTGATAATTGGTAACAGCAACAGCTTCATTTTCTATAGTGCATCGGTGATAAAAATTATAGCAACTTCTTCCCTGAAAATGTGTCATACTGCTTTTCTTTTAAGATTTAAAAAAAATTAATATTAAGTAGTGGGCGTTAATTTAATTGCAATGCAATCAAATGGTACACATTCCTGACAGGGCTTTTTAACAAGAAAATCTATTTAAAATTACTTGGGTCTCTTTAATTTATTACTTAATATTTATAGATGATGCTATGTATTGGTACCAGATGAGGATTTTCTTCAGTGAAAGCTATAGTATTTTTGTTGTACTGGCTATCTAATGATTTGTTTTTTCCAATGATTACTTAAGGCTGATTCTGATGATACAGCTGTGAATTTGCATTTTTTTGTGTAATATGTGTTGTAGGCTTGTTTAATTTGTTCCACATGATAGTATTGCTTACTGTCATTACAAAATAAACATCGTGTTGCCCACAAAATTTATTGGGTTCTTGGCATGAATCAGTCACCTAGGGTGATATATTGTGTTTGATGTAATATTTTGTAAGAGTTCATTATATTCTACATATTGATAAAAATACTATTTCTTTTATTGATTATTTAAAGCTCTGGGTAAAAATCTTCTCTGGCCTAGAAATAGTCTTGTCAGTTCAGCAATGTGTGCACTAAATTGAATTGTCTCTCTTGTTCATTTACCTGATTGGCTTAGTGTATGGTTGTAAAATCAAACAGGTTAATAATGGATAGACCTTTGGACATTGTTGAGGTTTGCTTCAGTGCATATATGGATCATTTATAGATTGACATTCCTCCTTGTCGAATCAGTTAAGCCTTGCTATAAAGTGAGGTAATTTGCATTGTAAAATACTCTTTAATATTTTGTTAATATGGCAGTATTTATTGGATTTGACCTTTATGAAAATAGTGAGATCCTGTACCACCAATGTATTTTAAGGCTTATGTATCATTCAGCAGTGTCCTGCACCCATTATTGGCATTCTCTCAACTATTTCAGCAAAGGCAATAAATGACTGCAGTTTTCATGTTTTTAAGCCTGAATCATCTTTATGTAAAAACTGCATTGCCAGTACTTTGTGCTGGATTTCTGCATTAGACTATTGGCTTCAGTAGAATTGTGATTATTGACTGATTCAATCAGCACTTTGTGCTTGAACAGTGAGTGTAACTATTACTTTGGCTTTGTAATGTTGCCTGAACTCATTATTTTCTGAAGGTATGTAAGTGGATGTTTGATTATGGTCTCATTAAGTTTGTTTAAATTTTAGCAGTAAAACATGTTTCATGTGCAGGGAATGCATATGTGCCTTTATTTAGTTCAAATGGTTAGGCTATGAAATCATGTTTGAAATAAAGTGGTAACATTTTCATTTGACACTTTTGTTAAGTATGCTGTTTCATGAGAAATTTGCTGGACGCTGGTCATTTTGGAGCATTTAATTGAGTTTTCAGAGACAATGGGGAGGTGTGTAGGCATTTATTGTTGACAGCCAACAAATATTGCAAAACGTTTGATTATATTATCTATTAGATTGCATTTTTGGTGGCATTGAAATTATAGCTGATTTTCTTTAAGTTTTGTTTTGTTATTTTGTGTGGTATCTAAGAGATGATAAAACTGAAGTCCCATCCACTTTCATTTAGATATGAGAAGCATGAGTGTTACTTGCAGGCTGGAGCCTGTTAAATCGATTCCTCAAATCCCACTTCACACCAAATATTTGAATTGTCAATTGTGTATAAATTGAAAGATTTCATGGAATTTAACTATTATGGTAGCGGGCAGGTTAGTCAATAGTCTTACAGATGTGATATCTTTTGCATTGTGGACACATTATCATACTCATTAATGCATATCATTGATCCTACTGCAAATAAGAATATTTAGGTCTTGCATACTACATCCACTATATGATTTTACTAAATGCAGTTGTCTCAAATTTCAAAAGGGAAATATTGTTTTGCATAGTTGTCATCTGAGACAAGAAATGAAGTTCCTTTATCTGTTAGATGAATTTGACTGAGATGTATGACTATGAAGAGAAGTGTTAACACTTCCTAGGGCATTGCGATTAATTTGCAAAACTGGAAAAAATCCTTGCAGTTTTGTTATATATAATATTGCTGTATAAAGCAATTAAAGTTTTCAGAGCATTTGTTTCTGCATTGTTGAATTTGACCATATTTCCTTAAGAGTATTTCTGATATATGTGGATGTTGTGTTTCTCATGTTTTTGCATATGAAAGATGCCAAGGTGCTTAACTAATAAATAATTTAATAATTGTCAATTCTTTAGTTACTGTTAGGATTTCAGGTTTCCTCAATATTTGTATTGAACAAGCCCTTGCCATTTTAGTTTACAACCTGATTAATATGTCCCCCAAGTTGATACTGTATTGCAAATTTATCTTGCTTTTTCGTGAACAGTATGAAGCATGCTTTTTGAGGTATGGTTAAATTATGATCTCAATAACAGATATACTACCTTATTGAGATTTTGTTATGGGAATTAAGGGTTGATTTTTTTTAGGTAGAGTAGTATATTTTTTGCTTTGAGAGAATAGGGTCTGAGAATTGGCTTAAAGAGATCTCTATGTAGGAAACTTGTGATTTTAAAAGAAAGTGTGCGAAATGCAGTTGTTAGGATTATCCAATATTTTTATCTGATCTGCTGCTTTAACTCAAAATTTTGATTGTTCTCTATGATAAATTGATACTATGAATTAAGGGTAACTAATTGAGGGTAATTTACCTCACTATGGTTATTTTTTCACCTCTAATTTGCTGTGAGTTGAAGAGTATAGTAACAGGAAGCAACACTTATGGAACCTCACTAAGAAGCTGCATTTAACAACAGCCTTGATGAAGAGAATTGCTTCAGGCCTTATTCAGAGAAATTGTCCAAGATTTATTAATATTGCTTGTTAAAGTCTCATATCCCTGAACTTAGGTAAACTGTAGGCTGCATGTCATTAGAATCTTAGTTGGTAAGTTGATTACCTCCAATTTTGGAGCTGAAAAACTATGAGAAATTTATTTGGAGGAGCATTTCACTTTCAACAAGCTGCTAGTAATGCTGCCCTTTGCACGACTTTATATAGTGTAATTAAATGACTGTTGAAGCCTGTTAACCTGAAGATTCCCATATACAGTGGACTATATTGTCCAGGCTAATGTTAGGGAAAGGATGCACAAATATCCAGGAGATACAGACTCCAGTCGTTCTCTTGTATCCTAGTCACAATTTACTTAAATAACTTATTATTTATGTACATAGTCAGTTGCTTTTGAATTCTTCATGGATTTGCTGAGAATTTTCTTCGCTTGACCACATTTTTTTAGCAGCAATAATGGAGTTGTAGGCAAATTGTCACTGCTCCATAGAGGTCTTTTAATAGCCATGATTGTGTAAAGAGTGATTTTTTTAAAACATTAAAAAAAAAATTCTGAGTATAATAATAATTTCACCTATCACAATATTATTTTGCACTTTCACTTCTCCCTAATGTGGTTAATCAGGGTTCTACATTTTTTTGCTGGTTCTTAGGTGGAAAAGAGAGATTTTTGTATTTCAACATATCTCTTGTGAGAGAAATTCTGTATTGCTTCCCATTTAAAACATTTTCCTTGATTTAATGGGAGCCTAAAATAGAAATCTTACTCTTGCGTATTGTTACGTTAAAAATGTTTGTCTAACCAAGTGCTACATACATTAGGTATGTAACTGATTAAATGGAATTTTTTTATAATGATGTATCGTTCCAATTAAAGCTGAAAAACCGGTCTACCGTATAAGTGCTACTACTCCTCTCAGGGCCTGTTTGATGCCTTAGCATTATATTATAATTTATAGAGAATTCAGATTTTTTTGTACTATAATATCGTAATTTTTATTTTGTGATGTAGAATATATAATCCCCTGAGACTAGTTAAATAATGCTTAAGGTAAATGAGAATAAAGGTCTATGCTAATCCCATGAGATACGTTGCCTCCGATTCTAATTAACGAGTAGTAAAAAGAAGGTTGAATAGGAGGAGCGGTTAAACTTGCAAGAGAAGATAATGATAAGATAAGACAATTCAGTTAAAATTTGTTCCATTATGTCATTTCAACTTGGGGATGCTATTTTAGGTATGGCCATCTATGGCATAAAATTCAGTCATGGTATGTAGTGTGTTTTTCGTATAGGTATGTCAGCTTTATCTTGCTGTAAACTTCCGCTGAAAAGAGCGATGTTGATGAAACACGTTTCTAAGCCGCGGTTTTCGCTTGCTTTTGTGAATTCCTACCACCTTAGCATCAAACCATGAAGTTGTTAGCAGAGCAATGACATATCCTTATAGATGAAGCCGCGAGGAGCCTTGAATCTTGCGTAGACCTGAAGGAATATGCTTCGATCGGTGGCGATCTTCTTCTCCCCCCACGTTTTAAGTTAGCCTTACGAAATTTTACCCGTAGGGCAAGAGGGCATTTGTCATAGGTCGAGACCTATAAAATGACAATCGTGGACATTAATACGTTCTCTCATTCCATCATCTCTATTGTGAATTGGTTCGGAGTGATCTCAATGATGGTAATACCACTTCTCGCTGCCCGGTAGAAATAAAAACGGTCCGGAAATTCTTCGACATAAGTGATATTATCCCTGCGAGCCAGATTCCCCTGTTAAGAGGAAACGAATTAAGAACTTTTGGATAATTCATTCAATTGAAAGTACTTCAATCTTGTATATTTCCGGAACGGGATTATCAGATATTTCTAGCCTTTCATCGTACAATTTAATTAATGTGCAAGTGCACATTATTTCTTTAAAAATATGCTGAAATCGCCTTATCAACCTTTATAGACTCCTAAATTGTTCAACAAATACCACCATGCCTCGCCAGATGAATATTTGGAGGTCATCTCGTATTCGATTAGTCTCTTCTAAAAATACACCAATAAATTTGAAATCAATATGTTTCAGATTAACCTCTTCGAAGTTTTATTATATATGGCATACCAAATTCTTACTGCTGCTTAAAGGTTTAAATTCGTCTAGATATACTACTTATTATCAGTACAGCGCGATCAATTATGGGCCCCCTAATCTCGCTTTCCCGCATTTTGGAGTCTATGCTTTGGCCCATGAGTAGGTTTGATATTGTTTCTTAGAATGAACATCTATTATTAATAAATAGGTTGTATTCAGAAGCGTATAAAAGTGCAAAACTTCCCCATTCTTTATTTCGAGTATAAAAATTACATTCCGCTAGGGAAAAACTAAGTGGATTTCATGAGCTCCAGAAGAGAGCTTTTATTTAGTTTGGTATGGCGTTTGAAGTCTTTCTTCGTTTGAATTCATTGAAGGCATGAATGAGTTTCCAGGTATCAATGTATGCACAGTAGCAGTCCGAAGGTTCCCTAATGCCGTCGAACAAAAATTTTTTACCACCCCTGTACATTATTCTTCATTTTCAATGTCCTTAAGTTCTTACGATAAATTTACTTTTGTACCTTGGCTTTGGCGAAGCTTGCGACAACTTAAATTAAGGATGTAAGTTTTTGCCCTCTGTATTGCTTATTCCTTGGACGGAGATCAAAATGTAAGCCCCCTAGACTTTTTTCAAGCGTAAAAAGGGTTTTTACCTGATAGTAAAACTGGCTCGGCGTACCATTTTATCATTAAAGGTAATCAATGGGTTCTAAACTCACAGGATAAATGCTACAAGTCAACGGCTAATGAAAAACAAATATCCCACGACTTCAGCATGATTATCGGAGGATCACTTTCGCGTATCACTCGTTGATAAATGCTACGATCCTACATACGTAGTTGATTGTAGAGGATTGTTAACATCACGGGATAATCAGGGGAACTCCCAACCGATACGAACACTTCGTTTTAGGGTATTTAGTTTAAAAACTATATTTTTTGTGTAATAAAGGCTTGATTTTAAATCGTTATTTCCCATAATTATTTACCAACTGCCAAAACTACAGAGGTGCCAGGGCATGGATTTGCCTTGGACACTGGTTATTTGTTAAGCGTCAAATTTACATCGAATATCCACAGTCAACCTGAACTCGGTAATTAGCGTTATCGTATCATTTGTGACAGTAAGGTCCGACTGTTTAATAAAAACCTTTCTTACTTACTCCTAATTTTTGATTCTTCTAAATATTCGAATTTATGGCTTAATCTCCAACTGTGAGACATTAGTTTGAAATTTACGCAAATTTTTAATCTTTCCGAAGTTTTAGTGAATAAAATAAAAGGTTGCTGGTAATGCGACGTGGAGAAATAGTATGTTTGCTATCGATCCGCCGAAGATCTGGATACTGGCAGCATCGTTGGGTCTTATTTTTCTTAAGGCTCAAACTTTAACTTTCGGCCCAGTTCTTAATTTAAAACAATTTATTCTAGAAAATAGCTAAAACTAGATTATCTTTGTATTTCCATAAATGCCATCGATTACATTGAAAGATATTTAAAATATCTCCAATTATTCTTTGGGGCCTAAAGAATCCCGAATAATCTGTTGAATACGTACAGTATATACAGAATAGTGTAGTTGAGCAGTCATTTCCGTCCGGAGCGTGGGTTGTGACCGTTGTGACCTACGATGACCGATTCGATTCCGGCGGTTTATTTAGCGCAATAACTCATTAGGTTAGGCGGATGTATTTTTTCTTGATTTTCTACATTCCGAATTAAATAAGTCGATAATACTTATTATCGATGAATATGTGATCGAAGATTGTAAGTGCATATAAAAGTCTTACCGTGCCCTTTTACAGATGTGCTGCATACGGTACATCAGCCGTAGGTTGTCGACCTCTACGCTCAGCAGCGCGGTCGACGAGAACGGCCGAGTAACACCCGTTATTTACTCATAGGAATAATTTCTAAATCTATCTCCGATATGACCATTATATTTTTTCGTGACTCTTAAATATTCGTCATTTGCGGTTAAAGAATTGTAAAAAAGTACCGTAAAACATACAAAAGTAAGACGTTAAGATGAAATTACGTCCTTTTCCTTTCAGTAGCGTAATATTCTAATTTAAGTTCAATTCTGGACACCTTCAGTGAATTTTGCGAACGTCATTTCTGACTAAAAGTAAGTGCGCATACGTTCCATCTGCGTAACGTATGTCTAGGCACCTGCCATTAGTATAATTTTACTACCTTGAGTGTTAAAGATTGCCGAATAGATGGACGAGATTAAGCAAACCCAACTTTCGGCAGGAAGCAGAAACCGGACTTGAGCTTCCCGGAAGAATGTACTCCCAAGCACTATTCCTCTTACGTTATATTCTTCTGTTACAATGAAGGGGAAGGTTTCTTCAGCTATTGTATAGCTTATCAGCAAATACCATTTCTATAATGCTAACTACAAACTCAAGTCAATGAAATATTCCGAAAGATACTTGGTGATTATGACCTGATTACTCAGCAATAAGGATTTATTTATCGCGAATAAAATGGAATTTTCTTATTCGTTCTTATACGGCAACAAAATTTCCAGTATTCTTCTTAAATGGCTTAATCGTTTAGTGAAATATAATTATTCTGTTTATCTCGAGATATCTTCCTGAAAGAAGATACCTAACTTATCATTGGACGTGATCATCGTGCATCTATCTGGTAGCGTATCACGATTACACGCAGAATTAAATTCCCCAATTCGGAAGTACTACATATAATTTTACTGAAAAGTTAGGATTTCCCCTCATCTAAAACTTTCTCTGTGTGTATTTTTCAAATAAAATATAATTGAGTATGTGTATCGATATATTCCTAATTTTACCTCGCGCAAACGTTTTCTGCAACTTTAGCCCGCGTGGAAATATGTGAATGAAGCCGCTGCCAGAGAAGTGATAGATTACCCGTAGATGGTAAACGAAAGAGGTGCGTTTGCATCGTGACATTTGCCCATTAACTTCATGTATCAGTTTAAGCTGCTTACTGAATGATCTTTTTCGTATTTATATTTATATTATTTCGTATGATCACGTATGTTTTGATTTGGGGGTTTATATTGGTATTGTATATAACACCACTTCGTTAATTTATTTCTTGTGAACCGGCCGATGGTAACACTGGAGGAAGATAAGTTTGTAGGATCAAGTTTAATTATTTCATCTTTTCATTTGAGAAATCATTTATAGAAGCAGTCGGGAATGAAAATTGCTTCATTTTTGTATGACTCGGTCGCAGTACAACTGACATTAAGCCCAAGGCTCATAACCCCGAACGACCGCACCAGTACGCAAGCCTAAGTACATACATACAAGAAGAATTTCGCTGCTGTTTGCATCTCTCATTAGACACTGAAAATGGTAATTTAAAGGAAAGGAATATATTATTCACATCTCTATAGTGAAATAAATAGATATTACTAAAGTCCTACTGCAAAGAATATTTACGAGGACATTGAAAATTCGGTCAATTTTTAAAATAATGAGGGCGTATTGGAAATTTGTACGGACATAAATAGCTTTACTTCATTACCGGGAATTCTGGCTCCTGGATGGCCAAGTGGGCAACGCGTTCGACTTCGGTAACAGCTGTGCCGGGTTTGATTCCTGGTGAGAGTCTATGTTCGAAATTATCTCAGCTGTGTAAGCACTTTTAACAATACTACAATCAAGACTAGATTTTAAATAGTATTTTGTTGTACACATACACATCACGGTCATTGCATCTTCTACAAAAGGCCTTCTAACTGTGCGAGGTACTGGTTGTGTGGGGGTAACGAAGCTGTTTAGAAGGGGTCGCGAAAATTTGGCAATTATAAATAAATTATTCAGAAGGGTGTCGTAAGTAAAGAGAGAGTAAGGGTGTCGTCTTAAGAATAAGTTTAAGAAGCTCTGTTCTAAAGCAGAAGTTCTAAGCAAAGGGTGCAAGCACCTCTGAGTATGCGATAAGGTTGTTTAGGAGTTGCCATGCTTTCCGATAAAAAGAAATTACTTTTTAATAAAATATTATTTTTATGAAGTTATTTAAGAGTTTATTTCATCGGTTCCACTTTCCACTATAATTTTAAAGAGCAGAGAGCCCAATTTTCGTTTTCTATAATTTGAAAAAATAATATTTTTGGAAGGGGATGTGAGAACATACTTTTATAACCCACTTGCTGAAAAGGTTAAGCACTCCTGCCCTGGAGGAAAGTATCTCTCGTAATAAATGGAAATTAGAGATTGAAAAATTCTTCAGAATTTTTTCAAGGGAAAAAATTGTTAGGCATCGTTATAGTAATCGTTGTAGTCAATGCAGTTCACAACTTGGTTCACTTTCTATTCATCATAACACCACATCATTACGAAAGAGGATTTATTAATTTGTACGTCCAGGCGTTTGTGATGCATTGTAAGATGGAATTCACTCCTTTATATACTGAACTGGAGCCGAGAGAAAAGAAAATACATTTTTTTATGAATATTTAAAGAAGTAACTCCTGTAGAGCAGACATTTTTTACTCCTACTCCTAGGTTTCGGCTGTGTGGAATTGCTTACGAAGAAGGGATGGAGTACTTCGTGAAAATATATATTTTTATAAGGTTGTAGGGGGGGGGGGGGTAGGGAGGCTGTAGATTTCTAACCATATCATTAAATATATTTAGGAAAATAGGCAGACAATATCAAGGTTAATTAAAACTCCATTTCAGGTCTACATTAACATCGATAGCAGCAAACCACCTATCGGCGTATGGCTGGTGTAAGATGGGGTAAAATCGTAATTATCGTAGTATGAAATATTCCGTTCAGTTTGAATATTCAGTCCTTCAATTCAAATGGTACTACATACTCTTATGAGAAGAAGACTAGAAATCAGTTAATTTACCCTTTCAAATGTATTGAAATGATAAGCATGCTTCTTATATATAACGCAATTTGCTATTATTTATCACGCGGATCAAGTTTATTTAAATCTTTTTTTTTCATTTTCAGGGTATCTTTAAGTATATTATGTACCTAATAGAAATTTCAATCTCACAATATTAATAAATTATATAATTAAAAGGAATAACAAGTGTGAAAAATAAGCAAAACGAAAACAGTCCTAATTTCGTAGGATACTCCACAAGGACGAATGCTGGACGACTAGATTACCAAATATGGGGTCACATTCTCCGCATCATTCAGAAAGGACAAGGAACGCTGATCTCTCGATCAGGGTATTGAAGATGGAAAGTTAAAAGGCTATTTCTAGGTTATAGGTAGGTTTTGCAATATTGAATTGTGCCATGTAAGAAAACTGCGGAGTTATATTATCGTCTTCTTAAGATCGATGGATTAAGGACTGTTATTGTAAATTACAGATTAACTTTCATGTACGTACGACCTGTCTCGTCGCCTTACGACATTATCAGTACACTAATTAAATGCATTCAAGTTAAATGTCATAAAAGAAGGGAGATGGGGCGAAGGGGGTTAGGAAATTTGGAAACAATGGGAGTTAGAAAGTAAAGACATTAAAGTTGGAAAATTAACTAAGTTAATCTAGTACCTGCGTTTGGATTAATCGAAAGAGAGGAAAGTGGGGAAAACGGTTGAAAGAATGAGGTAAATAAAAGTAGGGGTTACAACATAAATAATTAACGGTTGAAAATTAACTGACAGATATTAATTGACAATTTTAGAACCCTTCGCTTTTCCAATCTCTCTAATTCTCCCAAAATGTTAAGCCCCGGACCTTTGTTTACGAAGAGAAGAAATTCCGTTTAGAAATCACCTGCAGGGTTTTACATGATTCATGACTGATTCGTGACTCAAATGATTTATTTCAAAACCATCAAACCTTCAATTTAGGGTATCTTTAACTCGTTTATTCACTTACTTGAAAATTCTTTTTCCTTTACTTCTAGGAATATGACCGCGTCATCTAGTGGTTTTTAAGTAGTGTTTGAAATTGGTCCATCAACCAAATGCTCTGGACTCAATCCGTTCGATATTTATTCCTTTCTTGGTCTTCACTGAAAAAAGTCTAGTTACGTTCCAGCTGCCAATGAATGCTTAATTTTATTTCCAATCTATACCCTTTAATTAAATAGTTCCCAGATACGTTTATGAACAGTTTTTCGAAACGAGCGAACACTTTTCTGCCAGGAAATACGGGGAAAAATTAGGAATTAATATGGTAACCCTGTTTTTTATAGTTTTGTTAACTTAAAATTTCAGGTGTTAGACTAGTTTTTAATGTTTGATACAATGTCTCAGTGATAAAACGTTACATTAAGCAATCAATTAATTAAAGTTGACTGCACGGTCATCGCAATTCATTCAATACTACTTCAAACTATTAATTAACGAACGGTTAGAATAAAATTAGGATCAAGTAAATGGCTATTAACGGAAAGGAAACAATGGTGTTTAGATGTAACGAAATGAAACTAAAAAATAGAACGAAGAAATAAGGTTGACGAGATTCTTAACAAAAGCATAGTATTTTCTGGAGTGTATCAGGTTTTTCTCTTATATATGCTAAATTTTACCTTAAGTATATTCTTTTGCAATCGAATATTACACTCTCTCATGCATTCCTGTTAGAGCCGACACTGACATTGCCTGAGGTCGTCAACGTAATACGTTTTTAAAACCACCAAATTTCACCGAAAGTTCGATTTTCATTCCACTTTCTGCATTTTAAAGCTAAAACGTACACTTCATAATAATTATAAGATTATTTGCTGTTATTTTCATACATATGAATCCTTTTCTCATTTATCCCACATGGGTCCCTCATGAAATCGGCGATTGATACAAATATTGCAGATGAAACTAATTGTATAAGTTTCCTGATTTTATTTAGTTTTCATTTGAAAATCCGGCAAGCCTTGGATGTGGATACTATTTAGCTTCTTCTGAATACCTTATTGCTGATGCAGCTTTCGTCATTATTATACATCATTTAATTTGGATGGGTCTTGACGCTTTCCCGGTTAGCAGCCCGAGAAGAGTGTCTTCAGCATTTAATTTATTTCATCCTGTTAGTTTAATATTTAATGAACCAAAAATTTAGTCAGGGGTATTTTTTATTCACTCACAATCCAGAGTAGAAATATACATTTACTTTTCGAAACAACTCATTCCAAAAGACTGCGTTAAACGAAATACCGCGACTGATATAATATATATTTCGTTCGAGTAATGGCAAATTATAGGACGATGCAAAATTTACAGTAAAAAAATTGAAGTACGTATATCACAATGACTATGAGTAATAATTATCAATTTATTATCCTTCTCAAAGGCTTGCAGAAGTATTAAATTTCAGTAGTTTTTATGACATTGCCTTTGAAACTTAATTATATTATGTATACATGAGGTAGCATTTCCATTGTATTAAAGAATGGCTTATTTAGATAGTACCCTGAGTACAATCTCCTAATTATCCACATTAGTGATTTATCTTTAGCGGACCAAAAATACGACGCCGAAAGACGAAAGGTTGACGACTATGATCACTATGATGCACTAAACCGGAAGTAAAAATCTGATGTAATGATGTGTCGGATATGTTACAGGACTGATTGCAATGAACGAATTTTAAAAGTTGTCATTCACTTAATTATTTTGTAATTCTTAGTTCGGATGATTACAGAAAACGGAATCGTTCTTTAGTTGCTAAGTAAGAAAATTACGACTTTTTTCGCGCGTAAAGTTGCCTAGACTGTTGTTGACAATCGCACCGTAAGCGGCAACTGGGTTGTTGCTGTCGTTAAAATTGCAATTGATACTGGAGGTTGAGCGATTATGATAATAGTTATTATTTTAAGTTTAACAGTAGACAAACATTTCAATCTCCTATCCTAAGATGGCACTAACCTTGCCGTTAAGCTGCAAAAGCTAAAATATAGTGTAGGAGTGTGTTTGTGAACGATTAATAGGTCTCAAGATTCAGCAAGATGCCTGGGTTTTTGAAGCACATAGAAGTCGAAAATTTTAAATCCTATCGAGGATTTCTCAAAATTGGCACCCTGAAACCTTTCACAGCAGTAATTGGGCCAAATGGATCAGGTTCGTTCCCCTCGAAGTTGAAGCAATAAACCTCAGCATATTTTTCTTTTGTAGTATGTCATGCTAATGCTTGCCGATATTTATAGGAAAGTCGAATTTTATGGATGCCATCAGTTTTGTTATGGGAGAGAAGACTTCGAGCCTTCGGGTGAAACGATTAAGTGATCTCATTCATGGAGCTTCAATAGGACAGCCAGTTTCTAGGAGGTAGGGAGAACAATAAAATTCGCTCATCATGTATAACTAATGTTTGACACTCAAGTTACCCATTTCAATTGATCGGAAACTTTTTAATTACAATATTTCGGCGAATCTGTTTTCGTTATAATTCACATTACGATTAAAAGAAAATTGAAGATAATTTCAATATTATTCCAAGTTCTTTAATTAAGCGTAATGCCAGGTATAATACCCGCATTAATTAAGGTATTTATTTTCTGATTCATTTTAGTGCCTCTGTAACTGCAGTATTTCAAATGGATGACGGAACAGAGAAACGTTTCACTAGAAGTGTGCAAGGATCTTCTTCTGATCATAAAATTAATGGAGAGGTAATACTTACCGTAAACATACTGCTTAACTCCAAAGTGTCGAAACGATATCGCTTATATAATTTTCTTGTGTATTTAATATTGTAATAAATATTTTCCTTTGAATCGTAGTCTGTGAGCAGCCAGCAATATCTTGCCGAACTTGAGAAGTTGGGAATAAATGCCAAAGCGAAGAACTTCTTAGTTTTCCAGGGAGCTGTTGAATCAATTGCAATGAAAAACCCCAAGGAACGTACTGCTCTATTTGAGGAAATTAGTGGGTCAGTAAAATTTAGCATCTTGTTTGTTTTCCCTTAAACTTATTCAACCCTGCCTTACATATATGTTTGTAAACAGATGTTTTAAGAATTTTATATGTAAGTTAATGAACCTAATAAAAAAATGTTTATGTATAGAAATAAATGTTAAACCCTGAGTCCTTGCTCAAGTGTTTGTTTGAATACTCTGGTAAAGACTATGGATTTAAAACAGGATCAACTTACGGTAATCCAAAACTAACAGCATCCATACAATTTTTCCAATTCAGTAATCTTTTTATATAATCATTTATACATACATAATCTTTTATTTCGTTAATTTACGCTTTTTCTTTAACTTGCCTTAAAAGCTCTGGTGCGCTAAGAGAAGAGTATGAGAGATTGAGAGCAGAGATGTTAAAAGCTGAAGAAGATACTCAGTTCACTTACCAGAAAAAGAAGGGCATTGCAGCAGAAAGGAAAGAAGCAAAATTAGAGAAAGAAGAAGCAGAAAAATACCAGAGGCTTAAGGATGAATTGGTAAGATCTACCTAAAGATTTAGGGATATTTAATGGTGATAAGAGTTTTTAAATGTTTTATTTTTTCCTGAATGTAAAAGAATAGTTTGCATTCGGTTTTAATTTAGTGCTGTCATATGCTTGTTCCATTCCTCCACTGAAAGTGCATGTTGTTTTCTATCTTTTTTTAATCTACAGAGTGAAAAGCAGATTGAGTTGCAGCTTTTTGGCCTTTATCACAATGAAAAAGACATGGAGAGATATGATCAGGAATTGAAAAGGAAGCAGCATGATTTAGAAAAGGTTGAGAAGAGAAAAGAGAAAGCTGAAGAACAGCTGAAAGAGAAAAAGAAAGAGCATGGGAAACTAGGAAGAGAATTGGCTAAAGTGGAACAAGAAATCCGTGAAACAGTGAGAAATATTTTTTTATATTCTGTCTTTCAACTCATCTGACTAAGGACATCTTCCTAAGCAATTTCACTCTCCCACCTTCCCTAATCTAGTTTGCCCTTTCTGTATACTTTTTGGTTCTCATATTTTTGAAATATACATAGAAGTACCTTCAGTGTTTGAGTTGTCAAGTCATTTAGTTGTTTCTCCCCAGATTTAAGCAAAGATTGAACAATGGCACTGTTTCAAGTGTGGTGTCTAAACTACAGCCTGTGGGCCAAATCTGGCATGTTTTATATTTTCGTGCTTCCAACAGAGATATTTTTAGTCATAAATAATTCATGGCCTTTAAAAAAATGGGGAAATTAATTACTAATGTATAATTCTTAACTAGAAGTAACTTATTTCAAGTCTGTGTGTTAAGTCTTGGTTGTATGAAGTATAATGGAGGCAAAATAAGAAGGAATTTTCAAAAATTATAGTATATTCTTGAACTAAAAACTGACTCATAAGCAATCTTGAGCATCCCTTGAGAAATATGCTTGCGATCTTCTGCATTGCTCAATTTATAATTGCTTTCTTATTCAAAATCTTTTTTGCATATTTGAGTTATAAAGATTATGGGTTAAATAAAGGCTACCTAAGATACTGCAATTATACTTTGTAAGTTGCAGATGATTTTAATGAAGAATCTGGTTTTATTTTAATTACTCTGGCCATAATTGTTTGGTTTAATTTTCTCTTAATCTTATATTAGTCTGCCTACTTTCTCTTGTAAATAGGAAGTAGAGATAAACAAAAAGCGTCCCACCTTCATCAAAGCCAAGGAGCGTGTGACCCACATGCAGAAAAAGTTGGAATCTGCTCGGAAATCTTTAGCTCAGGCTAAAAAGGCCCATGCTGCTCATATGGAAGATATCAAAGAGTTGGAAAATGAGCTAGCTGGAGTTGAAGGAAAACGTATGGAGTATGAGGAGATGGTTGCTGGGGAATCACAAAGCCAGGGTAGAGATGTACATCTTGAAGATGCTCAGGTTGATTTAGCTTATACCTTTTAATTGAAACTTTGAAAATTATCTTATTTTGTATACCATGGTGTAAAGTTATATTTGGTGTTTTAATTAATCTTCTATAGGTGAAAGAGTACCATCGATTGAAAGAAGAAGCAGGGAAGCGGTCTGCTCTGTACATGCAGGAACTAGATTCTGTGAACCGGGAGCAGAAGTCTGATCAGGATCGTTTGGATAATGAGGGTCGAAAAAAGGCTGAAATTGAGAATAGGCTAAGGCAGAAAGGACATGAAAAGGAAGAAGCTGAGAAAAGGGTTGAAAAATTAGCTGAGCATATAAGGTGAGATTATCTATAGGTATTGTTGCAACTTAGTTATTATCTCACCAATATTTTATACTTTAAAATTTAATGAAATTCATTCTGATGAAAAAGTCCATGAAATTTTTCAATAGATTTATATGTTACATATTAATTTAAAATTTTATGGAATGTGTTATGTAAACTGCTGTAAATAAATTTAAATTTAATGATCTCTATGATTTTGCTTTGATAATCTGTTTAATCTTTTATTTATCTTGTGAATTGTATAACCTTGTAGATTTTTTATTGATTTCCACTCTATTTCCTTGTAAAGTATTGTGATTATATTTTAAGAATTTAAAGGTCAAAATGTGGTAAGGTTTTACTTTTCCCCTGAAGCTCTCTCCCTATCTTATATATTCTGAGAACTTAAGTCTGTTGTGCTGTTTAGATTTTTCAAGTGTGCCCTTGAATGCTATTCAGAGATGATTTCTCATGAATTCATTGTGTACATATATTTCAGAACGAGTGAAGCAGCTTTAGAGGAACAGTATCGTTTAAAGCGAGAGTTGGAGTCTGATGTGGGTTCCTCAAAGGAACGGGTTCAAGAGCTTCAACGAGACCTAGATAGTGTAGTTGAACAATTGGGGGATGCTCGTGTTGATAAACATGAGGATTCTCGTCGCAAAAAGAAGCAGGAAATAGTTGAGAATTTCAAACGTCTATTTCCTGGTGTGGTAAGCAAGGATTAACCTTTATTAAAAGGTTTTCAATTTAAAATTCTTGAACTTATTATGCTTTTCTTCAAGGTTTCTTTTCCATTTTATTTTTTTATTTCACGAACTTGAAAATTAAATTCACACATCTAACTCACATCAGTGGTTGATTTATATGTCATAGAAAAATTTCTCTCTGTATTTTTTTATCACGAGAGAATTGAGTAGGAGGGAAGCATTGTATGAAACTTATTTATACTAATTTCACAGTGTATATATAAAGTTTTAGTACCTCTGTAGTTTCACTTCCAGATTTATGATTTTAAGATGAAGCATTCACTTACAGAGGCAATCTTATGTTGGAATTCTCTCGGAAGTATATCTCATGATTATCATTTCTAATGTTCTTTCTATAGATTGTTTTACATTTCAGTATGATCGAATGATAAATATGTGTCAGCCAATTCACAAGCGGTACAATGTTGCAATTACCAAGGTCTTGGGAAAGTATATGGAAGCAATAGTTGTTGATGCTGAGAAGACAGCTAGGCAGTGTATTCAATACTTGAAAGAGCAGATGCTAGAGCCTGAAACATTTTTACCACTGGATTACATACAAGCAAAGCCCCTTAAGGAGCGTTTAAGGTAGTTGCGAGATTTTTAGTTTTTGTCTTTTGTTCTATACTTATCAATTTATGGTGACTTTTATTAGCTTAAATGGTATTATTTCTTTGTTTTAAATTTAATTAGATCGGTTTTTAAATGACTCTGTTAATAGGAATATCAAGGAACCAAAGAATGTGAAGCTTTTGTATGATGTCCTACAATATGATCCTCCAGATATCAAAAGAGCTGTACTCTTTGCTACTAATAATGCTTTAGTATGTGAGACTCCAGAGGATGCTATGAAGGTTGCTTATGAATATGAATCATCTCATCGTTATGATGTAAGTGATATTGTCTTCAAGTATACCCTTGTTTTTTTATGCCTCTTCATTATCTTTCAGTGCAGAAGGAGTTTTTCATTCAGATATTTCTTCTATCTATTTTACTGCAGTTTAATTCATAAGTTTGTTGTTTGGGGCCAAATTTTTCTGAATGCCATAGATTGGTGTTTATCCTAAGTTGCAGTTGTTGTAAATAAATATTTGAAGAGTTAAGTTGAAGAAGTAGCCCAGAAATAAATTTCATTTTATGCTTCTTAAAAAATTTTCCTTTTTATAACGATTTGGGAAATTACAAAACTAATGTTATTGAATTCTTTACAAATTATCAGGATACCTAATATCAGTTGAGTGTCCTAAACGTTTCTCAAGTTTTTGATTGCAAGTAAAATATTGTATGTTAATTTACAGGCTGTGGCTCTTGATGGTACCTTCTATCAGAAATCTGGAATCATCTCTGGTGGTAGTTTGGATTTGGCCAGGAAAGCAAAACGTTGGGATGAGAAACATCTTTCCCAGCTAAAGCAAAAGAAGGTGATTCCTTATTATTTGATTAAAATAACTTTTAATTACTTTGAATAGTAATTGTGTGTTTTGAGTTGCAGTTCTTGTTCTTTTAAAGAGCATGTTCTGCAACTAAAATGATCAACTCTGGCTTTGGGAGCTAATATATTTGAGATATTATTTTTGAATGTTGTATCCAAAAAGTATTGATACAGTAATTTTTTACAATTGAAGATAAAACAAGTAGATACTGGTATCTGTAGATGCCACAATGGCCTTGCTTATTTGTATAAGTTCTATTATAAGCTATTAATTTGAAGAGTGTGTATTTTGCACAAGTGGATCTACAATAATAAATAATTTCTATACTGTAATTAATCTTGCTTATATGAAATTGATTTCTCATTTTTCCTAGTTAAACTATGATTTATTCCTGTCAGATTAAAGTATTATTAAAGTCTACCGTAATGGACTATTTAATTTTTTCTCTTAGAAAATTTTGAAGAGAATTGTGGTCTTAAAGTATCTGTATTGTCCTTGTATGTGCAAGGGTTGGAAAGTTAATAGTGGCAACTATTCTTTTACTGCTAATACAAAACAGACACCACTGAAACTTTCACAGTCTTTTGATGTTGTCTCAAGTGTTGTGTATAATCTGCTGCCTGTGATAAGGAAGTCCTGCTCCTGTAGAATAGCTGTAGCAGCAGCCATTCTGTTTCTAATGGGGCATTTTACTGCATAAAGAACCTCTGGAACAGTTAAAAAACAAATGCCACAGGTGTTTCTGTCATCTATGGCAGTGCTCCGCAACCGATGTGCCACGGTCAAATTCAATGTATTTGACATTTTACAACTTTTCATTATGTATTTAATACACAATGACAAATTATTTTTCATGATATTGTCTATTTTTCAAAATGTAGTATAGAATAATTATTATAACTAAATAATATCAATTTAATACCTACATGTTTTAGTTTTGGTGTGCTGCGGAATTCTAGTAAGAATTTTGGTGTGTCATAGGTGAGAAAAGGTTGCGGAGCACTGATCTATGGAATCAAATCTTTGTCATGGACTCAAGCTCAGGGAGGATGGTAAAGCACCTTCCTGCCCCATCAAGCTAAAACATTTGGCATTTGTCTGGAAACAGTTGGTTCTTTGTGTGGCTGAGCATTGCCATACACAATGATGGAAGGATATTATAGAAAGTCTCACCACTTCTTTCATAACCCATAGATGTGGGTTATCTTCCAAAAATGAATAGCAATACTGTACATTGACAGTCTGTATTTGTTGTTCAGTATGCACCAAGATAACAAACACTATCACCTTTGAGTTTCTTGGACCCAGACGAACTTTAGATTTTTTTGGTGACTCTTAAAGACACACAATTAATTTAATTGTTTAATATTAATAATTACCACAAGGTTAGCCCTGAGTCTGTATCGTTTATTCTTAAAGACACCTCCCATTCAATTAGTATTTAAGTTGTGGGTTATACAACTTGACCCAAGTCTCATCAATAATCATGATATGGCATAAGAAATCCTTTGCTTTCATACAGCTCCAGGTTGATTTGCACCCTGTTGTATTGTAACCATTTTAGCATGTCCATCAAGTGGTGCAGAAATCTTTCATATTCCCAGGAATTTTTCAGAATATGAATCATAGTTGTATAGGATACTCCTGTTTATAGTACTATCTCACAAATCTAGTTATGATATGTTTCTAGCAGTACACCAATAGCCTGCACTCCCTCTACACTTACACTGAGGGACCTGGCTAAGGCATGTCTCCTGAATCCTGAACACTTTGGTGCCCCACAGGATTTGCATAGGCCTTCATGACGCTATCTGTATGGCCAGGCACAGTCTTAATCTAGACCTGCTGTTTCTGTGGCAGGAACATTAAGACTGCATAACTTAAGCTGCAAATGACACAATACTGTCATGGTGCATGCATGTGTTGCTGTATGTAGTAGTTCATTTACTGAGAAGTAGATTAGGTATAGATTTAGTTTTGTTTAAAGGGGAATTTCCATAATGCTGATAATGTTTTATGGTGTGCATACAGCAATGCTGCCACCATTAAATTTCCAACCATCTCATTATGCCACATTCCTAATCTATGCAATTTATACAGTCCTTTGTATCCCAATTTTTAAATGTGTTTTTTTTTCACAATAATGAGAAAGTTAATCTTGAAATTTCATATCTTATTCTATATTTTACTCAAAATTTGCAGGAACGTCTTGGTGAAGAGCTTCGTGAATCAGTGAAGAAATCAAGAAAAGAATCTGAGCTGAACACAGTTGAATCACAGATAAGAGGTCTTGAAACTAGATTGAAATATTCAAAGACTGACAAAGAGAATACGGTAAGAAAAGGTTGCTCAATTTTAATTACTTTACTTTGTATTATTGCTTTTACTAATTTAATGACTGCTTTTTTCAGACCAAGCAAATTCAGCAGCTCCAAAAAGAATTGGAAGACTTGAAGATAAAGCTAGAAATGTTTGGGGTTTGTATTTTAAAATTATTTTTAATAGATAATTAATTTTATCTCGTTAATGACCTAGCAAGTAGAATTTATCACATTTGCTATCTCTTTCCAATTTCTGACAAAACCTAATACTTTGACTTATGATTTGAAATAAAAGAGCTTTTCAAGAAATTGATTTTCTCTCTATTATTAACTACTATGCTATAGTTCAATTCTTGCTTGATCTTACTTAAATTTTTGCTGCTAAATTCAGTTCATGTATGAAAATACTTCTGTCAATCTCAATATATTTGTCCACTCTTTTTTATGTTTTGTAACATATTTCAAAATTTCTCTCTTTTACAAGCTATTGGATTTGTCTTGTAAAGCAAAGGATTGGCTTTGTGGGTGTAATTTTGGAGAACAACCAGCAATTGAAAGTACTACTTCAGGTTGCCTTTGCAATACGCTTGTACCATAAATATATAACCAACATATATCTTAATGAACTCTCAAGAAAGCAGTAAACATTTTTATGAGATTGTCATCTCATATTAATGCTTGTACGGAAGTCCAAACAAACTAAATCTAGTATAGGAAATTTTCTCTGTAGAAAGAATAATTATCTAGCAAAAAAGTATGTAACACTATCTCCCTGAATTCAAGGAAGATGCATCAAATAGAAATGTGTAATTAGTTGGAAGAAAATGGATTTGTATAGATATCCAACTCTTTTTGTTGATGTGCCCAAAAGCTTGATATTTTGAAATATTTACCTAACTAAATATGATTGGAAAAACTTTACCACCAAGTAAAGGCCGAAACCATCTCCGCTATTTACCTAACTGTTTCTCTGAAGCATTTTTGTGTCTTCCTTTTGTCACTTTCACCATGTTTGCTATGAGTCATTATATACCTGAGCAGACAGGAATTTCCTGCAGGGAGCTTAAACTCATGACATTTCTCATCATTCTCATAACTAGATATTTTCTCATTCTGTATCATATATATTCTGTATCTGTGCCTATATGTTTTGAAACTGTTCATGTTTATCCAATATTTAAAACCTCTGCAATGTTATAATTTCATATCTAACCCCATTTAAAAATTGTGTTCTGCATAATTTATACTATGCTAAGCTGTGTTGGTTGCATATTCTTTACAGCCACAAATTGATGAAATTGAGAGAACTATGAGGGCGCGTGATCAGCAAATTCAAGAAATAAAGGAAAATATGAACAATGTAGAAGATGTTGTTTTTGCTAATTTCTGCACCCAGATCAATGTTGCAAATATTCGTCAGTATGAAGAAAGAGAATTGAGAAGTCAACAAGAAAGAGCCAAAAAGAGATTAGAGTTTGAAAATCAGAAGAATCGTATTCTAAACCAGTTGGAATTTGAGAAATCTCGTGATACTTTGAGTAAGTGCTATTTTTATTGCCATAACTGAATGATCGTTGTTTTTAAAAACATGATTTTTCTACTAATTTTTATTCTTTTCATTTTATTATTGGTGAATTGTGCATATTGTTTCTTTTTTATTTAAATTAGTAAGGCATTCTTAAGCATTAAGAGAATGATAACTTGTTGGTGTTAGTTACTCTCCAAACATTTTCTGTTTTAAATAATTTCATATTTTACTTTTCCCTATTTTCTTTTTGTATAAAGATTCTAACTATTGAGATAGTATTAAATTTATTTTCAAAAAGATATTAGATATATCTAAGGGACCTTTGATTAGGATGTTTGTTATTGTGCTCTTGTGTCTACTGTAATTAGTTGCATCACTTTACTAAAGGCATGTTTGAAACTTCCTATAAATCCTGTGCATCTTTTATTGCTGTGTTCACTATTTTTAAATGCTTTCTCTGCTGCTTTATAGAGAATTTCCTGATAAGCTTATTTCATGTTCAATTTTTCTCAAATGAAAGATAACCTTTGAATTTATGTCCCTATTACCAATCTAATTTCTATGTTCTACATTGCTCACTAATTGGAAATTCAAAATACTCTTCCATTCATCATATTTTTGGCCTTTTTATTATTTATATGTATTTGATTCATCAGTCTCTGTTTTAAATGCTGTTTCTGCCTTTTGAAGTCTTGAAAATTAACTCTCTCTCTCTGCATTTATTTTGATAAATTCCCTGCTGGAAAGCCATAACTTCCTTCTTACTTTTGCTTAAACACATATTTTATATCATAATGTTAGTGACACAAAAACTTTTAATACATGTCTTTGATACGTGGATCTAACATTTTTAATTTCAGGTTTCTCTAAGCTCAAATTATAATTAGGAAAGTAGCTAGAAAGACATAACGAATACCGTCAGAATGTTTGCCATTTAATAAGTTAGTGGTATTGTACTTTTATTATTTTTACTTTAATTTAATAGACAATGTATTGAGGTGGGAGCGAGCTGTTCAGGATGATGAAGATGAGTTGGAAAGAGGTAAAGCAGCAGAACACCGTCAAATGACGGAAATTGATAAGGACATGCGTGATTTGGATAGATTGAAGTCTGAAAGGTTGGCAAAGAAATCTGAAGTTGATGCTATGGAAGAACAGATTGGAAAGGTAAGCATTTCAACTTTAAACAACTTTTTTACTTACTCTAAAGAATATCATTAATCACACTTTAAAATATAAAAAATGATATCTCATTGATAAAAAATATATCTCTTGCTTTTGTGTAACAGAACCATTTGAAAGATATTGTATCATCCTTTTGTTGTAGGCTCGCAGAGAAATGGGAGCTATTGCAAAAGATATTCAAGGTATCCACAAGCAAGTGACTGCTTTTGAATCTAAGATAGAACAGAAGAGAGCTGACAGGCATGGAATATTAAAACAGTGTAAAGTAAGTGAAAAATGTAATTTGTTTGTTTTTTTAGTTAAATAATTTTGATCTTTTGGTATACTATGTTGTTAGGCTTTTATTGAGGTATAATATGCTATTTTTCTGAGGCTTTTATTCATGTAGTTTCTTTATATTATTTCTTCATTTAACTGAACAGAATTTAAGAAGAAATTTATATTCTTTCCATGTGAAATATATATTGTGTTTTTGTTTGCATGTGACCATCATATCAGTCCTTATTCTCGAAATTTTTATGTACTTCTTAGTAATTTGCTTCTCAACATATCTGATCCACAAGTATAATGAAAGCTTTTGATATTATAGTTATCTAATCTTAACTAGTTGAGGTTTTACTGTGGGTAATTGATATTTTGAAGTCATTCTCATCCATTTATCTATTTCAAAGTATGATTGGTCCTTTTCAGAAACTATTTAATAGTTTTCCTTTAAAGAGATTTTTTGTTAGCTTTCGTAATATTTCTATTTTGAAAACCAAAATTTTACCTTTAAAATTGAAAGAGGTTTCGAAAGAATCTACTTTGAAATGATCTTTTCATATTGATTAATTATTCAAAATAAAGCCCAGTTTACATTTTTTAGCCTTTTCCTTTTGCAATTGGTTGTGCTTTGCATCACTGAATTTTATTTAATACCATCAACAGATGGAGGACATAGTGATTCCAATGTTAAGAGGTAACATGGAAGACATTGAGGAAGAAGGATCTGCCATGGAGGTGGACACTTCAACTGAAACAAGCAGCGCAAGCACCCAACAAATATATGAGAGAGAGAATAGGTACATAGGTTGAATGTATGCTTCAGAAGAATATTTTGTTCTAATTATAAATTATGCCACTATATATATATTAAATCATTATTGCCGTTGGTCCTCAAGAAATTCATTGACTTTTATCATCTATTCTACAGCCAGAAAATACAAAATAATTCTATAAAAACTGTTTTAAAGCCTTGAGAAATCATCTCAATCTTTTTATCTATGTTTTTTTGTGATTATCAGTAAATAATTGCTGGAATTTTGTAATTGTAGGACAGGATTTTCCTATTCAACTTATTCTGGTATTCTCTATATGCATGAGGTAATGGGTAATTTATGTTCATCTTAAAAGTTGACATCTTATATAATTTATTTATTTTTAAAGGATCCAGATCGATTACACTCTTCTCTCAGAGAATCTAAAAGATTTGGATGAACCAGAAGATGTCAAAAAGCATGGAGATAGGCTTGCAAGACAAATAAACGAACTACAAGAGACTATTAAGAAAATACAAGCTCCTAACATGAGGGTAAGGGTGATATTAATGAGTGATAAATATTTGGCGAATCATTTTATTCACTAAATTTGATTCATAATAAATACTATTTCTTACATTGCTAAATTTTTTGATGAAAAATCCAATACTATATCATTAAAGGCAGTAAAGTGGCAGCAACATAAATGCCAATAAGCATTCGAAAAGTTACTGGGAAACATTTTTTTAACTTCATTAATGGTGCCAAATAATGTAAGAATCTAGGGAGAATGTATTGAAAAAATAATATTTGATAAATAATTATAATGTGTAATATTTTCTACCAAGATTGCCATGTATTTTTGGGTATTATGGACAATGGACTAGTTTCAAGGATAGTTAGTTTATAGTGAAGTGTTTCTGGTTCTTTGTTTTTAGGCTATGCAAAAGTTAGATCTTGCTCGAGAGAAATTGCAGGAAACAAATGAGGAGTTTGATAATGCCAGGAGAAGAACCAAACGTGCAAAACAAGCATTTGAAAGGGTAAAGAAGGAACGCCATGATCGTTTTATGAATTGTTTTGAGCATGTTGCCAATGAAATAGATGGAATATACAAGGTAAGGATTTTTGGTAGAAAATACTTAAATGTTTACTTATAAAAATTTCCAGTATTTATTTTATTTGATAATATTAATTTGGATGCTAGTTACAGATTTTTATAATATATCTCTTTAACTGCTTATAACATTCAGAGTTCTGCATTATCTTGTAATGATATTTTTGGAAATTTAACTATAACAAACATGAACTGCAGTCAGCAGTTCATTTAAAATAATGGAATTCTGATCATTAAATTCCTAAAAAATATAGAATTCAGAAAAATTAATGAAAACTCAGCTTTAGCCTATGCTAAAGAAATAAATTAGCCTCTTACTTCTCATATTTCTGACTAGACTTTCTCGTATTTCTGTTTAGAATTGTATCATTTTTATTAAATTATGCATTAATTTTACCATTTATCTCAGTCCTTAGCTAAAAATCAGTCAGCTCAGGCATTTCTAGGACCTGAGAATCCTGAGGAGCCATATCTAGATGGCATCAATTACAATTGTGTTGCTCCTGGAAAACGTTTCCAACCGATGTCCAACTTATCTGGAGGAGAGAAAACAGTTGCTGCTTTGGCTCTCCTCTTTGCTATCCATAGGTATATAAAATTAATGCTGCTCATAGTACTCGTACACCATTCTTCCTAGTTATATGAAAGAGAGTATTAATCTTATAGTCTTATTATCTAAAAAATCAATATTTTAGATCATCATTATAAATTATTAATGTTACAGTTGAAATTAAATTTCCAGTATTTTTAATTTCATTGATTTGCTATCATAGTTGTATTTTTACTTTTCCTAGCTACCAGCCAGCTCCTTTCTTTGTTCTTGATGAGATTGATGCTGCTTTGGATAACACCAATATTGGCAAAGTAGCCAGATATATCAGAGATAAAACAGCATCCTTACAAACAATTGTTATATCTTTGAAAGAAGAGTTTTACAGCCATGCAGATGCTTTAATTGGTATTTGTCCGGATGTAAGTATCATAGTATATCATATATATATATAATTTGTGAAGTGTGCATCCTTCTGTTTGTCTATCTGTCGGTCTGTTCCCCTCTCTATCTCAGAAACGGTTAGATTTAGAGACCCATGGTAAACTGCGTTGGATTTCTACCAAACCCTGGGCAAACATATTTTCATCCCCAGAAATTCCTGGATTCAGACCCCAAAGCCAATAATCTGTTTCCATAAGATTGCATGGGATTTATTATTTGTGAGAGTTCAAGGCTTTCTTACTTCATTAATTAAAATTACTAAATTTGAACAAATTTCTGTCAAACTATGTTAATTTGAAAGCTAAATCTGCAATCAATTTTATTCTTGTTATGTTTATGTCTTTAAATTTTGTATATTTAGTAATTCACTTTTAATTTTGAAATTTCTCGCTTTTTCTGTTTGCTATGGCAACAGTCATTATTATCTCAGATTTATTTACTTGTAAACAAGCATTAGAAGGAACAGTTAAGGAAGTAATGTGCTTTTCTATACAATTTTTTTGAGTGTCCGTAGCAATCATACCTTATTTACTGCAATGTAAATATTCACAGATAAATTTTCTATTATTTAATGTGTTGAGGATGTAAAGTAATACATTTGATGTGAAACATCAGTAAAAATGTGATTAACTTATTCTCATTAAATTGAAACATTTTTAAGTATTAATTTTGATCAAATATGTGATGAGTTTATGAAATAATGATAAGAAATTCCTTAAATCAGTTTTTCAATATCAAAGAATTAACAACTGAATACAGTGTGTGTGAGTAAATGTGATGCTTTGTAATCAAAATTACTTCACAGTATTGGTCAAATAATTAAACACTTAAACAGTCTATGATCGAAATTAACTTAGTTGTTACTGATGATTTATAGTGGCTTTGATTTTGTTGTCCAAGAGTTAAAATCAAGAATTGTGTAAGTCAGGAATGTCACTTTGGCAAATGCATGTATACATATGCATGCATAATGCATGACCTTAGCTGTCGAAGCACTTTTAACAATATTACTACTTCCTTTCTTCATTAACTGTTTGGTAATATTCACCATAACTTAACTAGCTGGTGATATTTCTTGGGAATGTGTATTCAGTATCTCTGCTAGCTAAACATAAAAAAAATGGATTGAACATATGTGAGTGTTAATATCTGTTTAAAAGATAGAATCATTTTAACTTAACATGACGACACTAAGAGAGCTGACTAAGGAACCTTATCCAGTATGTAAAACAGATCTTTATAATACTTTAAGGATGGGTTACCAACAACTCATAGTTTGTTTTTCAGTGTAAAAATCAGCCTAAAATTCATAGATTTCTACTTTCTAATAACTTTTAGTACATCTTATTTTATTGCAGTTGTGGTCAAGTGGTTAGCATGTCTGGCAATAAAATTTAGTTTCTGGAGTTTGATAATCCATTCCAATGTTTGTCCATTCCTTTTTCTTTCATAAATATTATTTCAGTTTTAATGCTACAATCAGGAACAACTCTTTGCTGCTTTTATGCTTTATTTCATTGTAAGCAGTCATTGACGGCAGTATTGTCAATGCAGATTCTCACAAATTTACGCTTCTATTTGAGGTCTCTTTCCCATGTTCTATTGACCATGGCTAAAAGTGCACTTAAAGGAGAAAAAAGAAAGGGGAGCGGGAATTGCCTTGAACAAGGAAATTTTACCACAAATTGTTTACTCCTCACCAGGTTAGGGTAAACACACACCAAGTCAAAGTAGTTGCTTGCTCATACTAATTTAGATTCAAGTGTACAACATAGATGCAAGTTTATGTAAATTCATAAAATTAATATAAAGTTCCAATTATACACTTTGTTGAAATGAATTACTATAGGGAGTGTCTATAGAATATCAATTTGGTACTGTACACAGACTGCTATGTGCAAGATACAGCTTTGAAATAAATGTATGCTGAGATAAATATTGAAGGTTTTGAACCTCCTGAAATGGTATATATTTCAACAGAAAACAATACATATATAATTGAGATTCCTTTCCATTATAACTCAGATGATGGCATCTTGTAACTATACTCTGGTGAACATGCTATTGAAGCAATGTCATGTGAACTATTGTACCCTTGGTTGTCATGTATGCCAGTTGAATTGTTGATTTTGTATGTACCTTCATCCCTCAATTCAGCAGACTAGAAAAGGGGGGAACATCAGTCTGAAGTAACAGATAAATAGGTACCAATGCTAAGGTTAGGTTATGTTAGGATGGGTTATAATCTATAATTACATAATGAAAAAGAGGAATGTACTGTACTGTGCTTTTAATCAAGCAGAATATCTAATCTGCCAGTGCATAATACCTGTGCACTGTATAAGTACATACTGTTACGTAGCCTTAGGTTCAGGGATAAGTGAGCAATAATGAAATTAAAAGAAAAACACCGCACTTTATTCTAAGCACTTTTATAACGTCCACCTTCGGTTCACCGCACTTCCAACATGTCTGCCGCGATCTCTCTCCAACAATCACTCCTCTCGTATCCCCAACTCTTGTTGCTACAACACTCGTTTCCACAACTGTCTCATTGCCACAACAATACTATCATTTACTGCTATCTGTAAGGCACAGGACTTTCAAATTGAGTGCTATTCCATATTTTGTTCACTGCTTCTGAATTCCATTAAAGTGAGATTGATGTTGTCAAGGGTTAAATGTACTCAGCCCTCTTAGAACTTGACTTAAGTCTTTTTTATTATCACAGCATCTTTCTCATGCATAATTGTGTATAATTTCTAAAATCTGGTAGTACAGTGGTAACTTGAAATATGAGTTCAATTCGTCCCATGACCGAGCTCGTAAGTCAAAATTGTTGTATCTCAAATCAATTTTCGCTAAGTAACTGTAAGTACCAAAAAACAGAAAATTAAAGCAACACGACAGAAATACTTCTGCGGCGAGGTAAAAGGTCAATTGAATGTGCAAGATTCGCAAATCTGAGCAGTGGCTTGCTATGCCAACTGACTGTGACGTCACCAAGGTTGGCTTGTGTCTCAAATTTTGGTTCGTAAATCAAGCAAAAACTGGACCTAGTGATGGCCTGTATCTCAAAAAACTTGTATGTTGGGGCACTCGTATCTCAAGGTACCACTGTATATCTATAATTTGGTTATCTGATGTGATTGATGGATTCATCCTTTACTGGGTGGAACTTCATAAGGGCAAATTCAAGTTTTTTTTGTTATAGTTATTTCTGTCTTCATCTTGGTTACCTGATGTTTACAATCTCCAGCATTTTGATCAGATTGTATAGTTTTATTTTGAAGTGAATTTGAAATAATCAATCATTTTTGAAGTCTTGGACATGGTTTTAATAATAATTTCTTTACACATTGTTGTACCACTGTTCATGTTTCACCATTTTTCTTTACCTTCTCTCGTTTAGTCTGCTGTTGGATCAATTGCCTCAGATGAATTATCTTTAGGGGAAAGAGTTAGTTTTATTCCTGGTGGTTTACTTCCAGCTTAAATCTTTGTTTATGTACTTTTTTGGTTTGTGAGTTGACAATTCTATCCATCTAGTAATTTGAAAAGTTTACAAAAATAGATTTATTTTTAAAAAATCTTGTTTTAAGATATTATATTCTGGTCATTGCTGATTAAAGCTTCAGAAGTTTCCCCAAATGATAACTCATGGACCCTCACAGGTCTGCTGACAATCAACTGAGAATTTCTGGCCTAATTAAGGATTTTGATGATCTAATATAATGGTGATATTTCTACAAAATTGGATTAACCCTTGACTTGTAAATAATGTTGTAATAATAAGAGTAAATGTTAAAGTACCTGTAAATTACCAGTTAACTTAAAGTATGTTTTCCTTTTTCAGGTTGGAGAATGCTTGGTTAGCAAGGTGTTAACTATGGACTTAACTGATTTTCAGTAAATTTTCTACGTGTATTGGAGGATTAATTATTTTTATTTCTTTTAATCTTTGTGAAGGTCACTCTTTTCATTCTTAAATCCATATTTCCTCTGATTAATATTAATTGATTTTAATCATTTAATATTAGCTCATCAAATTCATATTTTGTATTCAAGTGAATTATTTTGTCTTCACATTAAATTTATATTTAATGATTCATTTGTGATTATTTTCATCAATATTTATGACAATATTTTCTTTGTAGTAGTATGCCGCTATGTCCTTTTTATGTACAGTCGAGTATTTGTTTGTCCAAGTGAAATATTATAAATGGTCTTCCTATTTGGTGGATTTTCCTTTCTATCATTGAAGGGTATTTTATTCATAAATTAAGGCTTCAGAAGGCATACTTGGGTGAGATTTAATTTTTTCCAGCTGCATTCATTTTTGAAAATCAGAATGTGACTGACATATTTTGGTATTCCTAGTAATCTCATCTTATATTCAGGGACATAGTTAACCTGATGCAGTGTTAGCCTAGCTTTTTCCCATAGAAAACTTTCATTTTTAGTTCATATAAATTGTAATAGGTTAACAAGTATAATCCATTCAAAGACGATATTCTCCAAAATTGACTTGCCATAATTTTCTTGTGAGAATTATTTGATTACTTATGAACTGATATATAGTAGAATCATTGTATAAATGGAAAAAACTTGAATATCATGACTGCTTGAACAATATGAGGAAAGCTGAACTGGCTACTGAGAGAACACCAATGGATGGATGCTGCTGCTAACCACTGTTGGCAAAGCCATTATAAAGTAATTGCTTGTCAGAATAGCCTCAGCCTCAATGAATATCCTGTTCATCTATTCCGTTTTTCATCTTACCAATAGATCATTAGTTCTTCACGCATCTATCTACTTTCATTACATTTGAACATAATTTCATTTGGTATTATCTCTTTTGGAAGATTATTCCTTTATAAAATATAAATCAAAGGTGTTTTTCTTACATCAGCAAGTGAAGCTAGCATTACAGTGATTTTTAATTTCCTGTTGTTTCCACAATAGCTGATTTTGCCATGACAAGACACCTGGCATGGGTAATTCCCATGGAGGTCCTCTAGTCTGGCATGCTTCCTTTATATTTGGGAGCACTAAGTCATTATTCTCTAGAAACTTCTGAATTCTTACAGATAGTGGCTGTATTGCTTGAGGTCTTCTACTAAAAACATGAAATAAATTATGGTTAAAAACATTTAAAACTATGGTGTGTAGGTAAAGCTAAAATTTTGCTGACATAATTGCACACCAAGATATTTCTCCTAGTCTCTAATGGTGGCTCTCCTGAATCTCTTTCCCTTCACAACCTAGCTTTAAATTTGCTTTTAACGATAATTTATGGAATTTGCAGAGAATAATGACTTAGTGCTCCCAAATATAAAGCAAGCATGCCAAACTAGTGGATCTCCATAGGAGTTATCCATGCCAGACGTCTTGTTTATCTTGGCAGATAGACAAAAAGTTGATGTACTCCCCAATGAGCTCTGATGCAATTTTTTGAGGGCTATATCAGAATACCCAGGCTTCAACCTACTTTATGCAGATGGGTACAAATCTGACGCTCAATGTGGAAGTGCAGGTGTTTTATTGCAGAGGTCCCATGGGGCTAAGCTACACCCTATGAGCAGCATATTTGTAGCGGAGCTCATAGCCATGAAACTGGCATTGTAATCTTAATCTACTCTGACTCAATAAGCACCCTGAGAGCCATTATAAAATATGATCCTGCACACCCACTTGTCTAGGAGGTGCAAAATGTAACGAGCAGACTACTTGTCAGGGAGGTTCATGTAAAATTCATTTGGATTCCTGGACATATCAATATTGCACAAAATGAGGCAGCTGATAAAGCAGCAAATGATGCTATCAAGAAGCCACAGAAAGAGTGGAAAGAAGTAGTTTTGGATGATATCAAGATCCATTTAAATTGCATTGCTCCTATGGAATGATGTTTCTCCTGATCTCTAGTGGTTCTCCTGCATCACCATATATGCTAAGAACACGGCTAGTCTGGGAAGCAGCAATTACAAGATGAAGACCAGCATTGTGCAATGATGTCAAGGGTCTCAATTAGGATGCTCTTGTAGCGCCATAAATGAAACATCCATAGTCAAGTTAGAGATCCATAGTTAGGTTTTCAATTCATTAATGAAAATTAAGTAGTAATGGTAATGCTATGAGGAAATTCTGTTCAACTTTTCTTTCTAATTTTATAGGGAGCTTATTTCATTCTCTTTTAGTGTACAATCTAGGGAAGGTATAGCTTCTACATTTAATTACTAAAAAGTTAAGGTAAGTTTATCTCTCGATGAAAATGTAAAAGTATTATTTCTGATGTTCGTCGAAGTGAACTTCTTTCATATCCTGTAGGCGGTTTCTATCATTCTGCTATTGATGCTGACGAAACAGTCCCTGTTGTCAAGCTTTTCGTCATTGGAGGGGGGCGAAAATTAACATCTTGTCAAATAGTATGTGTTATATCTCATCTACGAACATTGCCTAAATGTTCCCTGGTTCATAAACATCATGTTTTACAGAAATCGCAGAATCGAGGATTCTTTTAACATCGTCTGGCCAATGTCACGTTGTATGAACAACCTTAAAGATATGTTTAGGAGCTAATTTCACAGACATCTTTTAATGTCAAATCATACAGGAGCATAGGTTTTCACATTGTAGTTTATAAGCAACTTGAGTTCATTCATTGGACTTGTTTGGGAAAAAACAATTAATAAAAGGTGATGTTGAGTACTGAAGATCAAACTTATGAATTATTTCAATGTTTTTCCTTTGATCAGCATGCAAATACGCAACTTTTGAGTCCTGTGGGAATTTGATATTCGAAAAAACGAATTTTTTCGACCCACCCCAATGATCATGTCTTTGTCCGTCTATAGTGAACTAGTTCTTGGGATAAATATCCAATATTTGAAAAATATTATTCCATATTAGGCCTTTTTTGTAAAAATACATGATTAAAGATGTCGTTTAACATGATTTATAAATTATAAAAATGCCTAGCAATTTGCGATTCATTATTAGTAACAGCACGGAAGAAATCTTTTATTCGGTGCAATTTCGTAGAGGAATCCTTAGTTTTCACTTATTGCGTTATGGAAATGAAGGTCTGAACAATTATTACAAAAATTCGGGCTAAATTGGACCAAACTCCACTATCCAAATTTGGAAGAATTAGATTGGGCTGGCCTTGAAAGTATTCTGCGTAACATGCGGCTGGGAAGTTGGAACTTTCTGAAGACTGAGAATACAATCCACTTTTTTGGCACAATATTTTTCATTTCGTGTTATTCTATGACTCCGTGCGTGTTGAAAATGTCCGTGAATTTTGTCTCTAAATTCTTTCTTGTACATACCATTTGAAATGTCTGGTAATAAGGAAGAATGAAAGTAAATTCAACGTGATTAGATATATTTGAATCACCCTTGCGTTTACATCCCGTGTTATGACATATTGTCCATCCTTTTTGGAAACGCACTAAAATTTCTGAATAATTATGCATGTTTGCGACTTTTTGCTTGATCCAAATACAGCGCCGGAAACGCAAGTGCGAAATCACCCGTATTATCAGTTGAGAGTGTAAATGCCTTCAGAATGGAAACAACGACGCCTTTGTGGAATATGACCCGCCGAAAACATGAAAGGTCAAGTCCTCTGAAGACTGAGCCAGATGGAGCATTTATTTTCGCCAAAATCCTCTCCTTAACTCAAAATTTTCTATTGGATCGATCATGGTCAATTGAAAAACCCCTATTAGGCAAAGTGAAATATTAGACGGTTATGGTGTAATATATAATAATACATAGTCTTAGTTTGGAAGCTTTTGAAATGTTAAATTCAAAAGGTAAATATGAAAACATATTCCAAACATTGCTTTGATTTTTAATTCGTAAGCTCTTATTCTTATATATGTGATATGCTCTCTGAAGTTGATAAACAGCATGCTCTATTGATTACGTATGAATTAATATTATCGTCATATCCAGTAATGTGAACTCGTAACTACGTTTTGCGATTCATGTTTTTCATCGTATAGTGTAAAATATTTGGAATATTTTTCCATAAATTATGGTGTATTCCCGTGTCATATTTAGCAACAGATATCCCATGAAGGGGAATAAAAGATTATAAGGCGGAATAAAATTGCTTAACCAGCTTTCCTCTCGGTACATAAGAACTATCTTTATGATATTTATTTGAGGGAAAAAAGAAATATTTTTTCAGAGAAGCAGTCGTATTATTTTTTTGTGCTGTTCATTGTTTCTGCTTTTTGTGATTCAACCTAAGCATTCTGTCAACGATGAAAAATTCTTAAAGAACACAGTGACAGAAAACGTTAGACATGAGGAGGTTTCGACACCGCGAATCAAGGGAACGAATATCCGTTCCCAAAAAAAATCCCGGGCTGCTATGGATACTGCATCTTTCAGCATTCGTCCAAATTTACTACCCACGCACCTCATCCTTGGAGAGGGAATTCAAGCCGAGAGTGAATTCAAACACTTCAAAGTAACCCACCAATCCGACCACTTCGTAGCGGCAACCTCAAAATCATCGCTTCCTCTCTGTTGACATAGGGGTTAAGGCAACTTCCAAAACGCGAAGAAAAAGCAAAATTGAGATTACTGAAGTTAAGAGCGATCCATGGGAGAAATTCGCTTGTATCCATTATCTATTACCCTTCCCATCCCAGAGTAGGCGATCGCGACTGACCGTGACGTTCTCTGGCCACTGCGCTATTCCCTCTGCCGCGATGCGAGACAAGGAGGACCATTGTTTCAAAGGCAGCGATAATTCCTCATCCCATACCCTCCTACCAGCATCTCATCAAGGTCTTTCTTCCTCCCCCTCGTTTATATTTTGGATCCACATTTGAGACACTACACAAGGCTACCAAAAATGCCAAGATGTAGCAGGGGATTCGTACTTTACGCCAGCGTTTCTCAACGGTAGCCATAAGCCCCCCTGGGGTCCACGGTATATATTTGAGAATTAACCTCAAGTTGGGGTTGTAAAACTAATACATTTAATACTAACTAAGAATATTTAATCATCATAAATCATCTCCTGCTTATGAAGAATCCTTTTAGGCTTCGATAGCCGAGGTCATATTACACCATTTAAATGTGGAGCCCCCCCCCCCCCCCCAATAATATAACCAGTGACTGCTTTACCCACTTGGCTATCTGAGGGCTTTTTCGTATTGCAACAATATTATATTCGAACATGGACAACCTTTTACCAACTAACAGAGAATGTGGAGAGAGGGTGCAAGGAGAAAGGAAAGGTTGAGAACTACTGCTCTATGTCATGTCATTGGTGTTGAGTAAGGAAAAGGTAATAGGTAATTCTTTTATTTGATTGTTTAATTAAATAGCTATATAAATATACCGTAGTCAATCACCGTGATGATTTTGATTTTATGGATGAATCAGTCATAAGACTGGAGGGAATCCGAAAGCAAATCTTAACATTAATCCTTTTTTAACCTCTCAGCTTGTTATCTTTGATTCTGTGGACGTGATATGTGTTTGCATTGCTTAAATACACCCTTTCTAATTTTGTACGGATAGATTATAATTTTTATCCCACTATTCGACCATAAAGCATTCCTTTTATTTGTTTTAATTTTTGATGGACAGTCGAAGCTTTCGGGAGCTTTCTTTATCGCCAGCCAACGAAAGTGGTTCTTATTTCGTAATCCCAAGGCTCGAAATATTTCAAGTCATTCATAACTCATTGGAAATCAGTACTTCAGAAGTGTTGGCCTAATTTTCTGTAAAGTGCAGGTATTCATTGAATAGGAGTATTTGGAGCAGATTCCTTAGAATTATTCTGGTTATTGTGGACTAGAGTTCACTTTAGGAAAGCCGAAGAAATCCAACTAGCTTCAGTGGAAGTGAGCAAACAGCTTCTTAAGTAATTCTTTGATAGGATTATCTCAATGTAATCTTAAGAGTGTACATCCAGTGGAAATACTTAATTGATAAATTATGTCTTGAAAAGTATATAATTAGTAATTACTTGAGATTTGCCCATAGAGTAAAAAGATTACCCAGCATATCAAGCAGAACACTCGAGCATTCTTACGCTGAAGATTTTGAATTAAAATAAGTTTTAAATAAATTAAATAAGTTTATCATGGATTTCTTCCGTTAGCCTTGGGTTGTTAATCCGTATTTTTAATCTGGTTCTTTCGATACTTTTTATTTTTAGAAGTTGCCGTTTTCTAGAAAATCAGCTATGAATAGCCTGTCTTATTATATATATTCCGGTGTGGAAATAAGTTAAAGCGTTCAAGAGAGAGGCCGATTGATACTGAGTCGATTGAAAATTGGTTCATGAGCGTCGTCACCCTCTTCCGATTTCCTTCTTCAACCATCCAAAAAATTCACTAGTAATTTTTCCTACGGCATGTGAACATTGAATTTGGATTGGAAATACTAACTCCAGTAAACTCAATATGGGAAGGCGTTACCTCGTGGAAGGCCATTACAATGAGATAAAGACCGTTTCGTACACTTCCACAGCAATTTTATTTATGGCAACATATTTCGCTAGTGTCCTAGCATCATCAGGCCTGATGCCTGATCATCAGCCTGATGATGCTAGGACACTAGCGAAACATGTTGCCATAAATAAAATTGCTGTGGAAGTGTACGAAACGGTCTTTATCTCACTAACTCCAGTATCTGCTTTATTTCTCAAATATAAGTGCTCCTTTGAAAATATAACTCTAAAATTTGTATTTATAAGTTTGACAATTGCCCAAGCTAGAATGAGCTAGAAGTTATATCGCACTTGAAATCCGTTTGCGGGGTAGGATTCAAAAGCTAAGCCTCGGTGCTATCAAAGATGCAAAAACTTTATAAGAAAGGGGTGTGGATGCATAAAAATAAAAACACAATATATTTGGTTCATTCAGGTGTAATTCATTGTAAATTATACTGCAAAATTAAATTTTGATTGCTGAAGTATTTAACATCCATCGACAATGCTGAGATTGAGAAATAAAATATGGAACAGCCAACGTTGTGTGCAATTAACATAGCGTAGTTATGAACGCAACAATAAATTGCGCCAGTAATTATCACCGAATGTTATTCAGTAGAAACCGTTTGTTTGCTGTGGGTAACAATAATCTACGCCATGGCAATTGAATTGAGTCGAAAAAATAAAAGCACAAAGATCAGATGTTGCTGCGTGGAAGCCACATATCTATAGCCGGAACTGTTCTACAGTGATAAAATTTTCAATTGAAATTAGGAAAGCGTTATAGATAGTAAATCTAGATATAGTAGCTTATGAGAAAGATTTAAAATCGCAAGTGATTGCGCAAGTTTACAATTAACTCTATAACCGTATTTTGTGTTAAGCTAAGATTTCAGTTGAGAAAGCGATAATTCCTCTGTTCCTCATCAATGCAATGTTTATAAAAGAATCTCTTGAATAAATACGGATCCTGCAACACGATCAATCAACATGGGGTAAAAGTTCGCTATGGCAAGGACTAATTTTTCCTATTTTGACGGAGAATCCGGCAATATAAACAGCGCGAGAGGCTGATAAAGAAACGAAAAGATAAAGCTCATCAGCGGATGATAAAAATATAAATAAGGATGCTCCTTCATCTGACTTATGGAATCACTAAAATTTCTATGACAAGTTAATCTAAATTGTCTGTAGCTGGCAATGAAGTTAAATTAGGTGTTAATGTTTCAATCGGCCTCTTACCATTTTTCTTCAGTAAACATGACGACAAGATATCCACAGTATACTTATTTCAAAGCAAGATAGGATATAGAAGGGATATTTTTACCTCTATTTTTTAAATGTTAAATTAAATCGAAGTTAGATTTAAATTCTGTGGCTACAATGTGAAGATAAAATAACGTAATCTCCGCAATATACCATAAAAATTTGGTAATATTAAATGAAATTTTCTATTTTACCGTTAATGAATGGTTATATACAATTAAAGTACTCGACTTCAAATCTCAATCGAGGTGAAAATGCTTCATTTAAGAGTTGGAAAATAAGGTTCTAATGTACTTTTATTACTATTTATGCCTATGGCATTTCATCTCCTATATTTTACATCACAGGCTAAAAATATTTGTCTTACTGAACGCTTGTATCTTTCGTAATATTTTAATGATTCAATGAATCATTTTATAAAGAAAGCAACGAAGTAAGTAGGAGATTTGGACCTCGAGGCCCCTATTTTATATTCTTGTGCTTTCACTAACTTCTCTCTTCCGTTGTTAACTCACGGGATTGATTCAATTAGCTGTGATGTTTGTTTATATATCTTACGATTGATAAACGGTCTGGAATTTCTATCCAGCCGTTCTTTGAATTGGGTCATTGAATTGCCGATCAACATTAAATCCTTCATCTAATTGAATTGAAAACATTGTATCCGAACTAACAAAAACAGAAACGTGAGGGGAACCACTGCTTCGGGATACCTGGGTAATAGGTGTAGCAGGCAGGTCTATTTTCTAAATTGGAGCTTCAGGATGTCTCTCTCTCTCTCATATCTAGAAATAATGATGCTCTAGAAATATTTGGTGCAAAATGGAATAGAACCCTTGAATTAGAACAATAAGAGTTGATAAAAGTGGGTTATGAGGTAAGGGAAAATGTAAAAATACTGACGGCAGCAGTAATAGAATAGCAAAAGTTCGGTTATAATTAGTCGACGATAAAGAAGTTTCGCTTCAAAACGGGTATCAAAAAAGTGGTTTCTTAAAGATGAGTAACAAATTAGAACAAGTAACAAAGAAATGGATCAATATCTCCTAAAATGAGCAACACACTGAATTGAGCAATGATCCACTGAGAAACTAAAAGAATCACATCAAAATAACAGACAAAGGAAGGTATGTTGTCACTGGCTGGGAAAGGAAAACATACTGTTGCATCCTTTTTTCAGTTTAGAAAGGGGTATAACTCATATCTGAAAACTTATATGATAGGAAGATCGCGTCCATACTTTGTACCGCTTCCTGCAAGCATATCTTGACGAATAGAAAATTGTTAAAAAAAATATAGTTTATACTCTCTATGGAGTGTTTTGATTCTTAGAAAATTGTTTATTTGTCTTTTGGTACAGGACAGAGAAAAACGTATCTTTCATTTAATTATATCTCATTCTTGTTCATGGCTGTGTCAAGATGAAATCTATTGAGGTATGAGTGATATTTAACGGTAATAATTTCCGTCATACCTCATCGAATACTACGAAACAGTTATTAATAGGATCATCAAATTACACTTTCGTGGATTTTTGCACAAATAGAATTCTGGCTCAGAATAATAAGAAGTTTCTGGTAGCTAATGGAGGGGGTAGGGAAGGTTAAAAACGAGATTAGGGCTAAATAATGCATATACTTGCCACTGAAACTATAAAAATGACTGCATTCCTTGTTCGTGATAAAATTCTAAAACAATCTGAGTTTCCAGCATCTGTCATTCATACTAAAATTAACCGTAGAGCTGAAATAGTAAACTTTGCTCATTGATTCATCTAGGATTGACATCCAGTAGGTATTTCATAAATTTCTTGAAATTTTATCGAAACATTTGATGCTCTCTCTTTTGCATCAAGGTCCCTCGGTGAGGGCAGTCGTATATTCCAGCTAGGTTCAGGAAAGGGCTGCATTCCAAACGGCTAGCGGAGAATTGCTGTTCATCACTCTTTTCTTCCATTTCTATTTTGAGGATGAAGCTTGCCAGTGTCCACAGAAGCGTCATATAATAGATGTAAATTATGCTTGATTTAGACGCCCAAGCACTATCTTCAGTTCCTTCTTATCTTTAAATACTGCCTCTTCTCATTCTTTTCGCTCATATGAAAGGCGAAGTTCATTTCTGTAGCATTCTCCATGAGTCATGCGTCCGCCATTGTCTCCCTAAGAAACTAAATTATTTAAGATAGAAACGAAATACAGTTATTATTTCCGTAAATTTATTTGCAAAAGGTATGAAAACTGTCCCAATTCAACAATAGTGCAATGATAAAAGATAACATGCATATACTAACAACAACGTATAAGTTTTATTCAATGAACCATTTATATCAGATTCTGTCTTTTAACAAGACAGCCATTTAGCATTCGCACTTCATTTTTAAAAATTAATTGCAGAAGCTTTTACGGATGAAATTTGATAATATTTTACTGGCGATATATTAATTTGCTACCGATTATTTGGAAAAAAACAATAACCAAATAACGCAAAAATTTTGGAATATGAAAGAATCCTAGTATTTTTTGGGAATGTTTGGTTTAATTACTTCAAGTATCAAATATTAATTAATTTTACCTAACGATAGATCTTATTTACCTCTCAAAAATACAATCACAACGAATGAGTACCGCTTAAGCGAATCAATTTCGTAGCTCGCATCAAAAGTGACGTCTATGAAATTCTGAATTATTGCTCAGTATAGTTGAAACCTTTTAATTGCGATTGATCAACGGAAATAATTTAAAAGACTTTTAATTAGCTTCAGGCTAAGAGGGAAATTTATGCCTAAATTACCATAAACACTTGCTAATGCTAAGTAGTACAACTAAAGGAGAATTATCGTTAGGATAACTAATTTCATCGGAAGGATGCATCCTGTTATGTTAGATGCACCTTGAAGGGGAATGAGAAGATTCGAGACAAATAAAGAGGAGTGGGTGAAAAAATTAGAACAGGAAAAGCTTGGGAGTATTTCCCGGTATAGATGTGTGTAGGAAGCGGCAATGGAGAGGGAAGACGGAAGACAGACAAGACAGGGTCACTGGGAGAGAAAGAGTAATCGCGGCCTATGACTATTCCGGATGACAATGTGGCATAAGCTCAGCGAAGCGTACCGCAAGCCAACTTCCATAATTGAAGCATTCGTGATGTCATAGCAATGCCAAGAGGAGTTCTGAAAAAATCACCATGCTGCTTCTCCATTCTCCAAACGAAAATCTTTTTCTACCACGATTACGGATCCCTCACTTACGCTAGATCCGGAAATTTTCCAGAATTAATTTTTTTATAAGCTATATAGTTCCATCTATATCTGATGGAGCTTAGATGTTTCATCGAATTTTAACTATGAAAATTATGCAAACTATTATGGAAAATTATCTTTAATTTATATCGATGGGGATACTAAAATTTAATCGATTAATTGATGCAATTAATTACTAATCTGAGGAAATATCATTGTTCGAGAAAGGATATTTTTTATGTTCTGGCATATAGGATACGATGCGTCTACTTTCGTTATAATTCAATATTTTTAGTCGTAATTAAGACCCTCGAAGCCAAGCTCTTCGGTAAAATTAAATGAAGCAAAATTATTATCATAACGAAGAACATTATTTTGTTAGCAATTGACTATTGTTTCAATATTAGAAGCTCGGATTATAATTCCATATGAGCTCCTTACGTTTCTTCCCACCATTTATGAATGCATCTGCAATAGTATGGGCCATTGTCAGCATCTGTGTATAACATTAAGAAACACTGCCCACCAAAAAAATAACGGAAATCCGTCGAACCTAAAAAACCCTGTAAATTGCAAGCTATAGTTTTTAAAGCCGATATCTTATTCTTGAGTTTCGTATCTTAACTTCTGGCACTAAAAAATCTTGTTTTGTATATTTATTGACTGTGAACTAAGTGATTGCTTGGCCGATCTTTTTTGCAATAAAATCACTAAAAATCCGCATGTTTATCCTGTATATTCTCTTTCTAAAATTCTATTTTGTTATGTGGTGATGTAAACAAACACAATAGGGGTATTCTATGGATAAAATGTTTAAGTATTTCATTCAATCATAGCTTTATTTCGAATATGCTTTGCTATTCGAAACGAAATATATTAGGTTTCGTTTAACTCGAAATCTGATATATCTCATAGGTATTATCCTTACGATTTCCTTTTTACAGCCTAAAGCCGTAAATGCGAAACCAATCAATGAGATTATATTCCTTTAAATTGTTTAATTAAGATGTTGGCTTTAAAGGTATGATCAACAGAAAAATTTTATTGACTGATATCTTACTGCTGAAGCTCTTATATAATTTCATAAAACGAATTTTAATCAGTTTTCTGTTTTTTTTCCACACATTTATCGGTTGAAAAAAAACATACAGTAGTAAACTTATGAGAACTTTTATCAGCACATAAAAATTAATAATTATTTCAAACCATTAACGGAGAGATTAATAACAGATTTCGTAATTGTCGGAACATCACTATAAATATAAACAACATTTAAATAAAAATTTCTTTGATCTGAAACCCAAAGTTTTGTTCAACATCACCCAAACGTTCGTAACCCAAAGTTTTATTTCAACATAATTAATGTAATAATTCTATGCATATCTCTGAATCATTAGTTAGTTATAGTTATTTACTTCGTGTCCAACATCTTAATAGTAATTTACAATCGCAGAATCCCAGAAGACGTAGTTTTTGGGCTCGAAAATCCAAGGTTAACGCATTGTTTTCAAGTTGATAGGTTTGTTCCTCTAAATGGTAAAAGAGCCACAAAAGATGTTCCAACTTCCCTCTAACAGTTTAGGGTCTCATCTGTTAAGTTAAGCATATCCATCATCATGTTGCTGGGGAAGAGCTGTTTGTAGGGTCTTATAAAGCCTTCGGGCTTCATTTTTTACGTCCAAATTTCAACAGTTCCAGTTGCCAATTTTTGTCTCTCATGAAGCTCGTTTAGAGGCTTTTGTCTCCAGGCAACTCTCTTTCAGAGAAAATAGTTCTCACGCATAACTATTTTGTTTTTGATTTTTGTGTAATGCCATGTGCTCATATTTTTATCACACTTTCCTGTATGAATTAAATAGCGTAACCTTGGAAAACATATTTGATTTGACTTTAAATATCGGTATTTATGTGGTTTTTAGATAACGAGGTTACTTTCTTTCATTACATTCATTTTAAGTGTATCGTTTTTACTTGTATAGGAATAGAACGGATAAAAATGTATCATTTAATTCAGAACATAAAAAGATCTAAAATTTTGGCTTAATCAACCTTGAAAAGTAATCCATCACGCTGGAATTTATGATTTCTATTTTATAATCTGTAAAAATTATTTTATTTGCTAAAAATGATTTAGCTTCTAATTTATTTACCAATCTACAATATAGGCGATATATTAATTTGCTACCGATTATTTGGAAAAAAACAATAACCAAATAACGCAAAAATTTTGGAATATGAAAGAATCCTAGTATTTTTTGGGAATGTTTGGTTTAATTACTTCAAGTATCAAATATTAATTAATTTTACCTAACGATAGATCTTATTTACCTCTCAAAAATACAATCACAACGAATGAGTACCGCTTAAGCGAATCAATTTCGTAGCTCGCATCAAAAGTGACGTCTATGAAATTCTGAATTATTGCTCAGTATAGTTGAAACCTTTTAATTGCGATTGATCAACGGAAATAATTTAAAAGACTTTTAATTAGCTTCAGGCTAAGAGGGAAATTTATGCCTAAATTACCATAAACACTTGCTAATGCTAAGTAGTACAACTAAAGGAGAATTATCGTTAGGATAACTAATTTCATCGGAAGGATGCATCCTGTTATGTTAGATGCACCTTGAAGGGGAATGAGAAGATTCGAGACAAATAAANAAGTTTATTTGCCATCGTTATCGTTGTTGTTTATTAGTGTATTCGTCGGAAATGCATGAAAATATGCATTATTTATCAAGTCTGTCCTCAGTGTCTCAAGACATTCTGAATTTTCACCAAGCTACACACTTCAGCCGCTGATCGCTTTCTTTTCATTGGGTTGTTGGACACCTTTTGGCTTCTATTTTAGGCACAAATTTCTCCGGCATTCCCCAGCCAATTCTTCCTGGAGCCTTTATTAAATCGAATCAGTGTGTTTTCCGTTATACTCGATGTCGTATACAACGAGAGGAGGTCACGGGTCGCCTTCAAGTGACGGAGGCCATCCAAGCGGCGTTTGGACGACAGCAAATAGGTCCTCTTTCTCTTTTACCCTCCCTTCCCGCATCCCTCCCTCTCTATCTCTTGCCTCCCCACCCTTTTCTCGCGATCTTTCTCCATCTCTTCACGCCTTCTCCCAATCATCATCGGCTCCTCCTTCTCTGTGCCTAATACTTCTCCTCCTCCATGGCATCCCACTAGCCCCTTCCGCAGTCACTCACCCCAACGGCTCTACTGTTCCCCTTCGGCGAAAGAACTTCCCCGCGGTCTTCCCCACTCCCTAAAGGGGTCAGCGGGGGCGTCTAAGACTCCTCAGGGTTGACTGGCCTGCGAAGGAAATGCCTTCTCCAGAGACGCCCACCGCCGCCGCTGTTTTTCAACTCGGCGGCACATACTCGCATCCCCATACCCTCCTGCCCAGACTCATACATGTGTCGACCGCATCACCACCAGAGATAGGTCCCACGCATCAAAACGATGACCTCCGCCTTCATCTTTACCCCATCCCTCTCCACCCCTATCGACCCCCTCCACCCCCCACGGATGGCCACTGCCGGACTGCGGCAGCGAAGGCAGATGTCCAAGGAGCGGAGGGCGGCTATAGCCATGGGGAGCCGCGCTCTCTTCCTTCTGCTCCTGATCGCGGTCGCTTTGGTCCATCCGGGACAGGCGGCGCGGCCGCGACAGCACAAGAAGAGGCAAGCCGGAGCCGACGGTTCAGCGAATTATCCGGACTATGAGTATGGGGAGGAGTACTATGATGAATACGAGGAAGGAGGGGCCCCGGCCGTACCTGCTGCACCTTCTGGACCCGTAGTCACAAGCGGTGAGTGCGTGTTGCCCGAAGGATATCTATGGGGTGCGCGCAGTATCACATGCGTTATGAGGCTGAGAAGGAAGTGGACCCCGATAAGCTTAGCCCGCAGCGGGGTATACCTGGATGTTAACAAACAAAGGTTAATTTGGTCGAAGGAATACAAATTAGTTTTCATTGATAAGGAAAATCGTCAACGGAAGAATATATCCTCGTGATGCGTGAAAAAGGAAGCTAATAGTTATGAATTTATCGTGAGACAAGTCATTTAAATCGTGGTCTGAGCCAAGATGGAAATTTCTTATTGTTGTTTTTGCTATACATAACCAGGACGCAACTGAATAGTTTCGGAAAAGATACAATAGCAAGCAAGAGAATAGAAGTATTTGTTTTTATGACAATCTTATTCCTTGAAAAATAAAACTGTGATGGAAGAAAAATAAATAATAATAGTGGAGAACAACAATCGTTCATCAATTTCTTACCTTCCATACTCAAAGTTGCAATTTCTATGTTAGAAGAATTAGCCAGGGAAATGAATATTTGCCCTTCTTTTTTGATACAAAATGTAGTACTATATCAGAAATCTCACAGACCATAAGCTCACAGAGTTAAATTAAAATCTTATATCGTATCATCGTATCGTTATCGTATTATCTATAAAACTAAGCGAAAGAAAAGTTCAGAAAGATCAAAATCATGGCAATAAATGAGTTTAAATTAAAATAGCAATAATACCACTGACAGGTGTGGTGACTGGGTAACCACTTTAGTAACGGTTCATTATCGGTTCGGTATTTTTGTAGATTGAAATCCCATTGCAAAACGGAAAATTGATAGGATATGAATGAATGAATAATGAATAGGAATTCAAATCAATATTTGTGCGTACTAAAATACTTTAAAGTAAGTATCAATTTACGTTGGACGTTAGACTCATAAAATTGATCTATTTAAAAACTGTTTAATTGGAATGTTGTTGCTCTATTTTTATTTGCTATCAAGAAATTAATTTGAATCAATTTCGGTCATGCGAATAAAAATTAAAACCCTCAAAAATTATACAGAATGAAATACAGTGTGAAAAAAGTTAATTTGCGCCTATGAAATTGTTACTCTTAAAATAGATGAGAATTAGTTACAACGTCAGTTTAGTTAATCCGATATAAATAATTGTTAATTTTATGTTACGTAAGAGTATAAATTATTTGGATTAAAAATAAAATATGCTATAAACAGAAATTATACCCCGAGATTTTGGCATTCAGGAGAGATTTTAACGAATGATTTTATATTATAAAACAGAAAATATCATGAAACATGAAGCCTAACATAGTCTTAAAATTCTAAATTCTTCCAAAGTTCTTAACAGGTCCTTTCATCTATGGCTCCATTTTTAAATACTGATCATAAAACTAAAAGTAAATAAAAAATTTGAGAGTCATCAATTTCTACTCAAAATTTCAATCTGTTTTTGCTTATCTACTGCATATATCAAAGCACGGTCTCAAACCTACCTTTGCATGATTATGCTGATACAGATTTCGTGATTTCCAGGTGAACTTTGCGAATGAAGACTTCTCGGGGTTTTAAGGAATAATATTGATAGATATGGAAATGAGCGTATGCGAAAACTTTGTTTAAGAATTACTAGCAAAAAAGAGCTTTGTCTCCAGTAATCTAGGAACGCGTTTAATTATCTAATTGAGTACATTCTTTGCAGAACTTTTCTTACGCTTAGTTTAATCCTTTTTAGAAATTTGATTATTTTTATTTAATGTATTTGAAATGAATTGATCGAATTTTTAAAATTCTTAATATGATCTGGCGAAAATCAATGGAAACCAGACCTCGATAATTTGCGCAATTGTTCGGACTTCAAAACTTAGAAGTACGTTATTGCTAAATTACCTTGGTCCCACTCAATCTCGTATTAGTAGGTAATAATTTAATGTAGTTTCATAAAAAATGGCATAACTTGGACCTCCCTACTTTCGGTGAGCCAGGGGTGGGGAACCTATCCTTATCGGAAGGCCATATGAACCATTCGGATCTACCCCCCCCCCCCCCCTGGCCGATCTGAATTGCGAATTGACTTCATTTAAATATTTCATAATCGAAATTTTACATGAAAAACGAATTTATTCGCTAAGTGAACTACCAAAGAACACTTTTAATTTTGTTTTCACCCGGTATCCAAAAGTATTACCCGCCCCAAAAAGGCCTCGAGTTCCCTACATCTGCTCTAAAAGTTTAGTTATACGTGGCAAAGAAACACTAACCAACTATTTTTCCGATTCGGGCTGGCTCTAGTAAGTTTCCGGTCAGACTCCGGAGTGAGCCCAGAAAAGAGGAAGTCAACTTACAATTCTACTTGCAACTTAAAATAATGATTTACCTCGTAAGAAAATAGATAATTTTTTATTTTAGGTTGAATTTTAAGTAGATAGATATGTGTTTGTCTCGACTTTTAATATTGTTCTCGTTATTATTAATACCAGAGTTTCACAGGTAATTCCGGTTTTTTACATAGCCTCTATATTGTCGTACATATACCGCACTTGTATAGTAATAACGCTTCGTCATTCTTTTTACTGCTCTAAACATAAGATAAGAAGCCAAGATAGAATTATAGAAATCTTAACTTTTCCAGTGAATATGTTCTATGAAAAAATTGGGTTTTCCACTGGGTAAATTTCCTCGTGTGCTACCGACGTTTCGGCTGATATAACTGCGACCATCTTCAGGTTCAGTGTCAAGGTTATAAAGGAATATTAGCGACAAGGTTCCTAATTCGAAATAAACCAATACTAGTATATAATGTTTATATTATACATTAATATATAGTAATAAATATTTTTGACGAGATATTGGGTTATTAGTTAATACGTACGAAACGTATAGCTTATTAAGAATCAGTCTCCTCTGAATTCGAATTATAGAATGACACACATTACGACGACGCGTTTAACTAAACAACTCTCCTGATAAATAAAAGGTAAAATTCTACCCCTATTTTCTTAAGTCACCGCTTTATTATTCATTCGACGTATATTGTAATATTGCTCAGTAAACATTTATATAAATAGGTACTGTAAGATATTTCAATCCTAAAAAAAAAGTATATTAAAGGGTGAATTTTGAAATATTATTTGACCTTCATCTTAATAGCTTCATTCACTTTTTAAGGTACACTAAATTGAAAGAGGCAGTGAGGACTAAGTATCAGATTTCTATCACCAAACGGAATACTTGCTTAGTTTAGCTAATGCCCCTCATGAGCTAAATAAGGGTCTCTTTGCGGTTTAAATCGAATATCATTGAGTCTCATCGAAGCATGTTATCATGGCACTACTTGCTCTACAAATATGTTTCACGCATCGTGTTAATCTGCATTCATTGCTATCGTTCAAGTCCATGAGCAAGTGGATGAAGCAGCATGCGGCATCTCCTTAGCGACTCTATGAGTGGCGTGTAGCATCTATTCAAGGATAGTATCCTCAGAGGCAGTGACTGAAGGAATGTTGGTTAACTCAGGTTAGAGGTCTGGTTATCCATTCTCTTACAGCCAATGAGAGTGTTTCTGATTAAATTGGACGAAATATAGCCGGACTTACGTGATGTTGGGTCATTCGTTGCTAGCCAAAACTAATGACGTGAGTAGTTGGTTACATGATATTTATTGCTTATATCAGGCTCGAAAAAGAATGATTCTGTAGCAAAACGATGGAAAAATGCTACTTACACATTTTGTTCTGAATCTGTTCAGTAGTTAAACGCCAATTTCAACGATTTCCTCACGAGCCAATTTCTTCTAAAAGTGTGCTAGAACAAGTTTTAAGTTGTTTTGAAACCGCTGACCTTGCTCTGCGGAATAAAAGTGAACCATTAATCATAATTAACATATCACAAGGACAACATGCCAAAGTGTTTGTCCTCTGTAGACCTCTGAACAAAGCTAAAATTTCGTGAGTGATCGATGCCCTTTTTAGGATATGTCTTTAAGAGAATCTTTAGTTAGTTCGTACATAATAATTACATGATATAAAGCAAAAGAATCTTTTAGTTATATATATTGTATCAAGATTAAGTATGTAAGTATGGAAATGAGAAAGATTGATTTTTTTGTTTTGTGTTAACTTCCTCTAGAGAAGGGTACTTATCTGCCACTACAAGTTTTTCAGATATTTTTAACTGTACTAGCATATTATTTGGTCATCTTAAAATTCCACAAAATTAGCATTCGGTAATATTCTTTTTTTCTGCTTATTATTTTCTTTGGGCTGACTGAAAAAGAGTCGCTCACTTAGCTTGTAAATGGGTTTTACTGTACTTGTCTAATATCTTTCTCAGCTCTATCCGAGTTCTACATGATGATCGATGTCCCTTCCGATAGCTCTCCTCTTCAAAGACAGACTGAAAAGAGTTCACCATTCAGGAAAATCTCTCGAGCAAGTGAAAGATTCTCAATGTTTGGAAAGCTTAGCATAATTTAAATTTTGATATTAAGTTAGAGTCTGGCCCTTATTATTATTAATGTTCCAGAATTAGACCAACTATATATCAACTATTCTAACTTCAGTAAAAGAATTAGATTTCCATTTTTAAATACTGATCATAAAACTAAAAGTAAATAAAAAATTTGAGAGTCATCAATTTCTACTCAAAATTTCAATCTGTTTTTGCTTATCTCCTGCTTAATGCTGTGTTTTAACCTTTACTTTCTTCTGCTTAAAATTCATTGTATCTAGTGATATGCCTTCGGCAAGGTGAGCGATCAGTTTCTCCAATCTTAACTTAAAAATAATATTTATACAATAAAAATTCAGACATTTGATGATAAGACTACACTGCTTTTATATTTACGCGAGATATCTTTACAAATACCATTATAACTTCGCTAATTAGGATTAACGTCACACTTCGGTAGGCTATCCCCTCAAGATTACATTTCTTCAAAAGAAATCTAGTAAGCGAAGGGCCAAAGGTCGGGGTCATGGAATTCTCTGCAAGTTCCTTGAAATATTGATCTAGATTCCACTCCACTTTTCGAGAATGATGATCAAAAATAACTTAATGTGAATCACAGTGAAAGATTAAATATAGAAAGGTCGTACACAGTTTAAGTATGATTGAGATTAGAATTACGAACATTTCAATAACTTATCACATATATGGCATTTACTGGAGATACAGGCAAGAGGTGTCTAAGGATTGATCGTGTAGAGTCTAAAAAGTAATGATCACATTATAGTCATCATACTGATCATTATAAAGTCTAAAAGGTTATAATAATTATTATAATTAAATGTCTCAATTAGAGTGAGACTGAGATTAAGGAAGTCGATGGTATCGTGACTTGTAAGAAATACGGTGTCTGTAAAGGTAAATAGAAGAAGATAATAGTTTGAAAAAGAGAAAAGGAAAACCAATGACTAAGATGTGTAAATACGGAAGATATTTAGAATAAAATGACGACCCACCCGAGATTAAAACCATAATGAACGACACTATTATCAATTACTACGTGCTAACTACTCTCTCCAGGTTCTGTTTTCCCCAAGGCGTGACACTTTCTGTGACTTCGAATTGGAAAAGTTTTCCCTCCAAATTCTTCTAAAACTTGAAATTATTTCTCAGGTTAAGTTAAATTAACTGTCTAAGAGACTATTGGTATATATACAACCAAAAGGAAGGGTGGAAGGGTAAGTCCTTGCTCTTTTTTGAGTCGCCTTTCTATCAACTAGGCGCGCGACCCTACCATCAATTTGCAGCGCTTAGCTCCGCTATCCTGTCCCGTGCCTTTTCTCTCTCATTCTGCCTCATTGCAACCCTCGAGGAAAGATAAACTGGGTCCATTAAAGGTTCATCTAACCACTGAGAAGGCCCTGTGTCTCTCGGGTCATTTGCGGCATAAATATCTAGCAGCTGGTGCATGCTTCCAACTTACTTAATCGTGCTGCGTTGTCCCTTCGGATTGTTCGGATTGGAAGAATGACCAGCTATTGCGAGTACCCTGTTTACGCCCTCAAATCAACCGCGCCCGTCGGTGCAAAGAATAATAAGCACAGATAATAATAAGTAAAGATGAAGATTTACGATGGATTTCGTGACTTTTATTTCAATCTTGGTTTTATTTTTTCTTGGTGAATAGGCTAATTTTTATTTTGCCACTATTCACAAGGGTTTGTGTCCAACAACTGGGAAGTAACCTTTTACAATGACTTCCTTAATAGGAATGATGCATCTAATCTGATCACCAACTAATGGGATAGTACGCCTAGATCTAACAAAACGGTGGGATTTATCGAAATATTAGGTCCTCTTCTGAGCGTAAAATATTGTTTAAATGAAGGAAGTCGTTATTCTTATCTTCTTTTTGTATTCTATTAGTCTTCAAGCCTACATCTTAATATTTGCATGAAGTTATAGTTTCTCATTCGTAATAATTAATGTTCTCAGTTACTTTTTCTAAAACTATGTGGTGAGTGCTGGAAAATTTGAGTACTTTTTGGCGCTATGTAGCTTTTATATTATTATGAACAGCTTAATTTTTTGATCAGCAAAGATCTCATTTTATTACCGACAGGAATTCCGCAACATTTTCTTCGCGATTCTACTAAAACTGACAATTTTTCTGTAAGTAATGAAATGGCGGCCAAATTAAGTGGATAATGTACTAAAGAATAACTCGCGATGTAAGTAATCTTTTACGATATCAAAATAAAATCCGTTATTTTATTATAAACATCGCATTACTGTTCCTATTCCCTTTCATTAACAGTACAATAATAATGACAATAAGAATCCGATTGCTGCCTCTATCACTGGAATGATATTCGATCCGGATTCGACTTAATTAATCTAAGAAAGTAGCTTCATTTGACTTGTAGAAATTCACAAAAAAATTTCTGTAATTTCTGGAAAATTCTGTATTAAAAAACGTCATATTTTCTATTTACACTCAAAATCGAAATCAAATAATTGGTAAACGTTTCTAGAAATTTTATTCTAAAGGGCCTTCGATAGTGGATAACGGTCTTTCTCATGGCCGATAGAAGAGCTCGTGTTCTTAGGAAATGCTAATCTCGGAAAATTTCTGCTTCGTCCCAAAGTTAGAACGTTTTTTGCTAGCTTAAGGTCAATGCGATATTTTTCATCCTGAAGAGGAATGTATTTCCATATAATCACCTCCTTCACTTTTAACTATTAAGTATTAGGTACATTTACATAAAAATATCGTGGGCTTTCTTCCAATGTGTCTTTTGTGAGTAGATAAATGAGACAAATATCTACGCGAAAGAGTGAATATACGAAATTGATAACGTATGAAATTGACACCATTAAATGAATTTTATAATTGTTTTAATAGAAACTGTTGAAAGTATTCTTCGAAATATTTTATTGTTCTCTTTTCGGCGATAACACTACATAACACGCATGTGATTACTGTCATTTCGTTAATCATTAATTATTTACATTATAGATTTTTTAATTTGAGGGTAGAGACGTATTGAGAAAGGATATGAAATTTAAAAAATTTTATCTACTATTAAATAACATAAAACAGCTCAGTTTATACAATATTTGAACGATTGATCTTAAAGTAAAGAGTTAAATAATTTGTAGTGGTAAAAGTGTTTTAATAATAAATAGTTATATTATAGTTAAATAATTCTTAGTAATAATATTTTTAATAATANAATATTTTTAGAGTTCCGCATAATGGAGATTTTCCCATGAGCTCATTCAGAAGGGAAAATCGATCGGCTTCCCTTCTAAAATTCAGCTAAAGTAAATAAATTCTATTGTTATTCCGCTTATTAAATTTACCTATAATGCAACTGACACCTCAAGCGGTACGTTTAAATCGTTTAAATTTTGTCTTTTAATCAAAAGTCATTTCTAAATAAAATATCGTTTATTCAGCAGCACCTTCGATTCCAACCGTTCCACCAGTAGAAGAAGATGAAGAAGAGGAAGAAGACGACGAAGAAGATGGTCCCGCGAGGATAAGTGAGAATTTAATGTGTTAATTTAACTTTGGTTTTCCAATATGGAATATTTAAAATGTATCTGAATTTTCTAGGGCTCGGATTCGTATGAGGGATACGTTGTAATCCTTTTTTTCTTTCGGCCGTTGATGTCCTTTAAAATACTTCTGCCTCAACCCGGATTGTAATAACTAAGCGGTTAATTTTCCTTTTGCGTGTATCGGCTGAAAATGTTGTTCGTGATTTACCGTTCTATCTACTGATTTTATTCTATATCGTATCACCTCTCTACTTCATGTACTCTTCTTTAATGATAATCCTTCCAAAAATCTTGTTTTATATAGCTTTTATCTTTAATAATAACCTTACGTAGTATATATTTTCTCGTCTTTCTGTTTCTTCGCGCCTTAAACTCATCTTATTTCGGTTGAATCGTATATTCTGTTCACTTGGATTGCTTTTTCTCTCTGAATTCTCTTTTCCAATGGATTACTTTTCTTATTTTTCTGTCATAGGCAGAAATAGACAAACGAAATTTATAACGTTGCGTGCACATTTGGTCATCCATCTTCCTTTCATTTCCTCAATCCGCTTTCTTTGTTCTTTTACCTACTCGAGGTGCTTAATCTTTTTTTGGCGGATTCTCCGGATTATCCGTATCTCTGATAAAGCATTTATATCTTTTTATTTCACATAGAAGTCTCTATTTTACAGCCACCACGACACCCACTCCGACGACGGCCCCACCACGACGTCCTACATTTGGAGGTACTTCGGAAGCAGCTGGTTAGTGATGTCTTCTAATTTGTAGAATAAATTTCAAATTATTTAATTCCTACCATTTTCAACTATGGCTCGACTTTCTTTTGATGGCATGCTTGGGAGGTCGACTTTGTTGGCTTTACTCACAAAAAGGTTTCCTTGGGGAATATCATAACTTTCTAGCCTTCAAGGAAAGATCGATTTCTACAAATCAACTAATCTGACGTTTGCATTCTTCGTGCCGCCGAAAGAAAGATGAGCAACTTAATCGCTGCATGCCCCTTAAAGTTATTAATCAAATAACGCCTCACAAGCTGCACCAGCTCAAGGATTTAAATTCGCTGAATATTAACTTTGTATATTGCGATGTAAAGTTTAACTTATGAAGACCGTTTCTTCAATAAGTTAACACTTTTTCTCTGCTCTCTTCTTACTATGGTATTAAAATGAAAAATCGAACGTCGAGGATTTCCTTTGTTGCGGCCAAAATTGTAACGCCTTTGGTGCTCGTCCCCTAATCCTTCACATTCTTAAGTCGTTCCTTATGATCACATAAGTAATAAATATCCCCGTCAGATTCGTCGGGTGATAGTGGCCTATAAAACTCGCTACCCTTTTGCATGCAACCTTTTAAACTACTTACATCACTCGGTTACCATGAAATTCGCTTCTCTGTCGGCTGCTGCCACTGTTACAGCGGTTGGGAATGTGGAAAGATGGAGGTGTACCTTCGAGGGGGTCGAGCGCGAGGATGGCGAAATATGGAGCCCAGATAGCTGTACATCTTGCAGTTGCTCCCTCGGCCGGGTCCAGTGCCACAGGCTTCAAAGCTGCTCAGGTCTTTTTCTCTCTTTCTCCCTCGCAATACTTAGAATTCGCTCCTTGAATTCCGAGTTAAAACTTTTCACTTATAATCTTGCTTTTAGTCTATTCAGTGTTGGTTAAATTCTTATAACAGCTAATATGATTTCTCCCGATGTGGTTCTTTCTGTAATCACTAACCTTGCTTTTACTTACTTTTTGAGGCTATTTTACTATTTTTAAGGGTATTTTACTGAAGTTGAAATCACTGATTCTTTTAAATGGGTTGAAGGAAGATCTCACCTATTATTGTTCTCAGTTTAAATTCTGATTTAACCATTAGGCCTATCTTCATTACTGTTTCCATATAAATTATTATTTTCTTAAATTCTTAATAAGAAGTAACTGTAATATTTATGAAGTAATATTAAACCACATTATGATAAGTTAGATAGACTGCCACTTTCATTTTATCATGTAGATCTTACAGTTGATCAATGAAAATAATGTTATCATAAAATTACTTATTGTATTGCCAAGGATAAACAGGTGTGAACAATAGTGAAATGATTGGACTTCGAACCAAGGTCTGTCTCCCACTGTCCTTTGGGATTTCAACTACACATGTTTCTGTGCTAAGTTATTTACCTTTCCCTCATCCTTAATCATTTTAAGTAACAATTAATCTAGTAATAAATATTTAACTATGATGCCATCAAGTAGACAAATAGTAAANACGTTTCGGCTGATATAACTGCGACCATCTTCAGGTTCAGTGTCAAGGTTATAAAGGAATATTAGCGACAAGGTTCCTAATTCGAAATAAACCAATACTAGTATATAATGTTTATATTATACATTAATATATAGTAATAAATATTTAACTATGATGCCATCAAGTAGACAAATAGTAAAAGATATTACATTAAATTATATTTAGTGTAAATTTAATTATTTGATTTTACCAAGTGCCTCAATTTTGAACATTGTTTCTGTGTTTCATACTACCTGTCTTCTTTTTCTGTGACTTTTTAGGAAGTCATATGGAACCCATTTAAAGGAATTAGTTGATCTTCCTTCACTATAAATTCCCCAGCCAAATTTTAACATTTAGGGCATGAATATGCAATGGGTGATTTTCAGAAAAGTTTCCTATGGCTACATCTTGCTTAATATTTGTTTTTCCAAAAATATGAACCTAAAGTGAGAGCAACAGATAAGTAGAAGCTAATAAATAAGATCAAGAATAAAATTACAATTTAGCATAAAATTTTTCATTTTCCTATTTAGATTTAAAATCCAACTTGCAAAGTCAGAAAGCTTATTAACTTCACCTCTAGTTGAAAGAAATTGCTCATCAGTAATTTCTAAGTTTATTTTTGATTCATAACTGCCAATTAGTGTATCTCATCTTAGTAGGAATTCTTGCTCAGAAGTGGAAAAGTAATTTTTTATAGACTCTTGTATTAGGCTGCTTTCAAACTGTTTCCAGAGTCAAGCTTTACCTCTTCTCATCATATAACAATGGGACTTTTCAGGAAACTGTTTTAATGGCCTTCATGTTATTGACATAGCTGAGATCTCTTTTACATCAAGCATTGCACATTTCCATTAAATTATGTTTTCTTTCATATATTTATTTACTTCTGCCTCTCAAATGTTGTATTAAACCCTTTTCTTTGAAAGATGACAAATATCCTTTGCCATTTAACTTGGGCTAATGTCATATATACTATGTATTTTAATACCCATGGAAAAGCCAATGCCTTAATCAAAATAATGCTAGTCATTGGTAGAATTTTTCCATATTTATGCTTCATGTTAATAAAAAATATTTCTATAGCAGTTGTTTTATAATTTGTGCTTATTTATGCAGTAATTTGGTTGAATGAGATCAGTAATGCAGTTTTCTGACACCAAGCAGTCTCCTTAATGCTAAGGGGTTTGTTGCCATTGGTTTTGCTACTCCACAGAGTACTCCAATTATCCAAAGCAATTATTTGGAATACAAACTCACTCAAATTAGGAAACATGATGGTTTCAAGAAACATGTCAAATTTTTATCAGTTCTGTAGCTAATTTTATTGAGGCATTTTGAATTGACTTTCAGCATATTAATGGGTCTCTAATAGAGTAAACATGAACTACTCAGAAATTTTTTTAAGTAATCCTGTCTGTGAAGAGTTGAATTATACCAATGGCAAGCTCTCCCAAAGTCATCCTATTTCAGGAGTCATCAAATAAAAAATTATCATATTGAATCTGTCATAACTGTTTGCATGTTGTGAATCAAGAATATCTGTATTCATGTCATTTTTATCCATGTTCATTTAACATCATCTCTGTGTGAATGTGTTATTATGGTTGTCTCTTTTTCTGTCTTCTCTCCTTTTCTTTCCTGAAATAAAGACAGTGATTCTTATTAATGATATGTCTTCATTGAACTGTGGGTTATTTTTCCATATATTTTTATTGCACTATTGAAATTTAGTCATACCCTAATAAATATATCTAAAAGTAAAAAAAAAATTTGCCCAGCTATATTTTTACTAAAAACCTAAAAATTTAGTTGCAAAGTGAACTGATATCTGCAGAATAACAAACATTTTCTAATATATTGCTTATTTAATCTTTGTATGATGTCCATGCACTTACTCATCTTATTTTGTAGGTGCCAACTGTGTTGGAGTTACTTGTGAAGAAATTGACTGCCAAACTCATAAATATGTTCCCCTTGGCAAGTGTTGCCCTGTTTGTGCTGGTTAGTAGAAATTTTGTTTCATAAAATGTTTTGAAGAGTCATTAAGATGGCTTGTTTTAACATTATTTATCCTTTTTAAATTACAGATGACAAAGTGCAACTTGAGACAGATCAACAACCATTGGTAAGAGTTATTCATTAATCAATTGATTGCTCTGTTTTGAAAATTTATGAATCCTTATTATTAATTATAAAGGAAATGAAGTTTTTAAATTTAGGCTTTAGATTTTTACTTCTGAAATATTTAGGATAAATAGGAATTGGAAAGAAAATGACAAATTGCAACTTTCACTTTAATATTTATTGTGTTAATTAAAGAAAGTCAAATGATGAAAGACTCACATTTATACTCACATAATATGCTAATAGCAATTATTTATATTAAGTTACATTATCTATTCCTTAAGCAACCTTTGGCAGTCTTTAATTCTTTACCTAGAATTGAGGTATATTCAAGGAGATTCTTGGATCAATAAATCTGAAGCAACTAATCTTACTTGGAAAGCCCATCAATGAAATATTGTGATAAACTGTTAAATTATTGCAGAATGAGAAAATTTATTACTAACCATTAAATATTATCTATTACACATCACCAAGTAGAGACTCATTCCATAGATGACAAATACGAACACTTTAAAATGTTTCCCCTTAAAGCATTAAATCTAGGAAAAGACATGCTTATAGTAAAAGTAGGAGTTCCTGAAAATAATGGGAAAAATTGAAGGAAAGGAAATGGATGGTTATGGTATAGCCTCTTAAAGGATACTTTACTGTGTTTTACTTAAGTAATCTCTATGTGCTATATAATATTTTCATAAATAATTCAAAATCATTACAAGTTTCTTTGTCATCACATAGGGTGGACCTCCAAAGAAGACTAAACCACCCAAAGCTGCCGAGAGCACTCAAACAGATGCAATTGGAGTACCTGGACCTAGAGTAAGATAATGTTCCTTTTTTTCCTAATGTTATTACAGTTTTTTTTTAACAGGTAGCACATTTCTTTTTAAAAAATATATTCATCTCTTATAGAAACTTTGTCAATTTAAATGTTTTTTTCTTTGTTTATTTATTTTAAACATAATTTTCTTTGTTTTACAAATGATGGTCATTCTCTTTGTATTCATTTTCTTGGGCAGCTAAACAGCAACATAGGCATCCTTTTCTTTGTGTGTGAAAGAGCTGAAAGGCATCTGCTATGATGATACTACTTCATTTGTCCATGAAAATCACAAAAAAATATTATGAAAACATTGAAAAAGAGATTTAAATACATCATTAAGTGCCTCAAGTAGTTAAAAAGTCAAGTGAAGTGAAATACAGAGACATTCGATGCAGCTAACAAATGGTAAACTTGCCTCAAAACTAACTTTTTTACCATATTGTAGATAGCTGGATCTTTTTTTAAATACAAGTAGACAAACCCAAAATAGCCTGCAGTGTAAATGCTCTTGAAGAATTCTTTCATTGAAATTTCTCAAGTTTTGTTTAACCATTCTTCAGCTAGATATGCAAAACTCAGCATATTTCTCTTGTTATGTTATTTCTTGGTGAACCAAATTCAGTTGTTTTTCGAATTAAATCATTTGCCAAGTTTTATTTCTGCACTTTCTGTCTTTTGGATTTCTTGTTGCTTTTGTCACATCTTCTGCTGCTTCCTTGATGACCTCCATGGTTTCCAGTTCTTCTTGAAGTGAAGAAATGCTATTCTTTCATTCCAGCTGGAGTTATTTCCAGTTTTTCTGGTTTCCTGAAGATTATTACATGTTTCTTCATCAACTTTATGAGCTCTGCTAGTAAGATGATCTTCAATTTGCATCTTACAAATCAGTGGTCATTTTCAGAGCTGAGATTATTCAAAATTTTGCTGTTTGTTACTTTGTAGTGTACGTTTATCAGTATGTATTATATTTTGTTTTAATTCCATTTGGTCCTCTCTATGACCACTTCCTATAAGGATTATTTTCAAAAATATTTTATTTATATGATAATATGTTTATATGATGTATTTTATGATATCTAAATTAGTTTATTCCGCAAATTTTATAAGGTGGTGATATTTTTCATTTCTATGGTCCAACTAGCATTGTCCTGTAATAGAGTCATTAGCCTCTTAGTGTCCTTTATGGGCATTGAAATGTTCCAGAATGACTGTAGTGGTGAGCCCCTTTATCATGTTTGTGGTGACAGTCTGGTAGAATTTTTTAACTTCCTCTTCACTGCGTGCTTATATTATTGAGTAAACTTGGAAGATCTAAATAGAAAATGCTAATTTATTTTGAGTCTGAGCTTGCATATTCTTTTAGATGCACTTTCCATTTTCTCCATGCTAGTTTTTCCTTTCCTTGGTTATCAGGAATACGGTACCTGCAAGACATCCATCTTTTGCTCCACTTTTGTAAAACAGGTGGTCTGTAATTGTATCAGTTCCTCTGATTTTCATCTGAATTCATTCAATCAAATATCATCCCATTTTATCTTTTTTACTTCAGTCAGAAGCTCTAGGATTTAGCCTTTGTCTTTCAGGCAGTGACATTTGCAATCTAAGAAGAGTAAGGTAGTGGTTCTCTTTTTCATGATAGGCTTCTGAAAAATTAAAACAATATTTGTTGGGGGAAAAGAGAATGATTCACCAAGCTGTCCCATTGGGGGCTGACAAATGCCAGTTAAGCTATTTGGTAGCTTAACATCAACATCTATGCCCTGAAGAGATAAGTGGCTGCCTTGTTGCTTCACCTATTGAATCTATAAGGAAAAGGAACACGGCTGTTGTAAGACATCTGAGTTCTGAGACATCTGAGACATCGGGAGAGAAGAATAACTTATAACAGTTATTCTTCTCTCCCGAAGATGGCAACATAGTTGTCGAAATACGTATCGAGAACAATACTTGTTTACAAGCACGACCACAGAGTAACCCAACCCCCGCTGGTGGGAACTCTCCAACGGTTAGTTTTGCACGCAAACAACGGCTATTTGGAGCTTTTATCTTACTCAGATGCTTCACCTATTGACATGGGCCTATATTTATACATATGTATACACACACAAATACAATTTTTATAATTAATTAGTATTAGTTAAAGTAAGCAAATATTTTGGTATACACAGCCATCATTCTCTTACTTAATTTAAACATGAACAAAATACAAAGTCCAATTTTAATGTATTTAGTGTAATTGTATTTTGACCACTTCAAAATGTCAACTCAAGGCATGATTTTTATGGGTCATCATAAAAAGTTGATCATTCATGTCATTTCTTATGTGCTGTAAAGGGTGACTCTGGGTACCCAGGAGAGCAAGGAAGACCGGGTGACGCTGGTATTCCTGGATCCCCTGGATCACCTGGTATTCCTGGGCCGCCTGGACCTCCAGGGCCAGTACCTGATGTGAGTACATATTTTCCACAATATTGTAGCACACAAATACTCTTCCTCAAAAGCAGTTATATAATGATGGGAAATGTATGAGCGAGTCAGTTCAAAAAAGTAACTTAGCAAATTGAGCTGTGAAACATGTGAGTCTCACTCAAAAAGTCACAACTCCCTCCCCTAATGCAATGAAACTCGCTCTGCAAAAAAGTTTTCCTCTTTGTACACAACTCTATCCCCATTTATGACTCACTCAGGGCAAAATACTTCTTTGCACATGGCTCTCTTTATATTATGTTTATTTTTCTCTTTATATTATGTTTATTTGTATTTTGAAAAGAATTCTTAGCCAGAAAAAAGTGTTATGATACCTATATAAATGGTAGCATTATTCTGAAAGTTTGTATATGCTGGTGTTACTTGAATAACTTAAATGAACTGAAGAGCATGCAAAAGAAAGTACAGCTTATTTGCCTCATAGTGGCCTCACAGAGATGGGATATAGACTATAAACTATAAGGGAATTGAAGTGTTTTGAACTTAATTTTCTTTAATAAATCATGATGCTTCAACTGTATATCAATATTTAATGAACTTTCCTTTAAAATAATGAAAATTTTGCCTACCACAGTTAGGACTTGTCTTAATTAATTTTCTTCCTTTCCCCCTCCTTTTTCACCCAAAAAACAATACCCAGAGAGTCGCACAGTGCCAGAAGTTTTTTAAAGTGTGCTGTGACACAACTCACTTGAAAGAGTCACATTCACAATCACTAGCTCTGATCACTTTTCAGAATGACAACAAAACTTTACAAAAGGCTAATGTATTGATGCTTTGCAAAATAATAATAACATATATACATACGAGTAAAAGTGATACATTACTGCTAATCCCCCATAACCAATCAGTACTTACAATGCTCTATACTGCGTGCAATCAATGGACAAGAAAATGCTTATAACCTTATTACAGATACCAAGAAACTGTGGTGTCCCAAATTTTAGGCTTTGTTAATGGATCCTTGATAAAATCCAAAGAGGGGATCTTAGGGGACCTAAGTAAAGATGATAAAGCAACAGCCAATCTTACCCCAAATGCGCAATCTATTCCTCTTGTAATAAATACCATGGAAAATATATAACCTTGTATAAGATGCATCCTGTTTTCAACTTAATTTCTTTGATAAAATGTATCACATTGGTGGGTGGTAATAATAACAGCAAATTTTCCAGAATTTTTAGTCATCCATATTTTTTTTATTATCTGTGCCACATCATGCATTAATCAGCACAAATAATCAAGATTTTACTGTAATAGCAAATCATTGCTAAGTAATTATTTATGGGACTGTAACAATACAAATTTTAAATCAGTAAGCATATTGAGTCCCCTAATAAATTTAGATTTGAAACCTGCAGAAGATAATGTTTCTTCGGGTAAGGAACATAATATTCACAATGGTAATATCATATTCATAATTATTGAAACCAAAACCTGAATATAACCTTATTTCTAAAATGTTATTTTCAGGTATCCAGTTATATCCATCAATTAGCATTGACTCAATCTGTAGCTGGTGGAGGTGACAAAGGACCAACAGGGACAGGAGGTGGAGGTTTCCCAGATCCTTTTCAGTATTTACAAGCTCAAGTAGGTCCAGTTGGTCCAAGAGGTCCTCCAGGTAAACCTCAATTGATAATATAACACTAAATAATACCACCATAATACTAAAAGTTTATGATAAACAAGCAGCAAACAACTTCAACTAAAAAACGAAAAGCTAATATTCATAACGAAATTTCTACCAGTTATAGTAATGAGGGATTTTGGCAAAGTAATTTATAACTTGATTTTCAATAAAAAAAATTAATTCTTTGTAGAAAATTCAAGGATAATTAACTAATCATTATGAAAATTTGCCTTAAGTTTGTTGATATTAGTGCTGCATCCATTTCTTGATCTACCTCCATTTCCCTGATAAAGCCTTCTTCATTCTATTAAACAGAAGAATTGTAATATTGCATTTTATTATAATAAAAAATAGATTCATAAAAATATTTCACTAAAAAGAGTGTTTTATTGAATAGAGTATTTTATTAATTATAAATTAAAGATTATTTCATTTTTTGATACTGTTCAAAAGATGATTATTTAAAATATATCATAATATATGTGCAAAAACTGGCAAAAATTTGTTCCATCAAAGGACCACCTGGACCTGCAGGGCCACAAGGATTTCAGGGAGTGAGAGGGGAACCAGGAGATGCAGGACCACCAGGTCTGCCTGGACCTATAGGACCCCGTGGAATACCAGGTCTTCCAGGAAAAGATGTGCGTTATGAAATCTTTTAACAACCCATTTAAATAGCACTGCCATAGTATAATTTGTTTTTACATAAAATACTAAATTTACTCAAAAATATACAATCTATTGAAAATGTTTCTATTTCTCAATTAATATATTAAAAGAATAAATTTAGGTATGTCAGTTAGCCAGAGTAGCACTGGAGTATGTTAAATTAAATTCTCTCAGTTTATTGAAATAAATGGTAAATATTACCATGTGCATTTGAATTTTATTTACCATAAATATGTACAGGGTGAAGCAGGAGAAGATGGGGAGGCAGGACAACCAGGAACAAGTGGTCCCCCTGGTCCTCGAGGATTACCAGGAATGCCAGGGTTACCAGGGATTAAAGGACATCGTGGTTTTCCTGGTATTGATGGAGCAAAGGGTGAACAAGGACCTTCAGGAGAGAAAGGATCTCCAGGACCAGCAGGTCCAATGGGACCAGTAGGACCAATGGTAATTAAAATAGCACAAGAGAATTTTAATGAAAAATGTTCAATTATATTCAGAATTAGCATTTTGTGTTTAGATTTATAAAATAAAATTTTCATGGTCATAGTTTTGAACAAAATGAAACTTTTTACATGATAGCTGTCTGTTTTTTTTTGGGGCCCATAATGGTATAAGATTCAAGAATCATCAACATCATCTCTTTTCATGTAATATTCCACTGGTGTCACTGGTAGATATCCTGCTGTCTCAGTTACCAGTAATTTTTTTTCATTAATCCAAACTTAAGTTTGCCAAAAATTTCTTTCCTGCTAAAATGAGATATAAGAGTTGGTTATCATCATATATATTTATAAGTTCATTCATTTTAATTATCAAATCCAAAAGGAAAGAAAAGAAGATAAATTTGAATTTAAATTATTTATAAGGAAGGTACAATTTTCAGTATTGAAGAAAAATTTCTAATATAAACTTAAATGATCATCAAAAACAGGGTCCCTCTGGTCCACGAGGTGAAAGAGGAAGGGAAGGCCCTCCTGGCCCACATGGTCTTCGTGGTATTGATGGCATTGCTGGACCTCCAGGTCCTCCTGTAAGTTATATTTGAATACGTCATTTAACAATAAGTTTTATTAAAGTAAATTTTAAGCAAAGATTGTTGTGCTTGATGTTTTGATCCTAACTTTTTCTCAACCCATAGGGAACAATTGGAAAACCAGGACCACCAGGATTTCCTGGTGGACCAGGTAATAAAGGAGATCAGGGTGCTACCGGACCTAAAGGAAGCCCTGGTTTACAGGGCTCTCGAGGCAAGTAGTTTAAATTGTTACAAGGAAAATAACTCGGAATTAACTTATTAATTCATCATGGCTATGTAACTCTAAATATGCTTATATTTCTAGAAATAAGCATGTGGTACCAATTAAATTTTTGAGTAATTTATTGTAGGAGAATCTGGAAGGCCTGGTCAACCAGGAGAGTCAGGGCCACAGGGACCTCCTGGGAAGGATGGCTTCCCTGGAGAAAAGGGTAGTCCAGGAGCACCAGGAGTATCTGGACCACCAGGTTTTCCAGGTGGTCGAGGACCTCCCGGTCTCTCTGGAGGACCAGGGCCTACTGGTCCAAAAGGAAGTCCTGTATGTATGATTGATATCATTCAATGTATGTAAGGTGTTTTCTACACCATTTAATCTCATTCTACAAAATATATCGTTCATATGAGCTATGCCTATATGTGTTCATATTCAATTCATAAATGAAATAAAGTTTTGCTCTCATAAATTTGGAAATTTTCTCTTAAAATTAATTTAAATTAAATTAAATTAGTAGGGTTGTTAATGCATTCAAGACAAAAAATTTACAGATATTTTATTTCCTATGTAAGGTCGAAGGTTCCTATATTATGTATGAAAACGATTTTGTTGTTTGTGGATTTCATCATCATTGAAGAGAAAATTGGTAATATTTATCCTGAAATGTCTAGGGCATTCCTGGAGAACGTGGTTTCAAGGGTGAGGCAGGAATGAAGGGAGAATCTGGTGCAATTGGTCCAAGAGGATTACCAGGAGTGGCAGGTGCTGCTGGGAAGCGAGGAAAGAGAGGGATGAGGGGACCAACTGGACCTGCAGGACCACCTGGAGAGCGAGGAGCTCCTGGAGGTAGAGGACTTCCAGGTCCAGATGGTGCAGCTGGTACCAAAGGTAAAGGATTTAAAAATCATTGAATAGTGAAATTGAAGCAGTGAATAAGAAATCTGGATATTCCAACCTCAAGGCCTTATTTTCAGACTGCTCTTACTTTGCTTATATTTTATTTTTAGATACAAAAATTAAAGATATTTCATAAACCCCCTTTGCATTGATGATTTTATTTATATGATAGAAAAGTAGTTTTATTTTTTCCTAAAGACATATCAGCTATTTATTGCAAACCAAAATATAGAGTTCCTGTTTCATTTTTGCAAGTTTTATTTTTCTTGTTTTTAATTTTGAAAATTTTTGGAATGATATAGGCCAATCTGGTGATAGAGGACCTGCTGGACCACAAGGAATGAAGGGTGCTTCAGGAGATCCAGGAAGACCAGGGCCTCCTGGTCTGCAAGGATTACGTGGACAGCCAGGCAGGCCAGGAACTTCTGGAAAAACAGGCAATCCAGGAGAAAGGGGACAGCCAGGTGCTGATGGAAAAGCTGGTGATCAAGGACCTCAGGGTATTCAGGGACTTCCAGGACCTATCGGACCACAAGGAGAGAAAGGCTTTCCGGTAAGTATTTATTCTTCATCCCTTTATATGTGCAATCAGGCCTTCTGAGTCTGCATTGCAGGTAGCACCATAGTAGGGGAGTGCTGGATTTTTCTTTTAATATATATTTGCTACCCTTACAACAGAGTTTGGGCATGGCAATTTTGGTTTTGCTGGTGAGTGGTGTTCAACCTTGAGCTGGCCCAGCCTATGAGCTTAAAAATATAGTAAAGCTAATGAGAACTTTAGTTAAGAACTTAATTAATTCTCATTGCTAGTAAAAAATACTCAGAATTTTGAAGTATAAACTTTCATGCCACTGAAAAAATTAGAAAAATGCATGATTTACATTTTACTACATAATGAAAGGCACAGTAAAAGTTGTGATATATTTTACTCATAAAAATCCATTATGTTTGTTCAGTTTTTCAAAATTTCCACAAATTAATTTTATTAGCAAATATAGGTAATTTTCTGAAAGCAAAAGATTTCTCCTCTGATAACTGTTTATGAAAGCAACAGAAGAATGGATGCAACAGTAACCTTTAATACTAAAAGGTTTGAGGGTCAACACGGAGCCAAGAAGTACAGGTTGTGGCTTCATACATTTCCAGCAACATTTACTCTTGAGTATAGTAGCTGAAGCTGGAGGCAGATAATAATTATATTTTATTCAAAGATCATCCATCCTTTTTATAGGAGGTTTGCTTTCACAAAGTAATTCTGCATTTATTAAATATTCATGAAATCAATCTTTTAGAGTGATAACAGCATAGGGATATTTAATAGCTTTTGCTATTTCATTATTTGCAGTAGTTAAACTTATCAATATTTATAAATAAAAATGCAAAATCAATATGGAAACATGAATTATGCCAGGTAGGGATTTGGTTAGGGAGTTATGTCTATCTATAATTTGTGATGGTACTGGGTTTCCTTTTAAATTTTTGTTCCATATTATTCAGGGAGAATCAGGAAAGGATGGAGAGCATGGCCCACCTGGTGTGCCTGGACCAAGAGGAGATCCAGGCAAAGAAGGACCTACAGGGTCACAGGGGGCACCAGGACCACCAGGGCCTGATGGAGAGAGAGGTGCTCCTGGTCAACCTGGTCCAAGAGGTTTCCAGGTAAGTTTCCTTTATACCTGATTATCTCTTCAAATGAGTCGATATATTTATAAATAACTTCATGAGTTCTTATTTTTGAATACTTTTTACTATAATTTCTCATTTGGTACTTTCGTTAACCCTATGAGTTTACTAATCAACTATAATAAAATGATATAAGAAATTTGGGGTTTTTCAGAGTTCTTCTTATAAAAATATTAGAGGAGTTAGATTTTATGAATAATTAATGGTGCATATGAAAAACAAACCAATGATTATTAGAATTGTTTTAAATGAAATTACTATTGGGATATTTTGTAATGATAAATTGTTTTGATGCTGTGTAGGGGTTGCCGGGTACTCCAGGAAACCCAGGATCACCTGGAAAAGATGGTGAGGTTGGACTTCCAGGTCCAGCTGGTCTGATGGGAAGTTCTGGACCAAGAGGAGAGAGAGGGTTTCCTGGTGAAAGAGGCCCTATAGGTGTTCCTGGATCCCCTGGACAGAGAGGAGAGACTGGAAGCTCAGGATCAGATGGAGCTCCTGTAAGTTTGTTCCTAGAATGATTTTGTTAAACGTCTAAATACTTTGATTTTCATTATCCTAGAGGAAATACATATTACTGATTCCAGGCACATTCTCTGATTATCATCAGTGTTTATTTACAGAAGTAGAGAATAATGGAGTAAAAATTACAACTGGAAACTTTATGCAACAAGTAAAACTTAAATATTCCAGAATGCTTAGAATTTCTGACTATAGTGAAAAAGTAAAATAACATTATTTAAAAATAAATATTTGGTTTTCAGTGCTTTAAGCCTGATTTTTAGTTTTCCATAAACTAACTTCACCTGAAGAAATACAAAATACTTGTATTGTTTGGCTGGGATGAATAATGGAGTATACAAGATTCTTATCAATGCATCTGCCAAATATCACCTCCTTATGTTGCTGAGAATAATAGAGAGAACTTTCATTTAAACATTATATTCATGAAAAATCATCCATCATAACTTTTAAACATAAAGAATCCTTTTTAGAAAGATATAAAATGTACTGAAAATTAAAATAAGAGATTAAGCAATTACTAGCAATATTCATCCACAATAGAATAGAAAAGCTCAATATCAAAATCAGGGAAGATATTTGTACGTATCTTAACTGCAGTGGTTGAATTATTTCAGGGACCACCTGGAGCCAAAGGAGACAAAGGACACTCTGGGCCATCAGGATTAGTGGTAATTATGATCATAAAATTATCCTAATGTATTTATATTCATCATTATCTTAGTCAATATTTTAAGTGATTTCTACTTTAGAGTAAGACTACTATGAAATATGAGGGCAAGATAATATTTACTTGCTAAGTCCTACCAAAAACATTCATTGGAAAACTAAGACAAATACAGTGATGTCAAATAAAGTCTGTAAATACTTATTATCTGGTCTCATTGATGAGTGAAAGTGCAATTCATGCTCCTTTAATTGTAAGGATATTGATTGACAATTACATATATACCTTCTGTTAAGGAGATAATGACCTAGCTTGGAATATTTTTTAAAAGCCTGCAACTCCTTTAAATTTTTCCTACTTTACATCCTAATAAATATTGAGACATTAGAGTTCAACTTTCTTAATTAAGATGTATCAAACATTTTAAATGCATGATCATATGACAATATTTTTCCTTTTTGAATGAAATCATTCATCGCAAATTTAGGTTTTCTCTAGAATGAAAACTGCATGCCTTTACTATTATTTATTTAATTTGAATGCTTTAAAATAAACATTCATATTTAAGCTTATTTCCAGATTATTTGTTGTAGCAGATGTATAAATTGAAATACTTACTAAAATTTCTAAGTGCATAATATTATGGCTTCTATACCTAAATAGGGATTGCCAGGGTTAAGAGGACAGCCTGGTCCAGCTGGAGACAAAGGAGACAGGGGATCACCAGGATCATCTGGACCTGAAGGTCCTCCAGGTAAGTCATTCTTCTGTTAATTTTCACATAGAATCTCTTTCTGAGATAATCCATCTGCGAAGAAGAGCAAATAAAATTTTATTAGTTACAACTATGCATCTATCTGGAATAAACTAATTACTTTCAATTGATAGTCCATAGCAGCAGTTCATGATACTTTTTTAACTTGCTTCAAGATATACCTCTTTTCTTAACTTGTACACCTTTTTAAATAAAACCATACTAATGTAAAAATATATTTGTCTCATTTAACCAATGGAATAACATAGACATGCCATACTTACAAATAATTTAAAAGAAAAACAATTTTTCTTCATAGCCATATCATTCCCAACAGCCATTGGGTCTACTGGTGATTATGGTGATGTCTTCAGTTATGAAAGTAAATTTAGTTTTATGGTAATTTTTTTATGGCTAGATACCCTTCGTGCTACAATTTATATTGGGGAAATGGGTATCTCACTTTGATCACTGATGGAACACCTCTTACACTGTAGTTGCCACTACCTCTTAGGCCAGAGGTGGGCAGCCCTTGGCACAATTTCCAAACATGGCATATCACTGACTTGTTTCTGGCGAGTGAAACAAGTCCTTGCCAAATATATTTTCTTTTAGGTGACATTTTATGTGAAATACTTTTTTAAGGATATAATATTCAATTTTCATAAAACTGCCATAGTATAAGTTTTATTTGAATTAGATATTCACTTCCAATCATATACCAAATTATCAAATGGTCTTCTTCTTAGTGAAATCTGTCTTCCGACAGGTTTCAACTGGATACCCACCATCGCATTCGGTCCTGAGCGTCTTCCTTCATTTGCCTGTCACTTCGGCCATTTTTTATGTCATCCAGCATTCCAAGTCTTTTTCTTCCCCTTCCTTGTTTTCCTTCAATAATTCTTCTAAGTAGGCAATTTCGGTGTAGTATGTGTCTCAACCAAGCTGTCTTCCTCTTTTTGATTTCCCTCAGCAGTTTTCTTTCCTCTCCTATTCTCAATAGTACTTCCTCATTTCTAATTTTATCAGTCCACTTCACCTTAAGCTTTTTCCTCCACAACCACATTTCAAAACTTTCTAAGTACTTTTCTTCTTTCTTTTTAATTGTCCATGTTTCACTGCCATAAGTAATCACACTCCATACAAAACATTTAGCAAATCTCTTTCTCAGATTTATTGGAGTTTTACATGCTGTAAGAAGTCCTTTCACCTTCTCGATTTTTTTTTACCCATAGCTATCCTCCATCTTACTTCCTGGGTACAGCTCCCATTCTCAGTCACTAAACTTCCCAAATAATGAAATGATTTCACTTGCTCAACAATTTTTCCTTCTACAGATAAATTTATGATTGCTTCATTCCTGCTTATTCTCATCACTTTTGTCTTTCCAACATTTATGTACATTCCGTATTCTTTCTCCACTCTTGTAATACTCTCCATCATATACGAGGGTAAGGTGAAAATTTCTTGGCCTGACACAGAGATAGCATTCCAATTAGCAAAAATTTATGATCCTTGCCTGGGTGCACATGTCATTAGTTCGTAAGACAAGTTTCAACTTGTTCTCTCAAGTAGTTTGTTTACACGTATTGTTGCAGTAGATGTCGTTTGTGTGAAAATATCCATCTCAACTTCTTCACTGTAAGCAAAGCGCTTCCCAGAAAAAAATTTCTTCAAGTTTGGGAACAGATGGAAGTCTGAGGGTGCTAAATCAGGAGAATAGGGGGGATGGCCAAGCAAATCATACCCCATATCCTGTAGTTTTCCTATCGCCAATGCACCTTTGTGAGCAGGTGCGTTGTCCTGGTGAAAGATGATTTTTTTCTTCTTCTAGCCAGGCCTCTTTTCGCAAATTTTGGCATCCAGCTGGTCAAGAAGGTTGGAGTAATATTCCCCTGTAATTGTTCTGCCTTTTTAAAGGTAATTGATTAACAGGATCCCTTTCGCATCCCAAAACACACTGGCCATGACCTTTCCGGCAGATGTGATCGACTTTGCTTTCTTTGGCACTGAACCACTGGCTTCCACCCACTGCTTCAACTGCTGTTTCGTTTCTGGCGTGTAGTGGTGGACCCATGTCTCATCCATGGTGACAAATTGCAGTACAAAATCAGTTGGTGCCCTTATGAATCGGTTCAAACATTGCTGTGAAAATCACCTGCGCATTTGCTTTTGATCGGCATTCAGCAAATGCAGCACCCACCTTGCGCAGAGCTTTCGCATCCCCAATTCTTTGTGCAAGATGTTTCGCACCCTTTCTTCCGATATCCCCATGGCCTCAGCTATCTCTTCACTCGCCTATTGTCAAACACGATATTGTCCACCTTTTCGATGGTTTCCGGTGTGGTTGTGGTTTTTGGCCATCCTTAACGTGGGTCATCTTCGAGGGATGTGTGACCACGTTTAAATTCAGCTGTCCACTTTTTAATGGTTGACATTGAAGGAGCAGAGTCCCCGTACACTTTTGTCAACTTTGGATGAATTTCCTTAGGGGTTAATCCATCCAAAATGAAGAATTTTATGACCGCATGATATTCAAGTTTATCCATTTTAACGAAAAACACAAAAGATGTCTACTGCAACAATACGTGTAAACAAACTACTTGAGAGAACAAGTTGAAGCTTGTCTTATGAACTAATGACATGTGCGCCCAGGCAGGGATCATAAATTTTTGCTGATAGGAAGGCCATCTCTGTGTCAGGCCGAGAAATTTTCACCTTACCCTTGTATGTACTGTAGTTCCTCTTCTGTTTCTGCTAGTACTGCTTGATCATCTGCATACTTCATGGTTTTTATCATTTCCCCTACTACCACTACACTTCTTGCCTCTCCTAATGCTTTATTGGTCAGCTCTTCAGCATAAATATTGAAAAGAATTGGTGACAAACAACATCCTTGTCTGACGCCTTTTCCAATACCTATCTTATCTGTCTCTTCATTTCCTACTCTTATCAGAACTTTCTGTTTTGTATACAGCTGTTTTAACAATCTTCTATCCTTCCAGTCTATGCCAATATCTTTTAGAATCCTCAGAAGCAATACCCAGTTGACTTTGTCGAATGCCTTCTCCCAGTCAACAAAACATATATACAGGTCCCGATTCACATCTAACATTCTTTCACCAATCAACCTTAGGCATCCAATTGCATCTCATGTTCCTTTGCCCTTTCTGAATCCGAACTGGTTTTCTATCATATTTTTCTTCAGTTTTTCTTTCTATTCTTTGTAATAATAGTCTTTTTATAGCTTTGGTAAAATGACAAATAAAGCTAATTGTCCTATAATCTTTACATTCTTTAGCATAGCTTTTCTTTGGTAATGGAACTAGCACTGACTTAAGTAATATTTCAGGCCAAATTCCTAATTCATATATCTTACTGACTAGACTAGTCAATCTAGACATTGCATTATACCCTAATGCTTTCAAAGCCTCAGATGGTACTCTATCACAGCCCAATGTTTTCTTTTCACTGAGATCATGAATCGCCCTTTCCACTTCAAATCTTAGTATCTTTGGTCCTTTATCATCTTCGTCACATTCACTTTCCTATTCCAGCACTAGCCTTGAATGATCAGCCTATGAATCATATAATTCCTCTTAGTACTTAGTCCACATTCTCTTGTTTTCTTCCATGCATATTGTCATTTTTCCATCTCCGTTTAAAATTCCCTGTTTGCTTATTTTTCTTGGTTCTCTTTTTATCAAATGGTATACTCTCAAAAATAATTGGTTGCATGTGGAAAAATTTTCTGTCACTGGTTTTGCCAATTTTGGCAAGCACTCTCAAAAAAGTTACCCACTCCAGTCACAAGCTATCCAGGAAAAAAATAAAGTACCATGAACCCTTGATTATCAAGTGTTCATGGTACTTTATTTTTTCATATCAATGAAGGGAATAAATAATTGGAAAATACAGATAATCCAAACTTTTACATCTTATAAGTTTCATAATTTCTAATTATCTTAACAGTAGGTAGAGGATGGTCAGTACAATAGAACATGCTCAATAGAATATGAGATGCCACTGAAACAGAAAAAAGGTAGCTAAAAGAAGGAAGAAATCACTAGATTTAGTGACAAAATTGCTAAACTGGCAACTAGGATAATGCACAAAATCAATAAACTTGCAACCAGGAGTTGATTGTATTGGAATCAAATAATCATATTTCCAATAATTACTGATCTTCAGCATTCAATATATGCATCCCTGTCAGGGAAACTTTTAATAATCAGACATGGGTTAAATATTAAACTTAAATAGTTGGTAGCTTTTATCATTTGACTTCACAGCATTAGTAAGATAATAATTTTCAATAAATAACAGGAAGGATTGGAGAAAGGGGACCTCACGGTCCAGTTGGACCTCAAGGGCCTCCTGGGGAGCCGGCAGATAGAGGTGATCCAGGTCCACCTGGTCAACCAGGTGAACCAGGAGCTTCTGGTAGTCCTGGTGAGAGAGGAGCCATTGGACCTCAAGGACTTCAGGTGAGTTTCGAATTATGGTGCTTATTAAAATTCAGATCACATTTACGGTAAACAATCATGCAACAAGTCAGAGTCACTAATCTGTAATTTAAAACTTTTTGTGAAAATTGTATTTTTAAAACCACTAAGAAGTATGCAATCACTAAGGAAAAGTCATGAATGTGAAAATATTTTAAGATTAGTAAAAAGTGATTAAATAGCTCAAGACTTTATAGCTCTAAATCATAGCATAAAACAAGTATTCCAATTTATGATTAGATATTTTAATTTAATCAATTTTAGTAAACTTTTTAAGTTATAATTATTAAAATTATGTAAACAATGATGGAATATTCTTTTTAACTTTGAGTATGTACCCAGTGTGTTAATTAAAGTCATACTAAGATCTAATTTTGAAAAGCACTTAACGCAAATATGATTTAATAGGGATTCCCTGGACTTCCGGGACCAGCAGGTACTCCAGGCACCAAAGGTGAAAGAGGTCACCCTGGCAGTAAAGGAGAACAGGGCAGCTCGGGTCAATCAGGTTTGTGCCTCTATATTTTAATCACTTATAATGAGTGTCATTCATTGAAGAATATTATTTCCTTGAATAAAGGTCTACTGAGATTGTATGATATATAGATAACTTTCCTGTAAAATTCATGATATGTCAAGATTACTTTATAAATAATTGACTTCTAGAGTAACTAAGCAGACAAAAATAAACTTTTTACTTCAAAGAGAAGAACTTCCTTGCTTATATTATTTATCTCTTTTGACCTGGCTTTGATTCAAGTATTCAAGTGTCAATCTCTTCATTAGGGATATTTGGTCAAGAGCAAAATTTTTCAAATTATCATTCAAAGGAAATGAATGCACACCCATATGTATGCTTGGCAACCAGATTATAAAATGTTGTATGACTTTCACATCCATATTGTATCATACCATTATAGTACTAGTTGCTACATAACATAATATGTAAGAAATACAATGCTTCTTTATTCATGTCATCTTTTCTTGTATGCACCTCATCTTATAACTAATCCAAAAAGACTCATGGAAAAGTATCCATAATATTCTATACAGAATCTAAATTAAGATGCAGCACATAAGAAACTATCAAATTATATAATACATATACCACTAAAAGTTACGCTTAACATATCTATTGAATTCCATATCTTACATTATATTCAGTAAGTCACAGAAAATTATTCTATACGTGGATGATTCTATTATCAAGGAAAGATCCATTTTGTTTGAGTCTGGTATAGAATTTTCATTTTTTCAAAACCAGTAGCTCCAAGAACAGGATCATTAATAATCTGCAATGATTCTTTAAGGCAGAACCTCAGAAAAATTCCTAGAATTCCTTTTTTAAATTCTTGCCACATATAATCTATTAAAGAAGCCTTGACTTTGTGGAATTTCATAACGGGGTTCAGAAATAATACTGTGTAACTATTCCAGAATGTATAGTAGAGAATATTATTTCTGTACCACCCTCCTGCCACATATATTACACATACAATACTTGTATAATGATAACATTATGAAGCATTAATCATAAAACTTCATGGAAATTAATATCTTTTGCTTTAATCTTTTTTGATTTCCTTCATAAAACAAATTCCCATTCTATCTTCCTGAAAGTCGATAATTTGCTTTTTCACAATAATTATTTATTAATAGGCATAATGATCTAAGTGCTACCAAGTAATTCTTTCACAATCATGGGATAAGAAAATAGAGAAGTAAAACAAGCAAGGGTCATTCAGCTATCTTCCAAGAAGCTTGAATTTCAAATAATCAGTTTGATAATAGAGTATGTTTCTATGAGAAAAATATTTTTGACCTTTTGAAGCAGCCTACAGTATGCTTAGTCAATTATGTTCTCTAATTTAGACCTAAGATGTTTCTCTACATTAAACATCTTTACAATATATGATGACATAATCTAGAGCTATGAGGAACTGAGGTTACATGGAGAGTAGCATAATACTAAATCCTACTATCCTAATACTAAATCCATTTTCTGTACATAGGAAGTCCTGGTGAGTCTGGACCTCCTGGGTTGACAGGACTAACAGGACCAAAAGGAGGTCGTGGAGAACCTGGACCAAGAGGAGATAATGGGTTAATGGGACCAATCGGAAGACCTGGAGAGCCTGGTTCTCCTGTAAGTTTTACCTTACACCACTGCTCTCTCAGTCGTCAAACTCTGATGATGCTCTCGTTGAGAGTGAAATATGTATCAGCTCTAAGTCTGTTCTTTGATGGTGTTTTGGAGTTTTTATTATTTGACAATTTAACATCTTGCTTGATTAAAAATATCAAAACATAGGAAAAAGACAAAAGGAAGTTCCAACTTAAAAATATGACTACACATTTGAGGAAAAATGGTGTCCACCATTTAAATAATTTCATGTTTAAAATACATTTATCTATACAGAAAGATATTCTATTCTATTATTGAGTGAGGGAAATAAAATAATTTACAGGGTTTACCTGGACCACAAGGATTAGCAGGCACACCAGGTCATCCAGGAATCAAGGGATCTCCAGGAGACTCAGGACGCCCAGGAGCATCTGGACCACCAGGACAACCAGGAGCACCAGGACCTGAGGGTCCTAAGGGTGATGCAGGCTCAGTTGGACCTACTGGTCTATCAGGTCAGCCAGGACCTCAAGGTCCTCAAGGTGATAGAGGTCTTCCAGGATTACCTGGACCTACAGGACCAGCAGGGTTGAGAGGCCCACGTGGATCACAGGTGAGATGTTTCATTAGAAGTTTTATTTTTAATGTCTTCCTAAAGTAAAGCATTATATGAAATTTTGAGGTTTATATTTGGTTACCAATGATACATTTCACATAATGCCAGGTGTTGTGCTGTATCACAGTTATGTCAAGTTAGCCAGACTCGGCACTTTCAAAACTTTCCGCCCAGCCGCACTGAGAGAGAGAAGCAGGGTAGGAAACCTTACTTCTGCTCTGTCAGAATTTGGTCGCCAAGATTTGGTAGCAAAGTTTGGTTGACAAGTTTGAAGCTTGCCAATACCGCTGCCGATACCGCTCGTGATACCGCTCCACGGTAGACTTCACTTATATAGGAGACCGGGGATGGATACACTGCCCCTTACTTTCCCTTCTGCTCTGACATCTGGTGACTTCCCCTTTTTTCCCCTCCAACTGTTCTCCCCTCCTGCCTTTGGAGTGAGGTAGTTACCCAATCTTTTTATCTAGCAGACTGCTAGTGACTGCTGTGTGTGTGATTCATCTTGAAACCTCAACAACTTTACTGTGTTCTTGCAATTTGTTCCTGGACTTACTAATTGACATTTATTGCAATCTTCATTGCATCCCACTCAACTAGTGTTGGAACATTCATCTGCTAGTGTTTTTGTTTTATACATATTCTGGAGTGATTTCTTGGACTTTGTCATCACAGCTGTTTCTGTGAGACCTTTATTTTGAAAGTAATTACATTGGTTATATCATGTTATTTCCACTATGTTGTTCTATTCTCCTTCTCTTGTTTCATCGTTATTTCCTTGATTTCTCACAAGTGATCTAATGCCGCTACTTACGATAGTATATCATGACTTTCATTGATTGCTAGGTAACTTATTCACAGCAAAAGGGTAGAATAGTAAAAGAATTATTAATATCTTAGTTTGGGGAAAGAATGATGAATTAGAATTTTTGAACTTGTGGTGTGATTTACATAAAACATTTCATATCCACTATCTACCTTTTCAGCCAAGGTATAACTATTGGTTGAGATTGAGTACATATGTGCCAACACTTAATCTTCACTAAACCATCTTAACTCCTGTAAATTGCTTATTTCCCATTACATTCCAAAACTTTACACTTATCATCACCTGCTTCTAACTATTCAATGCTTCTGCTTCCTGATACAGAAAAAAGTATGCTTTGTTGCTTGTCTGATTTTAATTCATCTCTCTCTTCATTTCTCTTTAAAGTACCTGATTATTACTTGGTCTATTTTATTTTTATCATTCTTCAGTAAAGCAAAACCTCCATTTTAACTTTCTCTTCATTGTTGCTGCTAAATTCTATGTTTCACAACTGTTCCACAAGACACTCCATGTGTATGTTTTATGGTTCTTATATATTTGCTTGTATTATTTGCTGTTAGTATTTTTTTCTGGTGTATTTCTCCCTTGCTCAGGCTGCTTCACTATTCACTTCTCTTTTGCTCTTTGTCATCCAAGTAGTAGAAATTTTTTGATGCTCTCAAGTGATTTCATCCCTAATTTTACCTGAAAAATTTCTTCCATTTTTGGATAAAAACTGTCATTGGTTTGTATTAATTTATTTTGAGGTCTATCTACTTCTTGCTCTCTCCAATAAGAGATAGAATTCTTGCAACTTTTACTTTATGTTCAGCTAGGATCAATTCATCAACTGCATACCAGATTAACCATTCTTGTTGTTGTTACCTGAATCCTTACACCTCCTTTCACCTTCTTCTTGGCTTCATTCACTACCATCTCAAGTGATGAGTGGTTACTATATATAGCATCTATTGAACTCCTTACCTTATTTGAGCACCATTTTTATCTTGACTCCTTTTATCACTGCTAATATTTTGACTAGAACAGCTTTAATATCCTGAATTCATAAGTCCCGGTTCATCTTTGCTCAAAACTCTTTCCTCTGCATTCTTTTTTTTTTCTAGCTTTTCATGGATGGGAAGTCATGCTGATTGTTTAAAAAGGTTCACACTTATCTCTGAGAACATGTCTCTCTCTCTCTCTCTCTCTCTCTCATTTTCTACTTTGATAATTGTTTTATTCACCTTCTGTCCACTTCAAATAAATCCCAAATTTTCTTTCCATATACCATATCCTTTGGTAATGATATTACCACATGAGTCAAAAATTAATTATTCTTGTTATACCTCACAAAAATGTATTTTATGAAGCAAAACTAAAATGACAGGTTAAATGCAGTACATCTTATCTATAACGATTTTGAAGATGAAATCTGATTCATTTTTGTTGAGATGATTGGTAACTGGAGGCAGTCAATTGAAATCTATTGAGTCTCTCGGCATGGAAGCTGAAGAATTAAGAAACTCAATTTTAAAACTACAAAAGTATTGACTTTTGCATTGAAGTTGAGATTTCTATGATATTCAAATGATTCTTTTAAACATACATATTTCAGGGAGAGTCTGGGCCTACCGGTAAATCAGGATCAGATGGTCCTCCAGGGCCTCCAGGAATGATGGGTCCACCAGGCCCTCCAGGCAGTCTTGGAGAGCCAGGACCTGAAGGACCAGTTGGAAAATCAGGACCTCCAGGTATAGCTGGACGTCCAGGAGACAAAGGACCAATAGGACCACCTGGACCTGTAGGATCTCCTGGATCTCCAGGTCAACCGGTAAGATTATGGCATTTAACACTAACTTCATATCAAAATCTTCAGATCACTTCAGATAAAAGCAGTACTCTTTTTAATTATAATACCTCCCTAATAGACTCATACATACAATAATTTCAGACTTATGTAATAGGAAAAAATTATTTCCAGGGACCTCCTGGAGCTGCAGGGCCACCAGGATCACCCGGAGAGCGAGGAATGAGGGGAGAGACAGGTCCTCAAGGTGTAGAAGGTCCACAGGTGAGTGCCAATATATATCATTATATTGTAATTCAAAAACAAAAATATTCTAATCAACCCCTGAGTAACCAAATTTTATCACCAAAGAGATTTTCAAAGAAAAACTTCTTCAAAATATGCTTTGGTTTTGGTTTCTATCAATTATTCTTATATCTATTGTATAAATTATCCTAATACTATTGCCTTAGGTAATATAAACTTAGTATGCGATTGAGGTAATATATTGTTACATATTATTCCATTAAGTTTTATGATTAAGCATGTTTTATTTTTAGATGGTAAGTTCACCCATGAGATCTCATAGTCAATATCTTGGAGAGTCTACTTCTTTCATTGGGTGATGACTAATTTGGTACATTCTGGTAAATTTGGTTGACATTCTCCTGATAATACACTTTACAATTCATCATCATTTCACCATCAACCTTTTTATCTTCCATTCTTAATACCAAATTAGATAAAGTACTTTTTCCAATTCACTCTGTAGCTTCTCATCGTCAGGCCAGGCTCAAGTAGCAAAAATCATTCAGAGGGACTAAAATTAGTCCCATTAAAAAATATTGGTAATATCATCACTATTTGGAAACAAGTATTATAATAGATTTATTTTCCTGCATATGAAACTATATTTTGAGATAATGAAAGAAAAGAATTAGATAGGCAATCATTGAATCAAAACTGATGTAAGTAGTTACACAAGCAGAATGCTGAAGTCCTTTAAGCATTCCCTCACTACAGGTTGTAGATAAGATGGGTTTCTTCAAGTCTCAATTTTTGCTTTTAATTTGTGGTTTTTATTAATTTATCATGTATGATCACAATAACTATACCTGAATTACTGTCTTGTAATTTAGTGATGATTCCCTCATGGCATTGTCTGCTCTAATTGTTTTATCTTCAATGTATATATGTCTGCATCTTTAATATTGCTAAAATTTTCCAACTGTAAGATCTGAAAGACAGATTTTACATGTCTCCAATAAAAGTTTTTCTGTTCATCTTGAGTTACCCAAGGATACCTTCAGCATATATTAAAATGGATTTAGCAGAAACCAGTGGTGTTACTGGCTTTCATTACATAAATGCAAAATTTGGAGAAAATATGATGCTGATAAATGCAAGATAAACTATTAATGGATAAAGACAGTTGAACATTTCTTGTGACTTTAATTTCAGGGATCTCGGGGTAAACCAGGTCCTGCAGGACCTGAAGGATTTAAGGGAGAAAAGGGAGAAACAGGTTTGCAAGGTGCCAAAGGTCATAGAGGACTCATTGGGCTTCAAGGATTGCCAGGACCATCGGTACGTTCTGAGATGTACAAAATTTTTATGGCAATATTTAATCGCAACTTTGTAGCGATTAAATATTAATATAATAAATTTGTAATTTACCTGTTACTTTCAGGGGCTACCTGGTGAGAAAGGTATGACTGGGCCGCCAGGTCCACCAGGAAAGGATGGAGAACCAGGTTCAAGAGGTAAGAAAATGTCAACTAAAATCACTAGGAGGTTTTAGCCAGGGTTGGTCATCTACCAAAGGGCCCAAAGTGCAAATTTAACCTGGCCTCCCTCCACCACTTCCTCTACACTGAGATAATTAATATTTAAATTATGATATTTGTTATAATAACAACTTAGAGATATATTGTTTGCCCTCTGTAAAATAACAGTTACCTTCAAAAAATGGGGCCTCCTCAAACTTGAGGCCCAGATGCTAAGCATCCATGGAACTCCCATCATGGCTGGTCCTGCCTTTACCAATATATGAGTAAACACACACACATTGTAGATTACTCTTATAAATAAGCAATCATTTCTGTTATAGTTGATGACATTATCAAAGAAATGTACATTTTGATGATGAAATCTATTTTACATTAGAGTATGGTAAATTATATAAATTTTGGAACATTTATCTCTCTGAAGGGTAACTTCTACATGATCACAGCTCCTCCCCTTTAGGAAATTTCTGGAATCTACCTCTATTATGATGATTAACATAAATAATGAAATTATAAAAATTTATCCAACAGTAATTTAGAATAAGAAGTATTTTCAAAGTAATCGTCTTACACAATTTTTCTTATTAATTTCATTTGAATAACATTCTTAATGTTATTTTTATTTCCAATTGGCAGGACAACCAGGTCGTGATGGTAATCCAGGACCTCAAGGGCTAAGTGGACCCCCAGGTCCAAGAGGGCCCCCAGGAGAAGAGGGTCGTAATGGTCAGTCAGGTCCCCCAGGACAACCTGGTCCTCCAGGACCTCCTGGAGACTCCCTTGGTTATGATGCTGCTGCTATCATGGCAATGTTGGGACAAGGACAAGGTCAAACCAAAGTAAGAGAAATCTATTTCTACTATGGCAGGAATTTTTTTGCCAGTAACTAAGGCAACCACAGAAATAATATTATGAGAAGAAAGGAGCTACTGTAATTTTCTTTATATGAAACACAAAGTCATTTTCATTTAATGAAATTTCATCATTACTAACAAAAATCACAAGCCAAGGATCAGTTATAAATATATATCTTCTAAATATTTACAAAAATCAAAGAGATTACAGGATAGAATATGGCAACAGCAGAAGTTCTCGAAGCAGTCCAGGTAGACTTAAAGAGGTTGATTGCCATGTACAAGAGGTCTATGTAAAATAATGGGGGTCAATGACAATAATGCTGATGCACAAAGTGCACTTTTGATAGAGCATTAGATTTAGTAACTTTTTTCTTGAATCAACCTGTAACAGACTTGGTGTTGTCAGTTCAATTTTCTTTTACCTTCCACTAAAATATGGTTTCGCAAATATTTCATTGGTATGAGACTTAGGATCAAACCATTCGCATATTTGTCATACCTATCTTTAAGCAAGTTAATCTCCCCAATTTACTGTTAAAATGTATTATTGTCATGAAAAATGCAACAGATGTAAATTCATTGTATAAACAAAAAGCTATTAGTTTAATAACAAATATTAAACAAAATGTTCAAGCAATCATTGATGCTATAAGTCCTTCAGAAATAATATTTTCCAGCTACATTTTAAATCTGCGAGGTCCACAAACGCTGAGAGATATGACGCATTATTTTCGTTAAGAGGGATCAAATTATTTTATTCGCTGTTATTGATGTTAGTATTCAAAATGATATATGAAGTTTGATAGCGGGGACTTCCGCGTTTATGCTACATCCTGTTCAAAAATGGAAGGAAACGTGTTGCGTGTGCGTCATAAAGGGATAGATTTTAATCTAGAACAGCACAGCCACGGCGTACCTATCAAGTTGACCATCGAGAGGGTGAAAATCCAGCAAATTAAGACCTCTAAGAAAAAATCCTCAAAACATTTTTGTGCAGAAAATAACGGCATAACACCGTTGTAGACGATTGTAGAGTTGATCTATATGCAAGAATGCACAAGCTTTGTTTCCTCCTTACCGCTCGAGAAATGTGATGTCTAATTCAAAGTAAATAATGGAGAGTCATCGGAAAAGATGATCTAAGACCTAATTTAAGTTCCTCAAAATATTTTATCATCATTATTTCCGTAAAACTACGATGCCTGTGACATTAATGATATTGCTNAATAAATTAGAAGTTGCTTAAATCTCATTTTCTTAGCCACACACCCAATCGAAATTAAGATGTGATGCCACTGTTGTGTATATATACTACATGACTTGATATTTCAGAGGGGACCAATGATCATGCTTCTAATCACTGTATTTTCTCATTTCTGTTAACACCATTTTGCTGCTCAAACACTTATCAAGGGACCAGATCCTCTAGTGGGGGATGAGCCAATAAGAATCTTTGGTAAAGAACTAAGTGACAGCGAAAGGCAAGAAGTGGTTCTAAAGGCATATGAGCACCTCAAGACTACTATTGAACGCTTTAAGAAACCAGATGGACAAAAGAGGTCTCCTGCCAAAACATGTAGAGATCTAGCAACTGCACATCCTGAGCTTACAAGTGGTGAGTACTTACAGCAACATATTCAATATCGCCATTAAAATAATGTTATGCCCAATATTAACAAGCCAGCTAAATAATTCTGGACACTATGAACTCCTTCCTCTTATATATAGGTGAATATTGGATCGATCCAAATGAAGGAGATACCCGTGATGCTATCCTTGTTCATTGCAATATGGAGACCAAAGCAACATGTGTTTATGCTCAGCCTGAACAGACGCTAGAGATAAGTTACGTTGGAGAGGAAATTGAAATGTGGCTCGGTGATATGGAGGGTGGAATGAAAGTAAGCACAATTACTGGATGCAATTGTCTCAATTGCACAGCAACATTTCTTAAGAACTTAATTTGAATTTGTAAAAGTTATAACATCAACTCTTTTATTTGCAGTTGACATATAAATCTGACAATAACCAGATTGGATTTTTGCAACTGATGTCAAGCCATGCAACTCAAAATATAACATACCACTGTAAAAATTCAGTGGCATACTTTGATGCCGTAAAGAGAAGCTACCGAAAGGGCTTGAAATTACTGGCCTGGAATGATGCTGAAATAACACCAAGAGGAAACCAACGCTTCAGATACGAAGTTCTGGAGGATGAATGCAGGGTGAGTAGAAACTCAATTTATGTATAAATATCATCAATTGAATCAGAAATATGGGCTTAAAAAACAGCAACTCAGATAATTGTAAAATCAATTTATTTCCATAATTTACAAAAGTTTACAGTTGATATGAAAGGTCAGGTTTTACTTAGGAAACTGTTCTTAACAGCAAAATCAGGTAACTAACCCAATTTCTTCAAGTTCTCAGCTCCTTAAATTTAATAACATCTTTTTCATTTTTAGAGAAAATTTTTAATTATACCTTTTATTCATTTTTCTAATATATCTGCCAAGACAAAATCCTTTTTTTTCCAATCTCTTAAAGCGAGCAGATAATGAGTTTCTGCATCTCAACTACTGAGAAATAGTTTTTTCAAGTATTCCATAACTTACCTTAGATTCTCATGCTTGTGAGACACCTAATCACCCCAATAATTTGTGTTGAAATAGGATGTAACGAAAACAGACAATCAAACCAAGATAATCTTCTGGAAGTATTTATTTACAGAATTCATACATAAAAACAATTTATCAACACTTCATATATACTTTTTACCTCCAATTTGAAAGAAAATATTTTAAAAACTATAATAAGAGATCAAGAGAGATCGGACTCTTTCAGCACTTTCAAAAGAGAAGCCTAGCATTTCAATGCAAATGATAAAGCTCACAATATTAAAAGAACTAAATTATAAGTATCAGAAAACTTCACTCTTTTACTTACTAGTAACAAAAAGGAAATTTAAGAAAATAGTATAGAAAGTTTTTATTTTAATATCTAGTCTTCAAACATTAATTCAAAAAAATACATACCTCAAAGCTCAAAATTTCCACATTAAAGAGGTACAGGAACATGCTGTCATATTAGATGAATGGGTATTTGCTTCAGACTTTTCTGGCTTGAATAAAAAAAACCAACTGTTATATGATATTAAGCCTATTGGCATTACTAATTGTATATCACTAAAACTACATCAATCCTTTATTAAAATTACAAGTACAGTAAATACTTGTATATGAGTTGATCTTTTAATAGGAAACTTAGATAAAAAAAATTAACCTATACACGATAGGTATTTATAGTCAGCCAAATAAAAGATGCTTTAGGGGGGGGGGGTGAGTAAAAATTTTGTGATAACTGTAAGCACATGACAACAAATTAATAACAAGTTTGATTATAAATATTTTGATAACTGTCATAATCTGAAAAGGACAAAGAATTCATGTAATAAGAAGCACAAAATTTCCATAAAAAGTCAGGGTTTGATCCATACACAAGTATATTCAGTACATAAAATTAGTCATATAAAAACTGAGTTAATATTATATCAATACAATTAGAGTTTAAACTAAAGCACGTTGCCACTGAAGTAAAGACTCACTTTTCTTTTTCCTGAAAATGCAGTTCAAACGTCCTGAATGGGCAAAGACTGTCATCAGGTATTCAACAGAAAAGGCTTCCAGATTGCCTGTGGTTGACATAGCAGTGCGGGATATTGGAGAGAAGGGCCAAAGTTTCCGCATTGAAATTGGGCCTGTGTGCTTCACATGATTTGATATGGAAGGCTGGTGACAAGCAGTGCACATCAGGTGCTCAAGTTGAAAAGATCTGCTGCAACAGACAGCTAACAAAGTCAGGTTGACTTCTCATAGTGGGACCACTAGTTCTTTTTATAGGTCTGCCATAAGTGAAAAGATCGACTAAAAGGGAAGTGATTACACATTGGCAGAGAAGAGTGAAAAACAAATAACCTGACTAGATATCATGTACAAAAGAATTCATTGACGATTTTCCAGTTTTTTACTCTAATTCAAATTGCAAGGATTTTTGGAAAGATTCACATGACATAGCTACCTGTTGAAAAACTGTGCATGACGGTTCATCTATTTATTTTCAGGATTTAAGTATCCTTCAATTAATAATTTCATTTGAGCGACATGTCCTCTAAATATTTTCATGGAAATAAACACCCATAATGCAATTTGATACTGAATTTATATTCTGAACTTCTTCTCTCCTTGAATTCCTGAATCCTGGAAAATTTGTAGATGATACATTGAAGATTTTCTTCCTCATACCTTAAATCCAAAATACCATAGCTTTCTATTAGACAAAATTGTACAATAAAATATAATTTTTACTACTTCAAAACGATAAAAAAATAAAATGAATGTGAAAAAGTGTATTTCTTTCAGTTTATAGTACCATAAAAGGCAAAGATTACTAATTATTACATTCAACACCACAGCTTTCTTAATAGAAGGCATAAATGACAATAAAATTAAACAGCAAAGGAATGAAATGATAAATACAACTTATACTTTTCCACAAATATATTTTTGGCTTTGCTACCAATGGTTTTGAACTTTCAGCTCATTGTTAGGCTTACGCATTCCCAAGCCTGATGATGAACTGAAAGTTCTAAACCATTGGTAGCAAAGCCAAAAATATATTTGTGGAAAATTATAAGTTATATTTATTATTTCATTTATAATGAAATTCCACCAAATATCGCTAGAAAAGATTAATTATGCAAAGGAATGTTAAGCAATTTTCACAAAGATTCTTCTAAAAATCTCCTAAAGGAAAAACTTCTAAGCAAACAGTGACAATTCTATTTTCCTACTTATTTTTTTAGTCAGGATAGTTATTTTTCTATTAGCTAATTTCCTGGAAGATGTTTAAATTGTATACATGAGGTACAGGCAATGAGAATACAGAGGTACATACACTGTAAGAGTATCTTACAGACAATATGCCTCTATTAACTTAAAATTTTCTTGCAAAACAGCTTTTCCAAAATCATTGATAATAATACCATACAATAGCACCATAAACGAATAACTATAGATACTCAGGTGGAAAATACTCAGATAAAAAGACCTTGAATTATTGAAATTAAAACCACTCATACTGGTCTGCACTGGATTTCAACCAAGATCCCTAAATGAAAACATGAATTTTAAAGCAAAAGAACCATAAATCTGTCCATCATGTGATGATGATGACATTTGAGTTTATATCAATCATGGAATATTACACCTTGAATCCCACAGAAAGCACAGGATTTGCTTCAAGAACAAGAACAAGAACAATTTACACACCCACTCATCAACCAGGTTACCAAATAGGTGGTCAGAATGAAAGGTTGACCCTTAATACATATATATCTCAATTAAAATATGATAATGCAAACTTCACTCCATCAGGAGAACCCAGACTCTAAAAATGTTTATATGATCCAGTAAGAACGAGACAAGGCTTTTACTACTTGAGAAAAGATTGGAAATTCTTAGAGTCTTAAGGATACAATTTTCTTTCAGTTATGAATAATATGTAGTAATCCTACTTTATGCCCTCCAACATGGTTGTGCTCCAGTCACAATAAAACTACTGAAAAAATATAAATTTTTTTATCTGCTTATGGTTTTTAGATCAACCAGGCAATGGACATCCAGATAATTGATACCACACAATACTATATTTCATGTGATTGTGTAATAAAAAAAAAGACAATAGAATACAAAAACTAGTGGAATTAAGTTCAAAGATTATAATATTTCCTTGAAAAAGTAGAAAGTTGCTGAAATATTGCTTATTAAATTGTTATAGAAATAGAATAGAAATACATTTCTAATTCTGTCTCACAAATTGCCCACAGCAGAAATTGTCAAATCAAAAGAATTCAGAATATAGGTTCCTTAAATCTTAATGAGAAAAAAATAAAGATGTTAATTACCAATAGCTACAACATTATACCATACAATAAAAAATAAGTAGCCCACTTATAATAAGTGTAAGTACAAGAACAAACATTAAGGACTTAACTGTTGTGGCAAGAGCATTATAGTCCACTCAAACTGTACTGGGTACACTCTGTCTTCTGTAGTAAATGCCAAAATAAAAAAGGAGCATGAGAAATAGGAATACCTTATTTATAAAGCAAGGAAACACATAAATGTCTTAAAGACAGTGTGGTAAAATAGTAATGCACTGTGATGCATAACATTAATTTCTATATGAAAAATGTTTTCCAAACATAGCTGATCTTGTTAAAAGTTAAATTTAACAGCGAAGAAGAGATGCAGCTTGGTAGTTCAGTGGTTAGAATACCTGCACGGAAAGTGAGAGACCTGGGTTTCAGCCACCAGTTATTCATATCTGTTATTTATTGGGTTCCGGCCACATAGCTTTTCTATGCTTGGTTATTAACCTTTCCCTAATCCAATAATTTTAAGTCTCCCACCTTCCAGACAGACATTCTAACCAATAGGTCTCAGTCATGTAGTTATTTTTCACTTCTGTTTATCCTCTGATAATTGAGTTAGCTAGATGCCTAAACATGTACGTAATTTTGAGAGAATAATCAACTGAATTCTGTCAAACAGTGGCAATAACTCATCAGTTACAAACTTCAATTTCAGGAGAATACATAAGAGAAGATACACTGCAATAGCCATCAAAACACAATGCTTTCATCAACATAAATTCAAATATAAATTCTATTTATTTTTCTATAATTCTAAAATTTTTGCTTGGCAATTGCTTTGAACGGGTGCAAAACATAAGGAAGTTGTAAAAAAATAAACATGAATTACATGATAACATTAAACAAGTATGTAGATATGAGACAATATAAATCTTAGAAGTAGCTTTCCCCTTACTTAATTGGAATAACAAGTGTGAAAAATAGCGACACGACTGGGACTCGAACCCAGGTCTCCCACTTTCGAAATTAGATATACTACCTCTCTAACCCATTTCGTTACTCAAAATTCTCTCAGGTTATCAGTTATTAAAGATCTAAGTTTTGGCTTATGATAATGTCTTTGCTGAAACAACAAAAATACTAAAGGTCAAACTCCATTGTAATAATCAATTCTAAATCTATTGTTAGCTTAAAAAACATTACCACTGAATTTTGCAAGGGTGAAAAAAAGCAACAAAAGCCCAATAGGATATAGTAAAGCAATGGTTTGATGAAACCAAGTTCGAAACGATTAACTCAATGCACATTCCCATTCTCTGAATAATAATAAATTCTTCCCTTTTACTGAATGCAAAACAATGCAATTACTCCAAATTATATTAAATTAAAGATAATTCTCAAGTTTTATGCATGATCTTATTTTTATTTAGACAATTTTTTGAGCAGATTAGCATTTATTCCAAGAGATTTTAAAGTCATAATCCTTGTTAACGTGACCCAAGGGAGAACAAACTATCAAATAGAGCATGTTTAGATTATATTTGCTGTTAAATATGCATTTTTGTATGCACCATTAAATACATTAATCCAACAGTAAAAAAAAACTCCTAAAAATTTTAACGATCAAAAGGATGGACAGTTTATACAACCTAGGCACATTCAAAAATATTTGCAAGAAACCTGATCCTTTAGTAAAAACCAACAAACAAAATTTATCTGCTATAAAAAAGAGATTCTGAGGGAAACAAGACTTTCTTCCATCAAATCTCTTGCCATAACTTGCATAATTGGTGCAAATTATACATAAAATCCAAATAAGTGAGTAACCTTAGAATATACACAAGTACTTAAGCTCACCAGTCATATTGATAATTAAATTACCACTGATGATTTATGTAACCATTTAAATATTTATCCATTATAGAATGATGATTAGAAAGCTGGAACAACAAAGTAGAAGCTAGGAAAGCAAAATCAGTTGGATATAAATACAAAAATTTCCATAACTATGAAGTTGTAAAGCATTTCATAAAAAAGAATAGATTGCAAAATAAGAATTTTAAGCACAATGAAACCCTACCTTCATTTGAACAGCTGCTAGCATCAAATGAGGATGTCTTCATAAGTTAAGGCCGCTACAATTCTGCTTTTCAAACTACAGTTTAATATTCCTCACATTTAAATATAAATACCCACTTTATAAGGTTTTCTGCAACAAGGAGTGTATCTTCTAAAAACTAATACAATATGGTCTAATACAGTGAAGATAAATGGTCATTTATCTGAATAGAAGTTTCTATAGCCTTTAAGTAAGCTATAAAGAGGTTTTTAGAAGCAAATATTGTGCAACAAAGTTTCATTAAAAATCAATCTTTCAATAATAATTTTTGACAACTAATTTTACACAAAAACAAACTATATTTACCCACATACATGACAGTCCTATATTCTCAGCATTTATGATGATAAAAAATGTTTTCTATCAACCTCCATGAAAATTTAGCATGCTAGAAAACAACAATTTTAAAACTGTAAACAGTTAACTACAAGTTTCAAGTATATATTCATACAGATGGTGCACAATAACGCTTTGATTGAAATTTAAGGTTAAGTTTGCATAGTGTGCATTACTACAATGGTGGATGATGGCGGTATTCCCTATCATATCCAAGTAAAGTGGAGTTTCAACTCAGACCTAAAATTAGGTTCATGTAAAAATTGTTTCATGTCTGTAATACTCTGTCACCTTCTGCCCTTCTCCTAACACCAAGACCATTTCATGACATAAAAATGACACACTATCCAAGACTAGTTCCAAGCAAAAATTTTCATCAATTAGCCTTGTATTCTCTGATGATATTTTTAAGTTATTAGAAATTGTATTGAGTTTATGAATTAAAATACAGTAAAATTTGTTAAAATTATCTTAAATAATACATAGTCATCATGATATTGGTACTCATACCTGAAGCCAAGAACAGAGCAAAATTTTTCAGAAAATTAAGGTACTTGGCATGTACTCTTTTCAGTAAAAGNTCACTAATAGCCTTAACAAAAGTATAATTTTATTAGATTATCAAAAATATATTAGATAGCTTTTATTTTGCTATGTTTACACATCCTTCATCTGAAAGAATTAATTGGTTTGGTTGGTTCCGTACTACTTTACTCGCTTTATATTTTAAAATTATATCTTGTTAAAAAATATAACACGATCCCACACTCTTCTGAGGTTAAATTTTGAAAAAATGTCTCATACATGGGTAAATACAGTATGTTGTTTATAGCATGGAAAGATATCAATTCAGATACACTGTCATTTAAAAGACATAAATTAGTCAAAATAAAGAGATTGTGCTGGAGGCTCAAATTTTAACATCAAGAGAAAAGTATCTTCCAGAAGAAGCTAGTATTTTATTTTAACCATGACTAGAAAATTTTCAATAGTATGATACATAATTTTAATACAGCAGTTATAAGGAGATCACACAAAATGCCAGAGGAATATATTGCAACATTTTAACTCCAATTCTAACAGGTTTAATGGTGACCATCAATATGAGATTTTGCTGTCAACTGTCAAAGCATTAATAAATTATGCCTACTTATAACCTAAAATAAACCATGACTTAGATGAACTATCAAAAGATGGAATCAGACTAACATTTTATAGCAAGCACATTAATTCCAATTCAACACTGATGGTTACCCTTAACTTTCTTTATTACTTTTCTGCTTTACAGAAGAAATTAAACTGATCGATAATTGTAAGCCAACCTACAATCAATCTTTCTTCCACTATAAATATAAACGATTTATACAACTAAGTTACAAAAAAGAATATTTTAGTAAGATGGAAATAGCATTTTTGCTTGAAAACAAAGCATATCACTCATTATAAAAAAACACTAGGAACATCAATCCTTTCTCCTCAGCATTCATTGGGAGGTCTTTGACCTATAATTAAATTAAACTTTCCAATGAGCAGCTACATCTTCTGCAAACTGTTCTTGATTTTCCACCTTCTATTGGGTCCATTAAATTTGTAAAATAATTCCTTCAAGCTATGACCCTAATGTCTCAAGCATTTTAATCCCTATTAGGGTATTGCTCAATAAAATTTCAGATGAGCCCTCTTCATGAAATACTTCTTCCAGGTTATAGATTTTCATACGACTGTGAACCTTTCTTGTCATTTTTTATATTTCTTCAGACTACTGCATTTGTTTCTGGAATTTTTCCCAAAAGTTCAATAACTGGGTCTGTAAGTAATATTGCTGAAGATGATTCCCCTGAGTTTGGACTCAGGAACACAATTAGAATTCATTCCTGAAATCTGCAACAATGCATGAAGTTCCAAGCCTGAGGCAGATGTGAATGGTTTCAATAAGAAAATCTCTCATTGCCAAGGTGAATATGACTTGAACATACCCCATGCCAGCTCACCTTAACAGCAAGAAGTATGACCAGGATTGGGCCAGCTGCAGGCTGCCCATCCAGATGAGTTGAAGCCCAAAGTAGTTTGATGGTAGCCACCCCAATGGGCAGTGGCATCCCTCAACCACCATGATCCTCTTCCCCATCATCACACATGGGTAGGAGTTCAGCAAGCAGAGAGGGCCAGCAAAAAAAGAAGAAAATGATGAGGTGATTGATGATGATTAAAATATGCCCTCTCTGCAACCCCTGCTCATAGTTGCCAATTACCAGCTCCTTAGTTTAACTTCGTAACGCTCATGGCATTCTTAATTCCAGATTGACTGGAATAAGTATTGTCTCAAATTCCTCCAAACAAATAGTGATTTAATGACTGTCCTGATGAGATGAAAATGAAGCTTCGCAAATTTCTCTTCAACAGCACAATTTGAGTACAGCATTGCATTAATTTTTCATCCTACTCTGTAAAATACATAAACAATACCCACATTTGGAAGACAGGATTCAAAAATACAATCACAATAATGAAGCAATATCTAATAAAAGGGTATTCCCTAACAAGAACAAAGAGAAGATATTTAACAATATCCTTTCCTGCCAATGCCATCAGTAAGAAGTACCCATTTATATTACCACTTGGCAATCACTGGGAAAATCAAGAAACATAGTAGTTTAAGAAAATCCATCGACTTCTTATTTCCCACGGAAAAAGTTAATCAAAGGAACTAAAAAAAAAGGTAGTTAAATATGAATTTTAGAGAAAAATAAAATTATATGCAGAAATATTTACACACCATCACCAAATATTTGAAGCTACTAAATAAAAATAGTCTGAAAGTAATATGACGCCAAAAAAATCACATCACAATTACCTAAATACTTTCCTACATAGTTTTACACTTTCAGTTGAATATCATAGCTAAAGCTCAAACTTTTTTCATAAACTTGGTTGCAGAGCTAGAAATCCAAGTACATAATTTATGCCTATTGCTACGAAATGCCTATTGAACATACAAAATTAATGACTGCTGGATTTTAATGACTATCAGAAATCCATCAAGTTAGGCAATTCACCATCAGTACCTAACAAAACTCTCTATCAGAGTGCTAAGAATTGACTATTTTGGTTAACAAGTATTCCTTAACTGCATGATATAAAAGTGAAATTCTAAATGACAACTCTCTATCAACAAAGAGGAGATGAATGCTCTAATACTAAATTGTAATTAGAGACTGCTAAAACTGATTCAGAATGTATAATTGTATAGATAAGTGACTCTCACAATTGTACTTCTAACGGTAAGGTATTAAAACACATTTATGCTGGAAAATAAAAATTATTTTATTTCCTACAATGATGAAATCTAACCTAATGCAATTACAAAGCTGGTCCAAATTTTTGTAACTGAGTGTTATTTCACAATACATATTTGTATGAACATGAAACACACCAAGCCTCCAGGGAACGAAAATTGAATTTTTATGGCTATGAAGCCAATTCCAACCCATTAAAATCTTGACAAATACCCACAAATAGATTACAATAACTGCCAGTATACATTAAGTGACACTAACCTGGATGGGCATAGATCTATTAGTAGACAAAATGGGGATAATTTAAGTAATTGGACAAGAGATGCCCAATCCATACATCTTCTAGTACAAAGTACTACTAATCAAGACTATAAAAATTTGCAAAACAAAGCATGCATGCAAATTTACATACATCCTCAAATTTAACATAACAGCGTATGCTACACCCTCAGCATCATGGATATATAAAAAAGCTGAGATATTCAAATGAAAAAAGTCAATTTTATCACAAAATAACAACTGACAACAGTTCACATTATGTATTTGTGCCTGTTCCAATAATGTATATATTAAAATACCACATTTGCCTTACTTTAAACACAAAATATTTGGGTACAGGTACATGACCTACCATATGCATATTTCACATTAAAGATCATCTATTAATGTTTTCAATAAGTGTTTTGTATGAAATAATGTATTGCTATGCTCACTAACATGGCATTATATTGTAATTTACGTTTACTAACTATCAGTAGATTAACAACAACCTATTCATGCTGAAAGCAGATGCACTTCATTATATTTACGTACTCTCAATTTTTTATCAGTAACAATGCTTGAATCACCTGTTTCAGTCATAAGTTTTAGTACATACACCAAAATGTTACTCAGTTAAGTTACATTTAAAACTGATGAGGACAGAACTTCACAAATATTACTGGCTAACAATAGTCAATGTCTTTCCACTAACCTACATGTTAAAATTATGATGAAAGAATCAAAATAATAAAACTGATCATACCCCAATAATTATCTTCATCTTAAAGAGATAAGGGACCTTTGAATGGTGCATGTGGTATTTGAATAAATACAGGAATAAGTGGCAAATTGAATTCCCTTGCAAACCTTCTTTAAATGAATCATTTAATTGGTACATGGCTGCTAAAAGTGTACATTTTTACAATTATCTTCCAGAAATCTTAATCAGAAACAACTAGTCAATATCCTATCATTACTGACAAATTGATTATGAGATAGTGAGAGAAACTATGACTTGTCCAAGCACACGAAAATTCATGCACCATGATGAAACTGTGGAAATACTCCTACACAAGTTAACAGACGCTAACCACTCCCCATCTTCATCAATTCCTAAGGCAGACACCTATGGTTGATCCTACTCCCAGATGGGACTGCTTCCAAGGTATCTAGCACTGGCTATCCTGATGTATGACTAGCCCGTCATGTTAACCTGCCCACCCTGACCCTTTCTTGTATATTGAGTAATTGAAAGGTACCTAAAGTTCAAAAATGTACAAAAAAAGGTTAGTAAATTAGCAAAGCACAATTTCACTAAAATTTCAAAGAACAGCAATGACCGTGGCAAAAATGGCAATTTCAATGAAACTCAGGAAAACTATGAGCTCACCAAATTCAATTAGTAGTACTAGTTACAAGCGGGGAGGATAAAGGCTAACGGATCCATAAAATATTGCCTCCCAGCAAGGATTTCCTGTCACTAATTTTTAATAACATTTATGAAATCAAAGCTACAGAAAGTAAAAAAATACTTTAAGGGCTCCTTGACTTTAAAATTCTGTTGTCCAACAATTTCCTTCAATAAGTTAACAGGTTACAAAAACTACTGGCAAACACTAAATAAAGTTAACCTTATCCCTAATAAAATATCATGTGGAATGGGCAAAAATGTGGGCATATGACAAAGTAACTGAAATGAAATCCAGTGCAAATGCATCATGTTTCCACAAAAATCACTTGAGAAAAGAAAGATTAATGACACAAGTACCTTTCAGGAACCTTAAGTTAATTCACTGCGGTTCTACCTTAGAACCTCCTTCCACCTCCATAACCCCCGCTGCCACCACCACCACCTAGAGGTGGGTAGGGTCCAGGTTCACCTCCGCGTCTCCCAACTGGGCGCCAATCGCGGGGTCCACCTGAGTACGGCGCTGATCGAACTCCAACAGGACCTCCACGCAATGGACCACCTCCATGACCTTGGCGGTAGTTACTGCCAAAGTCATCATTGCACCAATTACCCCCACCTAAAATATACAAATTATGATAATTTCGATGCAGCTCCTATTCCTTCCTAAGCAATGCTTGAAATAAGACGAAGGAACCTACCTCCTGGTCGCCCACCACCTAATCCCCAGTGGCTCTCGTTATTCCATTCTCCACTTCCTCTGCTTTCCCAAGGTCCATCTCCTGAAATAATAACGAAGATATGTCATCACCTCATCATTATTAAGTTTAAGAAAGCAAAATTATTTCGTTGAAAAGATGGCAAAACGTTACTAACAGGAGAATAAGCACCATCCAGTCATCATCTTAACTACCTCTCTAAATATCAGAATTATTTATTTTAAAAGTAATATATACCTCCCCATCCATTCCCATGGCCACCACCAACGTTCCAATCTCCTCCGCCTCTGCTACCCCAAGGTCCATTTCGAGGCGATGCGGGTCCCTGATTAGTCGATCCAGGAGCATTGCGCATGCCAGCCATTTCTGCTTTACTTAAAGCTTTCTTTACATCAACCCTCCTCCCATTAATCGTATGATTCCTTTGCACTGAAAGTAATAATCCATCCGTTAAGATTAATCTAAAACCAACAAGTTATCACAATACCAAGAAAAAATGATACTCACAAACTATCTTGTCCACAGGATCATAATCATCGAATTCCACAAAAGCAAAACCTCTCTTCTTTCCAGTTTCTTTGTCAGTAACTATACTTACGGACACAATATGGCCAAACTCCTTAAAGTACTCTTTGAGATCATTATCGGAAATGTCATCTTTCAATCCTCCCACAAACAGCTTCTTCACGGTAGCACCAGATTCCGGTTTTCCAATATCCTAACAATGACATTAACCAACACCAAGTAATGAAACTTAGAAAAATCTTATGATTGACTATTCTTAAATGATTATGTGAAATTATTACCTGTCTTGGAACAGCTCTTTTTGGTTCAACCACCCTTCCATCAACTCGATGAGGTCTTGCCGCTTGAGCATCATCAACCATGTGTGACCGGCAGTAAGTGATAAAGCCGAACCCTCTCGATCTGTAAAATAAGCATTCATTCAGTAAATACAATTCTACAATTGATAACTCATAATGGTTGGGTAGATACGTAAATTTTACCTCAGCGTAAATATGTATCAAAAGTTGATGAACTAAATAAAGAGAAAGAGGCACTCCAATCACAGTGACGTAAAACAACGCCATAAGTTCACCTAATTAAAAATAAGCTACTTACCGTTTCGTTTTTGGGTCTTTCATCACTACAACGTCAACTATTTCCCCCCACTGTTCAAAATGCTTTTTAAGAGATTCATCGGTTGTTCTATAATCCAAACCGCCAATAAATAACTTCCTGAATTGTTCCGGCTCAGGTTTGCCATTGCGATTCTGTATCATTGGAGTAAGATTATTAATAGAAGATAAACTACGTCTAAAATCAACATAATTATAAAACTCGGTTGCTATACTTACATCTTGTTCTGTTTTAACCATTTTTACAATGAAATCGTTAGAAATTCTTGAATTACGCCGTCAGCGATTTTCGGCTTGATAACAAGGAAAGACGCAAACTGACACCTACTATCTCAAACAAAATGGCTGGCACGAGTAGATGTTGGCTTAGGATGATAAAAGCAATAATATCGTAAACGTTATTAAGAAAGTCACTAATAGCCTTAACAAAAGTATAATTTTATTAGATTATCAAAAATATATTAGATAGCTTTTATTTTGCTATGTTTACACATCCTTCATCTGAAAGAATTAATTGGTTTGGTTGGTTCCGTACTACTTTACTCGCTTTATATTTTAAAATTAAAAAATTATATGTAGAATTGGTGTATAAATATACTTTAAAAAAAGAAAAAATAATATTTTACAGAACAATTTTATTAAAATATTACATTTGTAATTTAAATAAATTTTGGCGCCCATCATTTACGGGAGACTGTCAACCGACAATGGATGCTGTTGATGTAGTTTGCTAGAGGTAATATTTTTAGGAAACGGCGACGCTCATTTGGAGTAAGCAAGGATTAACCACTTCAGGTAAGACATTGTGAAGAATATTTTGCTGTATTACAATTTTCTCGAAGTACTGTTTGTCACTAAACAGTGAGTGAGAATGTAAATTGAAGTAAATTATTTCATGTTTCATTATTTGTGAATGACATGCTTTCGTGTGGTTTTCATGTATTTTGTTACTCACGGAAAAGTACTTACAAAGTGTTGTTAACATCGAAAGTAATCTTTGATTATTAATGCTTTGTCGGGGTATTACTTAAGAAACTATATAAAGCTATAGGTATTGGTATTTCTCTATCAACCATAGACTACTTATTTTCTATATCTTATTTCTATGAAATTTTGTGTAAAAGAGTACATCAAATTGTAATAAATTGAATACGAGTTGTAGGTATTGTGACATTCACGTGGGCGAGCTATTTCCTCACATCTTAGGTTCTATAACAAAGGCTTTGTTGTTGTAGCAGTATAGCGTTCTTGAGGAAGAACTTCAGAAGTATGGAATATTTAATAATAGCAGATTTAATGGAAATGGGAAATGTGAGTGTACTTTTCTACAACAATTCTATGGGTAATTAACAGTTTGTTTTTGTAATTATTTCAGTTGCAGTGTGTCCGGGTGGAAAATTTTTGGAATAAGCTGCAACTCACCAGTAGTGGATCTCAATGGCGAAAGGTTAGTGCAGAAAATAGTTATATCTGTGTATCAATTAGTAAGTAGCTGTGTATCGTTCACGATTTTGCATCGTTTCTTCACTACCAGTAGTTGACAGCATGTCAAGAGTATTTTTGTTGAACCGGTTTTGGCCGTAAATTCATACTTACGGCAAATGTCCATGAAAGGATCTTAAATTCTGATAAGTTGGATGTGGCTTTTCATACACGCTCGGGACATATGCATACGTAGTAGGCGATGAAAATTTTCTCATCCATTATAATAAACTACTCCAACAGGTAGTTTCCTGTAGATGTTATATATAGTAAGACTCATACTTACTATCACCGATAACTTCTGAGTAAGTCATTGGCTTATAATTGAAATAGTGTTTTATGCGATTGTGATAGCCTATGAAAAGTCACCCCAATTGAAATAAGGACTAGGCCCTTTGTGTGACTGTTGTCATGTTAAAGTTTATTACGGTACAAGTTCAGTGAGATATTTATGATGTTAATTATCATCTTGATCACAGGTTTTCTACTTGTTTAGAATAAAATAAGTTCTCATACTTCTAATTATTGAAATAATGGCAGACTTAAGGCTATCTCATGACTGCTTAAAGTCACAGCATTCATTTAGCAACTGAAATGGAAAGATTTGCTTCTGCATGCCAATAGACAGCTCACTGTGTATAAATAAATATATACGAGTAAAAGTTGCTTGTATGCTATAAGCTTTGGGATTATAAATATTAGCACCTGTTGTGTTGAAAAGTTCCAGCTTAAGAAGATGTTCTATTTCTCTCTAAGAACGTTATTGAAAAAATTAAACCGTTCTGGCATTGAACCAAGGCCCATTCATAAGGGTATTACTATTTGTACACTATGGAGTCTAGCATTCTCTAATAAGCTAAGATTTCAAGTTGTTATCAATTCTGGGAAAGTGAATTCTGAGTTACCTAAAATTTTCTTTGGGAAGAAAACTTGATGTGCCCTGGCATTGAAGCAAGTATCAATTATATATCTACCAAAAATTATAAACATTGCCTTGCATCCTATTCATGTGTTCATATTCATTATAACTGTTTATCTATTGAAGAAGTGTTCAAAAAATATAAAAATCCTCTTTTACTAAAATTGGGCAAAATTTGAATAGACCTAGCATCAACTAAGGATCATTGGGGTGGATGTATATTCAAATTGCACTTCAGAAGCTCGTCCAGTAACTATCCCTTAGGTTTCAAGGCTACATCACATCAGGAAGTACCTCAAAATAGTATCAGAGCTTCCTGTACAATTTATATGAAGGAATATTTAACCTGCTCTGGCATCAAACTATGGAGAAATTTAGAAAAGGTCAACCTTGAATACAGAATATTGTCATGAATGTTATTCACATGCCAAATTACAGCTGTCTGGCTTTACAGAAAGTGCCCTGAAAAAAAATCTTTTAAAGCCTCCCTGTGTATTTTAAATGGGTGAAATTTGAACCATCCTAGCATCGGACTTATGGCTTCTCAGGGTCTTTGCATCATGCATTAGAACACCACTTCTAACAATATCATGAATTTCAACTCAATATTAATGGGAATTTTTGAAAATTGCTCAATGTATAAAATCTTGAAAAGTACCTTTGTTTGGATCTTGAGTGTTATGAATGATTTTCTTTTATGGCCCTCTTTTGATAGGATAGGATTCATGGCGATTTTTATATTTTAGGTTCATAGAGAGAAATTGAACCTATTCTTAAACTGATACTTTGCAATACAAGATGCAGGAAGGTTCTTAATCCCAAAGCTTGCAGTATGCAAGCAACTTTTATGCATATAACATATACTCAGAGGTTAAATATAGGATATAAACTCAGAGGTTGAATGAAAAGGTTCACTGACCTGGCAATTTTTTGCATGAAGACCTTGACCATCACATGAGAGAATAAATGAGATCGCTTATGGTTTGTATCCCATAAGTCCCTATAAAGGTACTTTTCACAATTACATATTTCCCCATCAAAGGAAAGGTATCTAACCTGTGAACTCATCTCATGAATTGATTGAATTATTTATATTTTGATGCTTTCTTTGTGACCTCAATTGACAAATTCTACAGCATGACAGAAAATACAACTTATAAGGCATCAGGTATGTGCATGATAGTCCACCCTCTTGTAATAATGTATTTTGAAGATAGCAGAAAACATCAGTTGTTTTTGCATGATCTTCTGGAGGGTTCGTTTTTGAACTTCCTCCAATTGTGTGTGTACAATATCATCCATAACAGAATCAACTACAGGGACGAGCCGAAGGCAGAAGGACCTAGATGCTGCTTCAGCTGCCGGTGAAGAAGAACCTATGGAGACTTTTTCAGTGGAAAAAGTTCTAGACAAACGAATAAAAAATGGCAAAGTGGAGTACCTGCTTAAGTGGAAGGGCTATTCTAAGTATGTTTTTATGAAATATTTTGTGTGATGGTCTGTTCAGTCAGAAGCTATGTATTATAATTTTAATGATTAAGTACTCTATTAACTGAAAATATGACTTGCATAATTACCTATGATTATCATTGTGAAAGAAAGATTTGATGATATCTGGTAGCATTTCTCATTACTGTATTGCAGTTGCAGTTTTTTTAATTCCCTTAATTTTTTCATCAAGATTGATTTTACTTTGTTTGTTAATGAGTAATATAATTTAAGAATGAAAAATTTATCTGATGACTTGAATAATGCTTTAAGTTTTGTAAAAGATACTTTTCGTAAGTACAGAAAGATGTCTAATTTTTCTTTATTAACTATTGATAAATGAATATTAATATATATGCTTTGACTGGTCTCAGGTGAAGCACCTGCATACAATGGGTCGTCAATAGAATATTGTTTACTCTAGTAGAGTAATTATGATAACTTTTGTTTAAACACTGTCAGTAATGTGGATTTTGGTCCTTGCTAGCATAAAAGTTAAATAATAGTTTAAAGGTTTCAGCAGCCTTATCATCATAACAAAAGATTTAGCAAGGGGAAAACAACTATCTGGGGAAGGGTGAAAATTAATAATGGATCTTAGTAACTGAATGGAATGTCACTTTGTACAACTAAAGTTAATTCAGTGTAAATTAATATTCCTATCTATAATAAGTATACATTTGTATAGATTTACTATTACCTAGTTGCTCTATTTTCTGCATGATAATACTGAAATTATTTACATTACATACTTTTAAATTCACTCGCCTTGGAGAAGGCAGATTTTTTTGTCCTAATTGAAGTTGAAATGAGCCAGTAAAGTGTGGGTAATGCTAAAATCCTCAAATTAAGACAAACTACCATTTGGGACTTTTAAATTAATGCAAATTTATCAAGAAAGAATAGTGGAATTTTCAAACATTTTTTCGTTCAAAATTTCAATGCTAAAATTTATATATATATATATATGTCAAGAGTATTTTTGTTGAACCGGTTTTGGCCGTAAATTCATACTTANATGATTGGAAATTTAAACATTCAGCTGTAGGGAGGAGAGAGTAGCACAGATATTTCACCAACTAGATTATAGGAACATGGATAATCAAGTGTTTACTGTATGTTGATAACATCCTTGGTCATGTCATTCAACCAAAGTCACTTATTAGGTTATTGAACTAATTTTAAAAATCCTGTCTTTATATATGCAATTAGTTTTACATTTTATGAAATAATTATAACAGTTGATCAGATTGTGAGAAATTCAAAGTAATATTTTACTTTTCTAGTAAACAAACCTATACTAACTTTGCCATCTTTTCATGCCACTGAGTTCTTCATTATTTTATTACATCTATAGAATTTCCAGTGATCAGTTATAGTTACAGCAATACTGCTTTTTCAGTTTTCCTTAATTTAGTTTTAAATTCCTCAAGCAGTAACTCATTCCCTTCCACTCTGTATTAGAAGGAAATTCTGTGATACCCATGCTACTTTATTTTTCTTTATAATTCTTCACTAGTAGTAGTAGTAGCAGCCTTCTTCTCTAGTAAAAATTTTTACTGAGCAACTTTTTTTCCGTATTTCTTCTTCACTGTCATAGTCAGGTAATCTGGAATATCAATATCACTGATAAACCTATGAAAGGGATTATTTTTTTGATGGACTTGCCAAATAATTTCCAGCATTTCTAAGATGTACTTGTCTAAGAGAAAGTGAGATAATTCTTTATTTTCTATGAATTCCCAATTATCATGTGCTACAATTTATCACACAAAATGCAGTATGGAAGTGCATTGTGATGTATGCACTTTCTATCTCTATCTTTTATTTTTCATATTCATTTATTTGTTACAAATGAAGGAATTTGCCGCATTTATATCACTCATGCTATTGCCTTACCCTTTAAGCTCATTTTACCTTGTTACTTTTGTATCCTTGCATACATCTTATGCTTTTTTTGAAACCATAAATCTTAACATATATCCCCTCTCAAGTCTACATAGCTCTTCTACTCTTACTCTTAATCTTCTGAATCTTAATACCAAACCACTTATTTCTTATAATTTATTTTTTCTCTACTCAGTGAGGATAATACTTGGGAGCCTATGGAGAATCTAGATTGTCCTGATCTTATATCTGCCTTTGAGAAAAAGTTAGAGAAGGATGGTAAAAAAGGTAAAAAGAATCCGAGCAGTAGTACTGAAGACAAGAAGCCTCCAAAAAAGAAACACCTTGCTGAGGTGAGTTTTATTTAAAATCATCATAATCTTTTGATAATTCTGCCTCTGTCGGCCTTGTGTACATATCATACTCCAGTCTGGTCAAGCTTCTGATCAGTCCTCAATCAGTTTTCAATCAAATCATCCAGCCTTGGTGAGCATAGCTTGTATCTCTCCATCTTGAATACATAACCAAAATATATGTTACATCAACACATTTTGGCACTTCTAATTTCTCAGATTTTCACAGAAATGTTCCTCATCTTCCCTTAGAGGATAATGTACACTGCTGGTCAAAAGTAACAAAAGACTCCTTGTTGCATGTTGTGGCAGAAAGCGGAAGCTCTAGTGCTGAGGAAGTGCTAGGGATCTGTGACAGCACTGACAGGAAAGCTCGAAGGGGGTAGAGAGAAGTGAAGTTAAATTTTTGGTAGGATCTGGATAAGAAGAGTGCAAACTTTCCCATGTCATCTGCCCTTTCTCCTCAGATTTCACCTGTCTCACTCAGAATCCTCAAACAAGATGGTAAATTATTTAGGCCAATATTATATTAACTAAAGAATGCAAATAATTTTCGATTGTGAGATATTTTATAGGTAAAGAACTTGGGTCATAATGCCATGAGCTTTACATGGAATGAAAGAGCAACATGAACATGTTGCAACAAGAAAAGATGTGTGAAATGTATACACCACATTTTACCATGATTCTTGAAAATGTGGAATACTGATTTAATTAAAAGGGGCCTCTTCTCCTGAAAGGAAATATAAGGACAAGGTTAAGGTTCAGTTTTGGCCTCAGTCGAGGCCGAAGAATTTCCCCTTGCACAAATACTGTGGGTAGGCCTTCGATAAGAAGGAGGGCGAAGTTGATAGTGGGAAAGTTTATCCTAATTGCTAGCTGAAATGTAGACGGAGAGGCAGCCAATGAGATACTACAATTTCATTACAATGTCAGCAGTTTTACAATGTTACCTAAGAAGTGCCCCCAATGGAGTTTTTGAAACGTTGAGAGGATAAATTCAATTCTGAGTGACAATAATTTACATTTCTGGAATCCAAAACAACAAGATAAATTCAACTATGTCTTTTTATTGCTAGCAATAAAATGTAAGATGTTAGGGGTGTTCGGAAATCGAATCTGTATACATGATTAGCATATTAGAAACAGTCCATCTATGGTTATTATCAAAAGATTGGAGGAGAGAAACTATGAACATTTGAAAGAAATTTTATTTTTGGAATGATCTATGTGGCGAATGGAAAATGATTACAATCCACGTGAAATATTTTTAATGCTATATTTTCCTTAAGGGCAACTGTCATTTAGTGATTTTGTAAGTTAAATAACATAGGATTGACTTAAGAATATAAAGTAGACATGGGAATTTCTTAACATTCAAAATTTTTGTTACAACTGGTGAAACATATCTCTTCTGAGATGAGGAAGAAAAAATGTTTCAGGATATGTTACTAATTATCTTTGAAAAGTCCAATTATTTCTTAAAATAGTAAAAATAACAGTGTGTTTGTATCCAACCATTGAATTCCATCAGATTTTACCAGAGACTATTCATTGCATTTGATTGTCTATAGATAATAAAATTAAAGACATCAATGAAGTAAACAACTTCCGATGTGTTCTAGCAAACTATATGTTTAATTTAACATCACTAGTAAATATCAGAGAGAACAGCAACATAGTTACTCCACAGAACTGAAGTGCACAAATTTGTGAGTATATTTGTTCTTTGTTGAGTTGCCTGCAGTGCCAGGACCATGGATTCAGGTTGAAGGTCGTGTCAGTCTCTTTGTAAATATTTGCTTTGGAATTAAGAAACGAAATAGGATTATGGATTAAGTAATGACATTTTAGGATAGGTTTTGTTGCTTTTCAAGACCTTTTGATAGAGAATATTTCGTTGATCAATAGCAGCAGAACTTACAAGAAATCTATGTGCTTGAATAATTCTAATTAAATAGAGGATTGTTTGAAGAAAGGGTGAAAGTATAATACTTGGTAAGAAAGACAACAGACCATGTAAATTTACTGAACTTAAATTATCATTTGTACATTTAAGAGAAACATTTCTGTATGTCTAATGATACAGAAAAATGGGATTATTTTCCGAAGAAAATGAGGAAATTAAGTGATCTCTTGAATTATTTTAATTTACTACATTCAATAACTTGACCGGGAAATGTATATGGACATCAGTGAATGGAAGAAGCTTAAAGGCTAATGCAATTACGTAATTTATTTGAACATGCTATTTCAAGTAATGAATATCCAGATTTTCTTCATATCAGGTATTTAGTTATTGTAGGAAATGGATTTCTTTGTATGCCAATATCTTTCCCTATTCTGTAGTCAAAAAACAATGTCGCTCCAAAACAAGATAACAGTGTGAAAAAGAGTAGTAGTGAAATTTAATCACAAAGAGTAAGGGATAAAACAGCTCGCATGAAAAGAGATTCCCTGAAGTAGGACAGGCAACATTTCCCTCTTGTTTTTTCAAACACGTGATTGGTTTTGCTTGCTCTTGCAGGTAGTTGTAATGTTATCATTTCTCACAGTGTCTTGATATGTTTTTGCATTATCCTGATGCTATCTGAGTGCCTTGGTTGAGGGCGGGCAAAAAGGGAGGCAGTGGAAGGGACCCAATCTGCAGGAGTTCAGGCAATACCAGTTTCACACTGAAGTTTTTTCCAAAAGAATCTCTGGATGTACCTCAACAGTTGCCCAGATTACTCATATTTTATGAATCTCACACACATTAGTATTTGAATTCAATGATTAAATGGTAAAACTATGACACAGACAAAAGATTATTTCTTTGTCACATCTTACTGTCGAATAGCACTCTACCAAAAATTGTCAACATTTTGATGTTTCCTAATTTTTTTTTTCAAGTATAGCTTGCAACATGTATACAAAATGATGTTTGCATGATGGCTCTATCATTTAATTGACAAATGGTGAAAATAAAACTCCTTAATTTGGAACTACTATACAGTCCCAGTGAGGGAAAAGCCAACAGCCTAATAACGGCTTTTCCTGCAAGATAAAGAAACATTATAATCAGGACTATCTCTGAGTTCAAGTAAGATGTGAATGGAAGAAGCCAATTGATTTCTCTTGTATGTAGAGAGTTAAACTTATGTGGAATCAAGTTCCAAGTGTAACATCAGCAAAGTAATTGGCTGTGAAGGACATTTCTTCTTCAAAGATCTTGTATTCTCAATGTCCTTTTGGAGGTGAAAATGATACACAAGGTTTGGAGAATGATCAATCAAAGGTTTTAGCAAAGTCACAGATCCCTAGCAATTCCTCAGATCAACAGTTTCTGCCACCCCATGCAACAGGAAGTGTTGTGATACTTTAGTCCAACAGTGTACTATATGAAAATATTATGTAATTTTTTAATCCTCTTTTACAATAATTGTAACATTAGCTATCATTTTGTAATCCTACATTCACTCTTTTACTTGGAAGTATAATTTAACCGGTTAACATGGAGGGTTCATTTCACAAGTATGTTTAAAAAATAAGTAGGTTATTTTTTTCATAAAATTATAGCCTGAGGTTCAGTTAAATCCAGATGTATGAAACACATTGCAAGATAAATGCAACAAATAAGCAAGTCTTTTTAATTTTCCACTTTTTTGTAAATACTATTCTGTTCACTAGGTAGAATGGAGAAGGTCTTGAAAACTTATATTTTACCTTTATTCATTGATTTTTTTTCTTAACATTGTGGTAAAGGTATGTATTCTTTTTTGTCATTCTTTATTTGGTTTTTCATCAGGAGGATAACAAACCAAGAGGCTTTGACCGAGCATTGGAGCCAGAAAAAATTATTGGTGCCACAGATTCTAGTGGTGAGCTTATGTTCCTTATGAAATGGTAAGTGAAACTGTTGAAATTGATGTTTTTCGATGAATCGATGACCATGTCATTCTAATCATTTTCAATATTTAATACTGTTGGAAATTTAATTTCTTTGGGAAATGTTTCAAAAAATTTACTTTCTTACTTTCCCATCTTTTCTCTCCTCACTAGTGAAGGTGTTAGTCACCTCCTTCTCCAGAACCTTGTAATGCTTTACCCACTGGCCTATTTCCATCGGACCTAAGGATTTTCTCATTCCTTGGTCACTCTTACAGATTTCTTTCAAGAACTGGGTGGCTGCTCTCTTACTTAAGCTCCTTGTCTCATTAACCCTTTTGCTGCTATTATTGACTAAGATAGATTTTACATTCATAGTCGTAGAGCACACTAATCGACTTTAATCTACAACCTCAAAAAAACTATATTCTCCCACAGTGATTGATAATACGTTGCGTGGGTATTTGCTGATTTCAAAATTCTCAGTGTTTCTTTTTGCCCAAGATAGTGTTTTGGGTGAACTTTTTCTTAACTAGACGAGTCAAGGCTCATGTGGCCAAGGTTCATGGTTGTCTTTGTCTCCCCTTTCCTAGCTTTATACAGAGAAGATTTTATGTATTTAACAATTTCAGTATTTTGTATAAGTGCACCAAATTGTGAAGAAGTTAACAAGAAATTTAGGATTACATAGCTATTGAGACGAATTGTGGAAAGGAAATGTTAGAAAGGAGAGAGGAATTATCTCCTGGGTCTAGATTCAATAAATGGGAACGTTTCTCTGTGAAAGAAATAAAGGCCCTTGTAAGTGTAGAAATAGGAATGGGACTGGTTCACAAAGGTAATGTTGCAAATTCTTATAGTGATAAATTTTGGTTGCTTCAACCTGGATTTTCTTTCTGTGTTTACCAGATCCCAGTAAACACTGATTTGTTTTTTTCTAGATTTTGCTTTTTAAAATTTCCAATCTTTTATTTGAGAAAGTTCTATTCAGCATTATTTTGGGTTTGGAGTCTTGAGTAGTGGAAAGGAAACTGCGCATGCGAGGTCTAAGTGGACTTACTACTTTTATTTCTTGATATATGGTGAAACTTTCTATGCAGCAGCTACTAAAACATATATCCACTTAAGTTTCCAAGTTAAATTTTGTTTGAGAACATTTAGTAAATTGAAGCTTTTATCAGAAGATCATACCTTCTACAACACATTATTTATTCCATGTGATTACATGTAAAATTACTAGTTAGGACGTTTCTAGAAAGAACATGAAAAATGAAAATTTACTACTTTCTTAAAATAAAATCTAATTTTGAAAAATTTCAAATGGTATGCCTATTTTGAGGCTTATATTGAGGACCTCCAAAATCCTATATTTTGACAGCTTAAAGTTGGAGAAACGCTTGAAAAGTGTATAGAGTAAAAAGGAGATTGTTATTATTATTAGCACATACATTACAGATGGACTACTAGTCCGGTATGTTATGTTGGAAAATTAAAAGTTACCAAAAACAATTTGTTTTCCTTTCTTTTTCTAAGGACTTATTAAACAGCCCTCGTAAGATACAATATAAAGTATGTGAAAAACACTACATCTACATAAATACCCTGCAAGCCGCCTTTTGGCATGTGATAGGGGGTGCAACACAGAGGATTCTGACAATTTTTTTAACCTGTTGTTATCACGTATGTTTCACGGGAAGGATGAATTCTTAAAACGACTCGTCCTGGCATCTATTTCTCTTATTTTTCGCTCATTGTCTGATCGCCCGAGGTATCAGGGAGGTCGCATAATATAGAATAGCTCTTCCGCAAATGTACTTTCCCTAAATTTATCAAGCAGTCACAATCTAGCTTATAGTCTCCTATCTTTTAAGGATTCCCAACCTGCATCTGAGAGCATTTTGGTAACACTTGCATTTTTGTCGTAGCACTTTTTAACAAAGCGTATTGCTTTTCGTTGTACTTTATCGAGTTCACGGGTGCTTGTTTCATCTGCCAATCTCATATACTTGATGCATATTCCAGATGGGGGACCACTTGTGCAAAGCACTTCATTAAAATCTGTAAAGAATGTTCTGAAAATATGACAAAATAATTGGAAGTCTTTTTCATTATTATTTCTTTCAAACCCTCCTAAAACATTTTCCTTTCCCTTTCAGATTCATTAAGAATGAACTGTGCAAAACCAACAGTAAACTGCTTTAAGTTACCATTAACCCTTCAAGCCATTCCACGAGTTTGCACACTTAGGCCCAAAGAACATTTTGAGATAAAGTCACTCTTATGAGACTAAGGCTGCACCTGCTTTGGATCAGTTTTTCTCCCTATCTGTTGTCAGCCAATTCTCTGGTACGATGTCATCCGACATGAGTGCCTACATTGGATACAGTTTACTCCCGATCAGGGAGCAGTTGCATTTGGAATGTGGTGGTACCATGAGTGACTGATTATTTGTTAGAAAAAAGTTTTCCTCGTTAGGAGACATAGGGAAAGGCTATGGGTGCTTAAGTTTAACAAAGATAGATAAGGCAGTTTTTTACTACCTATAAACCGATGCAAAATCACCCAGATAAATTCAAGGTTTATCACCATATGGCTATAGGAACTTTTGACTATATTCGTGACGGTATCAAGGATGAAAAAACTGGTCAACCTAATTTTGGGGAATGCATAAGCTCAGAATAGAAACTTACTATCACAATACATTAAGTGAACAGCAATCTACTTTTATTATTTACATTTTTCTAATATAAATTGTAGTCTCTAATTATACTAGGAATAAAAAATATCATTTTCAGAAGTAATAGTAGGTATTATTTATATTTTATAAGGTATGAGGGCTGTATGATAAGTACCTGTGTTAGGCAAGAAAACACATTTTTTAACTTCTTTTAAATTTATTTCTCAATATAGTCTCCTTTCAACTCAATACATTTAGTCCAGCGATATTCTAACTTTTTCAAGGCATCCAAAAAATGTGTTTTGTCGAACTCTGCAAAATAGGCCTCTGTTGTGGTGATGACTTCCTTGTTTGACATGAATTGCTTTCCCACAAGCCATTTTTTCATGTTTGCGAACAAGAAAAAAATTGCATTGGGCCAAATCTGGAGAATAGGGTGGATGAGGTAGCAATTCGTACCGTAATTCGACCAGTTTTGCTGTGGGGATTGCAGATGAGTGAGCTGGTCATTGTCATGATGGAAGAGCACTTTTTTCTTTGCCAAATGGAGCTGTTTTCTCCTCAATTCAGCATTGAATCGGTCCAATAAATAGTATTGTACTGCCCTGTGATTGTCCTTCCCTTTTCCAAATAGTCGGTGAAGATGATACCTCGTGAATCCCAAAAAACGGTAGCCACGACTTTTCTGGCCGATAGAACCGTTTTTGCCTTCTTTGTAGCAGGTTTATTTGGTGAAATCCACTGTTTTGGCGGTTCTTTCATTTCTGGTGTGTAGTAATGGATCCATGTTATGTCAAAAGTCACGAAACGTCATAGAAACTATTTCGGATTGCGCTTAAACATGTCCAAGCAGTACTCTAAAGTTGTCATGCGATTCTGTTTTTTCTCCACTGTGAGCAAACGTGGCACCCATCTCACCCATAGCTTTCTCATGCCCAATTTTTCGAGTAGGATACTTTGTATGTGTTCAGTTGAGATGTTTACAATGTCAGCAATCTCTCTAATCTTCAATAGCAGATATATTTTTGGCCTTAACTTGGTGGTATTCCATAATCAATAAAACACTAATGGAGAGAATAACTTAATTTATACTGAACCACACAAAAATTACAAAACACGACCGGTTTCGATGCATGAAATCATCATCAGGTGATTTCCTCTCCAATTGTGTTTATAAACTGAAAGAAAGAAAAAACAGCGGAGTAATGACAAAAAATTAGAATCAGTAGGTGATGGTATGACTCATAAAGATCTCACTTCCCTAATGAATTTGTGTGCTTCCAAAGCTTTGGTAACATCTCCCAAAATTGTCATAAGTTATTTCAATTTTTCTATTTGACTGAGCTCTTTTGAAAGAGTAGTCCTCATCAGTTTGGTATTTGATTTTCTCTTGAGAAAAGCATTGTTTCAGCAGGTCAAGCTTTTTTTCAGTAATGAGTGCCTGCGAATTGTACTTAACCTTTTTAGGACGTTTTGATTGATGTGGTTTAATGAACGAAACTGATGGCACTGGTTCATCTAAGCAATTGGTGTATACTTCAGTACTGTTTGCATTTTCCTCATCAGGTGTTTAGGAAGGTTTTGAAGAGACCAGGTTTTCATTCGTTTGTTCCTACCTCTATTATAGAGAGCCCTCAACTGTATTTTTATTTGTAGTAATATGTAGTTATTTGAAGTCTAGCATTAGAAAATATTGTAAACTTACTTTTTACGAGAAGTTGCTTCCCATTATACTTTCAAAGTTCATGTTTGATGCCCCAGTTGTGGAAGGCTTCATTCCGCTGATCCCACGGGAGAGGCTCATTCCTCACTTGCTCAATGAACAATTCCTTGTCAGTCTTCTCTGCCATGGTGGGCTGTATATCGGGAGATGTCGGATTGAAAACAAACATGTTTGATCAGGCTTTTCCATCCGGCGACATCGGATGGGGAATCTCCTTCCAATGTTGGTGCTCTCGTTAATATCTTCGCATTTGTTTTTCTACTGACATCAGCTGACATTGGATTGGGGGGAAAACGGATCCAATGTAGGTGCAGCCTGAGGAAGTCATAAGGAGATTAAGATAGATTTTTGTTTCTCTTTTTTGTTTTGCTTAGTGGTTTTCCATGTAGCAGCAGTGGATAATTATGAAGAGCAATCTTTGCAGAGGCCAGCAAAAGTTAGAGCTATTTTTGATGCAGGAGAAAAAAAATCAAGTCAGAAGAGTTGCAGGGCTGTGTGTATGACATACCTTGAACTGTGCAGAAGGGTTAAATAGTGCTAAAGAGATAAAAATTTTCTGTATAACAATGATAGGCATTTCCATTTCTATATATACTACTGCAAAGTGTGTATCGCTTCTTTAATTTTCTACATCAAAGTTTCATTTTTTCCTTAGTTTTGCAAATATTTTAATTTGGTAAAATGTAAAATAAATGTATTATCTATATAAAATGTACATATTATATATAGAAATGTCTATAAATAATGCTAAATAGCAATAATTGTTAAAACTTACAAGAAAAAACTGATTAACACAAAAATCCACTCACATGGTGTGCCAAAAACACTGCATGTGATTCTTCAGGTTACAGAATTGAGCGCAAGTCATGGTGGGTTAACCCTTGTGTAGGCACCCGACTTTACCTACGTTGTTGGGCACCCGGGGTACCCGGGTACCCACCTCTTTAGATCTCATTTTTGAACAGATTTGTAAAAGAATTCGTTCTCTGAACATTTTATTCGATAAATAGATATGTTATGAAGGTATTAAAGTCATTTTTATATCATTTGACCGGTTTGAACATCTACAATTAACAAAATCAGAAAGGTATGTTTATTCTTCGGTTCTTGACGCCTGAATTCCTTTTTTTTCATCAAAAACTCAAATTTGAAGTTATGTAAAATTTAAAGTAGAAATTGCACAAAAAAACAATTTACACCAACGTATAGTACGTTCTATCGTGCATGTAATCATAAAAGCTAATCATTTCTGTTTTCATAACATTTGGTATTTTTCATAGATAGAGCGGAAAAAGTGCCCATTTTTACGAGCTGTTTCACGGAGTGCTCTTTTTGAACGTTTGTTCTTCAAATGCTATTAATTCAATCACAAAGATATTTTGATAAAATATTAATACGCTTATTGTTCATTAAAATACGAAGTTTCAGAGTATTTGTGTCAAACGATAAAAAGTTGTTGTCGATTTTGTGAAACAACTTTTTCTCGGAAATGGATAGCCGTAGAAGTACAAAATTGAGTTCGTTAGAAAGATTTCGAAATGAGTTTTCAGGGTAAATAATTATCGTTCACTACAAGTTAGCGGATTTTTGTATACGAATTTATATTTAACGCCGGGATTCGGAACTGTTGAGCGGTGTTGCCGTGTTGAAGTCTTCGGGAGTTCCTAACGTCAAACAATTCCCTTCACCCTATCTCTCCAGGCGTGCTCTTTCTTTGTCTCGTTTTTCAGCTGCGATAACATCGTTTTATCTGAAAAAATCAGTTAAAGTACTAACACCTCAAATTCACCCGAGCACCTTCAGTTAAGCTTTAATAATATTGCTGTACTCTCTGTGTGCTAGTTTTTCGTTAGCTTGTATAGGGCAATATATGTTGCATAATATCTGTAACAATGATAATTTTTACGAAGAATTTTTATTCACAACAATCGTTACAGCCAAAATTCAGAGAAAAAAGCCAAATAGGCTTTTTTCTCTGAATCTCCCAATCTGAATTGAATATCCAACCTTTTAAACTTTTGTCGAAACACTGAGTGAAACCAGAATTTTTCAACGAAACCATTACATAAATCATACATGCAAGTAGTATCTTACCATAAAAAATCAGCTCTCGATAATTCCTCCATTTCTTCGAAGTATTTAATGTAGCACTTATTTTACCAATAAATTATTGTTCTTCAAATAGTCTTTGTACGAAAAAATTCTAAGAAAAAAGAAAGTGACACTATGTTTTATGTATTCTACATAAACCTGTGAAGCGTTCGGCTCACTCAGTAATTTAGCGACCAGAAGAAAGCCAGCAGTGGCACTGAAGCACAGATGTTCAGTTTCTACGAAACATAAGGGTAAGAAAGATGATCAATAAGATAAGATAATAAGGAAAAATACGAAACGTAATTGATATGATTAGGCGTAGCTTCGCAGTCCATGGCGATAGAAAGAAAGCATCTCTGAGGGACGGAGTGTTCAAAAGCTCGAGATGCAATCCGACAACACTGCTGCACAGTTGCGAATCCCGGCGTTAAATATAAATTCGTATAAAAAAATCCGCTAACTTGTAGTGAACGATAATTATTTACCGTGAAAACTCATTTCAAAATCTTTCTAACGAACCCAATTTTGTACTTCTACGGCTATCCATTTCCGAGAAAAAGTTGTGTCACAAAATCGACAACAACTTTTTATCGTTTGACACAAATACTCTGAAACTTCGTATTTTAATGAACAATAAGCGTATTAATGTTTTATCAAAATATCTTTGTGATTGAAGTAATAGCATTTGAAGAACAAACGTTCAAAAAGAGCACTCCGTGAAACAGCTCGTAAAAATTGACACTTTTCCGTTCCATCTATGATAAATACCAAATGTTATGAAAACAGAAATGATTAGCCTATATGGTTACACGCGCGATAGAACGTACTAAACGTTGTTGTCACTTGTTTCTTTGTGCAATTTCTACTTTAACTTTTATACGACTCCAAAGTTGAGCCTCCGTAACAAAAAAGCCGATATTTCGCGTGACTGACGCTGGCCATTATACGGAAGTAAGAAACATACCTTTCTATTTTTATTCATAGTAAAAGTTCTAACCGTTCAATTGATATAGAAATGGCTTTAATATCTTCAGAAAATGTCTATTTATTGAATAAAGTTTTCAAGGAACGAATTCCAACGAATATGTGTCAGAAAATGAGAAGGAAAGTTCAGGTGGGTACCCGGGTACCCCGGGTGCCCCCAAGACGCATGTGAACTTTGAATGCTTTTATTTAAGCAGTAAATTTAGTTAACGTATTTATAATGGTGGTATTTACTAGGAATTCAGGTAGACAACGACGATCTGAAGCATCAAAGCGATATCTTTCTTTATAATCAACGTACAAGCAAAAATATACCTTAGTGGGTACCCGGGTGCCTACACAAGGGTTAAAACCAAATATGCAGCGAAAGGGTTAAGACATTCTCTAGCCAGTTGCCCAAACTAATCCCACTTTTGAAGCATTTAATCTGCACATCAAATAGGTTTTCAAAGATCACATCATCATTTTGAAAAGGTTTTGATGTTACCTCTTAATGTCTTCAATAAGTTGAATTAAATAATTTAACAGTAATTGCTTATGATTTTATGTAGTACTCTTCTGGCATGGCCTGCTTGAATTTTCTGACAAAAGAATTGGGTATGATTAACACTGAATTCCAGTAGTCAGAAATTGTGGGTCTCATCATTTTTCAAGATTTCTTTGGGAAAATGTTTGCCCTATCATCTGACTTAAGTCATACCAAGTGAGGTTTCCTTATATTTTCTCTAGGCTAATAGTATGGTGTAATCCTTCTTGTGTGTTTTTTAATTTTCTGGGTCCTAGAATCCTTACCTACAATGATTTAATTGAAAAAATTCACATGCTTAATTAAATGACTTAACTGGAGAGTTATTGATATTGTTTTTACTATGATTACCCTTTTTAGGATGCATATATTTATACAAAAGCCTGTACTTGTTCATGCTCTGTTTCTAGGAGATTGATTAAACTAATTGGCATGATTGATTTGGTGTAGAATAAGTTTTGATGTTCTGCAGGAATGATCAAAACATACCTTGCTCTTTGTGAACATTATTAATAAGTTTATGTAGAGAGAAATAAACCCTTTTCAAATGTGATAATATTTGATTTCCTGATTTGGGACATGGATAAGTACAGGCATGCTTTATCTTTTACTGGTATTTCATGTGTTTTGCCCTTTTGCACTGTGTTATTTGAAACTATGCTTTTATATCTTGGCTAATTGTTTTGTTCTTATGTGTGCTATGGGAAATAGCAAAACATCACTTGCTTTATATGATAACTATTCTTGAGTTAAGACTTCCAGCAATAAAAGGCTATTTTTTATTACTGGACCCTAAGTTAAGATTGTGAAGAATGTTTACTAATTAAAGTTTTCTACTATTGTAATGATTTATTGGTAGTCTCTTATAAATTACTTGTAATATATTGTCAATATTTTTCCAGGAAAGGCACGGATGAGGCTGATCTTGTTCCTGCTAGACAAGCTAATGTTAGATGCCCTCAAATAGTTATCCAGTTTTATGAGGAGAGACTGACTTGGCACACATCGACACATGATGATGATGGATCTGGAGTAAAAGAGGCACAAGCAGATTAACAATGATCAAATGTTTTCTAAAGTATTTTCAAAAATAAATGTCCTTCCCATGTTTTAATTTTAGTTCTTTTAAAAACTTTTCTTTAGAATATTCTTTGAAACTTGTGCATATTTATGTAGGACTAAAATGACGGCAAAAATTCTGGAATTAGATGCCTCCATGTATTAGTTATAATACTTGTTAACTATACATTTTCAGCCAGTTCTTGCAGTTTTCTGAGGTGGATAACTTGAATGACATTCTTTCAGATTACGAGTAGTAATCGTAGTACATGGAGAATGTGTGATAATTAAGTGGCATGGACAATGGAGGAGTGTTGGAACTGTAATAAGAAAAGGAATATTGGAGATCTTGTGGTTTACTTTTGTGGAGTTTTAATTCACATATACCTTTTTATAATGTGCAGACTAAGTGATTTGTAGAAAGCTTTGTCTATATTAATACATCCTGTTTAATTGTAAAGATGAAACAAACGACCAATGTATTTCCTTGTTTTAAAATGGTGAAATTTGAATTTGTAGTTTCACTGTAGACTAATTTTTATTTGGATACAAATTAATGTTTCATGTCAGAATTAAATATGTATGATTTATGGATATTAGATTGTCTTTTTTGGTACTGAAGTAAGAACTTGTATTTCTCAAGGTCTTTATAATTTAATGTATAACTCATTTTGGATATATAAAGACTAAGAAATTTTAGAATAATTTCATTAAAAGAAAGAGATTATCCATATTTAATCAAGGTAGATCTATTCAGACTAATAACTACTAAAGATTCCATATTTAGTTGTCAGCATGCATTCTTGTGGAGCTTCATTTCCTGTGTTTTCCCCCGTAAGGAGCAAGGCTCAATGTTGCCAAATGCAGCAAAATATTAAATTTTGATGCAAAAATGAAAGAGAAAAACTCTGGCATAGGCAAGAGTCAAACCCAGGTCTTCAACTTTCCAGGCAGGAGCTCTAGATCTAAATTCNTATTAAATAAATCATTTTAATGGATAAATAAAATTATATATGGAAGGGTAAACTTTATTTATCCATATTCTTTCAAGAAAATTTATAAAAAATTATTTTCTTACATTTCCTTGAGGAAAGACTATTTTCTGAGTTTTTATCTTTATCACGCCTTTGTGAGCAAGGTTTTCTTTCTTTTGGCACAAAATTTACATGGAACAATGTTCATGCATTACTTTCTGCATCAGTAAACTGTAATTTGTGTATAATTTCATTTTTACCCTTATATAACATGTATACAACCTTTTGATCCAAAACTTTTGAATTTTGCCCTCCAAAAAGCCGTTGGCAGCCACCTAAATTTTCTACTATAAGAAATACCTCCACATATGCTTTGTATGAAAATTGTGATAAGTATAAAAATATATTTGGTGAAGGAATTAGGACTTTTAATAACAAAGGCATTTATGAATTTTTCAATTACGAGATTCTTCTGCACAGCAGAACTCAGCTGCCTCACCCGTGAGTGCTTTTGCTGTGGTAGGTGTGAAGGAGGAATGAACATGTTTTCAGTAAGATTGATGTCTTTCCTGTGAAAAGCAAATATTAAAGTGGGAATATACTAAAGCACTGAGTGGTACATGTTGAATGCACCTCTCAATACCAAGCTATCTGCTACACAAATGCATGCCTTTATTATTAAAATAGGCTTATGAAATGTTCTTTTTTGAGACATTTTTGTTACTCTAAACTAAAGTCCTCTGCCAGAAGAAACGTTTTTATATCCAGAAAATTTCAGCTAAATTCCACTTCAGTGTTTGGAGTTCGGCTTCTGCAAATGAGTCTTTTCAAAATAGAGAATACCAAAAAATTGTAAACATGAAACTTTCCTTTTACGGCTGAGAAAAAATTCCTGCTACTGAAGGAATGGTACCTACCTCCCTAATTTTGATTAACAAATGAGCTGGATTTAGGATGCAACAACTATCATAGGTTAAGTCATAAAACATCTGGGCAAACCATGCAACCTTGATTTTTTGATATTGATGACAGTATTTACTTTGTCTTTGGATTGTTAAAAAAAAGTGCTTTGACAGCTTAGGTCATTTCGCACGTAGGCTCCCACTGGGAATCGAACCCGGGACGGCTTTCACTGAAGTCGAACGCGTTGCCCTCTTGGCTATCCGGGAGCCCTTTGTCTTTGGATTACTTGTATAAAAGTGGTGTGCAAAGTCTGCTGTAGGGTGATTTGTTGTTAACTTCATGCAGCTACTATGTCCAAAGAGAAGAGGATTAGGGGAGAAATTGAAAAACTGCATGTTCATATGCATATTCTAAACCCCAGAGCAACATTCAAATTTGGCTCCATGTGCTATGGCAACGAATTCAGATTCATTTGGCATGGTAATCAGGATGTTAGTAAGTTTGCCATAAGAGCAATAATCTCAACTAGATGTGGAATGCACTATAGTTGTGACATTGTCCAAAAAGCCTTAGTTTGCAAGCAAACTAACCGTTGGGAAATTCCAACCAGCGGGGGTTAGGATTCTCTGTGGTCACGCTTTGCATGTATTGTTCTCTGAACGTATTTCGGCAACTACTACATACAACTACATGCATTGTGAATAAAGCCACGAAGACTTTTGAATGATAAAGGGCTTTCTGCAAAACGAGTTTCGTGCGGACATATTAGTACAAAGACAGAATACTGAGGAAACTAACAGTAATTCTCAGTTAAGGGAATTCAAACATTATGATAAATGCAGTGGATGTGCACATTAATGTTAACAAAGTTAACCTCAGCAACTACTTACTGCGAAAAGGAAGTTGGCAGGGAGTGTAGCGAAGTAGAATCGTTTAGAAAAGGTTGGAAGATGGGAAACTTTACCATATTTGAATAAATCAATGATATGTTGTTATTTAAATGCTAATTGATCGTTTAATTAACAAGTATCATGACAAACAATCGAAACAGCAGGAAGATTGTTCACATCGCAGAGATAGCCGCTCGAACGATCGCGGCCCGCGCCGTGAACGGCGTTACCTCCGAAAGAAAAATTGTTTTTCTCGGGTTAGTTATAAACTTATGACGTTGAAACTTCAAATAAAATAATTTCACTATTTTCTGAGAAACTTTCCCGCTGGAAGTTTTTTCCAAAGCAAATAAGACGGAAGATAGCCAGCATGTCCTTTCTTCAATGCATTTTACGAAAAATTCTCGACTTCCCCTACGATTTCTGTTAAATACATGCCTCAAAAACGTTTGTCTGCAAAATAAATAATGCTATCGGAAAGAAAATAATTTGAGGCAGAGTTAGATGTTAAAAATTCCGTGTTCCTTAAAGTAGGGAACTCAAGGCACGCTTACAAACAGAACGGGAAAAATATCCAGATGTAACATTTTCGTTTTTTATGCAATTATGGTAGTAAAGATCCATAAGTTAAACACGCAGTAAAATGCGGCAGCAATTCCATTCAACACAGAAAATAATTCAAACAATTTGACTTACTTTACATTTTTACGCAAATGTCACAACAGCGCCCGAACATCTACCATTTAAAATACATGGACCAATGCATTTTAAATGGTGTCTTCATGATGGTGAATCAAGTATAGCTAGGTTAGGTGCTTGCAAAGTAAGGCTTTTTGGAGATTTTCTCATAACTGTGTAACGGTAATCTCCGATCGATATTGCGCACAGCTCGAGAACTTTCAGAGGACTAGATTGGGTTATCTTTTTGAAGGACAGGAAAATGTGTGGTTCCAACAAGATGTAGCGACATCCCACACATCTCGTTTCCTCGGAATTCTAAGAGAATGTTTCCTGGGCTCCGTATCTCCTTGCGTGGTGGCGTCCTCCAGATATTAGCCCGTGCGATCTTTTTCTGTGGAGATACTTGAAATCCAAGGTACACCAACATCGTCCTCAAACTCCAGAAGCTCTTTGAGAGGCAATAACTAAAGAAGTTAGTGCTATTCCACTCGAAATGACCCACAGGGTTGTGGAAAACCAGAAAACTCTTGTGCGAGAGACTGAATCAGTGTACCTATCGCCAATAACGGTCGCCTCTTATATGTGTGATGTCATTCTAAAAATAGGTTAGTTTTAAAACACCATTGTGTGTACTTGTACTTTAAAATATATAATTTTTATGTATCTTGCTTAGTTTGGTTTTTATTAGCTGCTCGAAACGGGAAAGTCATTCAGCCGCACCCTGTACAAAATCACTCGTCACATCTGAACAAATCCCCGCAGGACATCGGCGAACATCCCACTGCATCTCCTTGCGTTTATAATCTGCATGTTCTGGCCACTCCTCTACTGAAGTATTCTTTCCAAATTGGTATCAACAATTTAACTTCGTATCGAACAATATACGCCTACGTGACTAACATATTTCAGCGTAAAAATCTACGAAATGTATACTGTAATTCTATAATGAACATCTAATTATTAATGGTAAGAGATTGATTAATGTCTGGAATTCAATGAAATATTTACGGTTGTATTTGTATTATGGTTGCGATATGTTAGGGTAAACTTCCTACTGAGATATTTTAAAACTTTTTAAGATTTTACATATATTCTCTATTTATTGAATGAAGATGTCATAAATGAGATGTTTGTGTTCGTGAAGATATAGACGATATTTTCAGGTTACCCAAATACATCTGATATATTAAAAAATGAAACATTTCTTTTTTTTGTATTTTGTTTTCTTTTTAATTAATACAAACAGTATTGGTCACGCGTTCTCTGGCGCTACAGTCCGCCGTGGACCTTGGCCTCCTTCACGACTCTTCTCCATGCGTTTCTATCAGTAGCGACTGTCCTCCAGTTACTTTGCCTAGGTCGCTTTCTAATAATCCGTCCGGCTTGATTCGTGAAAATATTCTCAACAATAGTATTTTTACAAGATGGGGAAGTTAGCCCCATGCTTAACCCCCTACCTGGAGGACCAGGAGTTTGATATTGGAGTCTTCCTCTCCTAGGTCAGCTGCCTCCACTACGGCTGTAGATCCTGACCTAACCTTGGTGTGGTTCACCTTTAGTCTGTCTTTTCACCTTCGACCTTACCAGCTTGGGTGACCCTACCAGCAGCTAAAACTCCCGCTGGCATCGCTCTCAGGGTCATTAAAGCACAAGCCTTCCCACCACGACAAGGTGTGAACGATGGGGATAGATTGGTCACGCGTTTATTTGAAAAATATTAGTCCCTCAAGAACTCTCTTAGAATTGAGTCTTAAATATAAACTAAAAATCATACCCTACTTATACATCGGGATTCGAACCCCGAACTTCCATGGTCGGGAATGCCTAGGAAGAATCGCATCCGATAGAGACTTTAAAATTTGGAATAAATTTCAAAAAGTTAAGTACGAGGCATGAGCGGGATGCGAATACATTAAGAAGTAATTACTAGAGTGGCAAGATATATCTCAAATACCACCTTAATAATAGAATTTGACTTAGAAATCACCCAGTTCGAAAAATCTTAAATGGGGTATGTAAATATCTGTTTGGTGTCTCTGGCATATATTCACTTTTTTGTTATAATAATACCCTCACTTTTTTGTTACAATAATTAATACCCTAAAACCTAACCAAGTATACCTGGAATTCTTAACATAAATACCCCATAACTCTGCATTTTAGAACACAAACTTAATTTACGTCGTAAAACTAAATTTAAAATCACTCTCTCACCAAACAAAACCGGGATTGACTGCGCTGGTACATATTCATAAATAAGGAAACGGAATAGGTCAAACGACGACATTTGATCATGAGATTCTTCTTGGTTTTTCAAAGAGCACCAAATCTTACGTATTCTCTATGTCCCACGGTATAGTTCTCGTTCGTACTCATTCTTTCTTGATTGACGACATGCGTGTACGTAAGGCGACGATCATTACGTATGAGTCACATAAAAGATTTAGTTAATATGATCCATTGAAACGCCACAGTTTGTGTTTCTTTGGAGGTCAACTCCTCATCACTTAAATCATAATTCACAGTCTTAAAAGATTTTTTCTATATTAATGATTATGTAAAAGCTGATCAGGATTCTTGCCTATCGTTCACTCGGATAACTCCAAAAATTTGTGGCGAAAATGAATTCTACCTATGATTGACATACAGGAGTCCGGTTTCATACAGAGATTGATGTATTTTTTATCCATTAATTTCTCTTTACGATATGCAGATCTGCTTATTTTTTCAGTTTTGCTACTCTTAACCGGGTGGCTAGTCTTTGTTTGCTTTCTGAAGCTAAGTTTTTTTACATAACACTATGAAAACCCGCATAATTAATACTTCAATAGTTTTTCCTCATAATATAGCCAATTAATAATAAACGAAGCCTTATTTTGTCTGATATTTATTTATTTTTTTTGAAAAAGTCAAATCACCCAAAGTACACATGTTAAGTATATGAGAAATGAGAAAACATTTTTTGTCGTCGTACTTTTTAAAGGAAAACAGACTTAACTGGTCATATTTAGCAAAAAAAAAACCCTATAAGAAATTTTGGTTTAAAAAAATAATAATTATATTAAAAAGTTTTACTCGTCCTTCTTTACAAAAACAGCAGAAAATCATTTCTTCCTTTAGGTAACTAGATATCGCAAACAAAATTGTCGTCCTCCTCCAAACATGCTTTGCACAGTATCCAACCTTTGTCTTTTCTGTTGGAGTACCCGGTTTTACCTCTCTGGTAGTTGCAAAGAAAAACATGACAAGGACAAACAAAATCACACTGAAACAGGAATGAAATCATATCTGCGTAAACAAAAAGAAGTAAGCTAAATACACTGTAAATACATATACTTTCACTACACTAGTACGTCAGTAATACTCGATGCAGTTAAATGGAAAGTTGAAGCAAGAAATCACTAAAATACAAAATCACGTGTCACAACCGAACGAATTCCGACGGGATAATCGCGAGTTTCCCGCTGATTCTTCTTCAGTTAGTGGTCTTAGTTCTATCATTGCCTGACAGTTAGCAGCGATAACTACTAGGACAGGACTGTGGTACCCGGTTTCGACCCGACCACCCGGTTATATCCCTCTCTTCCCTAGATGTAATTGTATGAGTGACTATTGATAGTGAATATAGCCGTTAATTTTTGTCAGGGACGACTCGAGCAATATTTATAGTAGTACCTATATACGAGTGTTAATAGCAAATTAGTTGCAGCTAATCAAGCACTATTTTTATGAAACAAAAGTTATCGCCGAGACTCATAATTTTTCGATCAATAAAAGTACTAAATTGTCAACAGTATTTTTATTTTTGAGTCAAAAACGAAACACTCAATGTTGAAAAAATGTTGCGATAAGAAACAATAAACGACAACGATAATGTGGAAATAAGAGAGAGAAAGTCAACAATAAGAGCAGTGGTGATTATTATCTCAAATCGGCCAATCATCTAAACCGGAACTACGTTAATGAATGGACTTCTTATACATATTGTAAATGCTTAAATTCGACGGAGCGACGATTTACTTTGTAGTATTCCATGACTGGTGTTGAAAAAATAACCACTTTTCAAGGGAAACTGGTAAATTTAATCTCAAATAACTTTGCGCAATACTACATAACTACATTAGACACACGACATGTTTCGACACTTGAAAATGACGCTTATGCGTCGAAACATGTCGTGTGTCTGATGTAGTTATGTAGTATTGTGCAAAGTTATTTGAGATTAAATTTACCAGTTTCCCTTGAAAAGTGGTTATTTTTTCAACACTTGTAAATGCTTATTTCATCCCGATTTATCACCTTAAGTGCCCTTAAAACTAAAATTAAAATGCTTAAGGAGATGGCTGTCGAAATGATTTAGCGAAGTCTTCTTTCGCGAGGTCACTCTTTTAACGAAAAAAATCATACCTTCAAATGTTTTCTAAAATAGTGGAAATCCACTCTACTTAAATATTGAAGTACTACTGTACAACTGACTATTGAAGTGAAAGGATTACCTGTGTATTATTAATTCATTGATCATATGCTTATGAAAAATAAATTACATTAATATAGTATTATATTATGCAGTAGAAGGAAGGTAGAGCATCGATTTAGAATATCTCAGTCAAATAATCAGGAGAAATTTTATTGCAGAAAAACGCCCACGTGAAGGGAAAAGGCTGCTAAAAATTAACGTCACTTGCTGATAGGAAAACTTGAATGATAAATTTAAAAGAAAGAGCTATCTAAGTTCAAAGAAAATCATTAAATGTAGCAAAACGGAAATACAGCTTATTACAATGTGAAGTTTTGAAAGCAATTTTTGTAGAAATCAAACAACGAGATGCTGTTAATCTTAGCTAAATGGATCATAAGTTTTAAAAAATCAAGTATACTCCGTTACGACTATGGAAATAACAGCAGCTTTAAGAAAAGAAATAAAAAAATTAAATCTACGATATTTAAAAAAATTAATAATAAGAATGTAACAATATGGGTATCGGGTATAGTTCACCGTAAGATGATAAGTTGAAAAGTAGAATGAAAAAACACAAGTTTTACAAAAGCAATCATAGAAACTACGTTCTAAGATATGATTTGTCAATTGAACTCATAAAATTTTTAAATACCACTTGATTGTTGACATGATAATTAAACATAATTTGAGAGAAAATCAGAATACCGGAGGAAAGGTATATTACGTACGGAATTTTGGAATTTCAGGTGATCCAGCTTAAGTATTTGTTTAGTAAAATATTAATTTCGTGCGTGTTACGATTTTGGAGGAGCAATAAAATTTTGGTCTTAGAGTGCTGTTTGGTTAATTGTAAGCTATGCCTGATATTTCCTGACAAATAGGCGGCATATTTCGAGGACTTTGTTGCGAAAGAAAGAGGGTCCCAAAGATTGCTTACTGTGACAACAAAATTTCTACGAAAAATTCCTATTCTGTGATGAAATCAAGAGTTTCATTCAGTTTATTGAGATTACAGCGGTATCTTTAGAAAGGAAATGGGGAATAATATCTCGTGGAAATCTTGTATTCGGCATTCTGTAAAAGGCCGAGAGGATGTGATGCTTTCTACATGGTTTGAATAGTTCCAACCTAAATTGAGGATATTTTTCGTAAGATTCTCATATATGATAAAAATTGTCTTTGTTTAGTAAGAAAATGCAATAAGGCATATTAAAATGATTTCATCTGAAAGATATATCCCACTGTGGCATTTTAAATACGTTGTTATTGAAGGGATGGTTCTCCCAACAAATCTAGGAAAACTATTCTTCTGTTTTCAAAACGTGATACCATAAAGGAATTCAGAAGTCGACAGCGAGAAGGAATAAAGATTCTTAGCCTCCCAAGTGAGAGAAGGAAAATATCTATTTTTCACATGTTTGTAGATTGAGTAACGGAGCACGTTAGTTTTGATACTGTGAAAGGCAAGATTTATCAGCAATTAGCGAAAAGGAATTTTAGAGCCAGTTGAATCAAGGTCAGAAAGGTGATTTTAGTATGGGAATTTAATAGTTTGAGACATTTATTCTACTTGGGATTATAAGGAATTGAGAAATTGAATAAAATATAGGGGATAATCTAGGAAAGTGTTTTGTAAAGCTAATTTAAGATGAGGGATATTGAAAATTGATTGACTAACAATTATTAGAGTTAAGAATGGGAATTATTTTTGGTGGCAAACGGATTTTTGAAAATCTGGTTTTTTATATAACACCAAATTCACGTAAATATTTGTCATGCGACTAAGCAAATGATTTTAGCGATTTCGGTACATCTTCATCGCTGATTACAGACAATGCTGAGAATGCTGAGAGCAGACTGGTAGTATATACGGCTAATTGTTATATTTATTACTTTATTGATCCTTTGCCGCAGTTTGTCTGGCGTTAGGTCAACCAATGGCTAAAAATGGCCAAAAATACTCCTCAATCCTTTCAGTTGCATATTTAAGTCATACCGACTGTCTTATGCATGTGTACATTTTTAAGTTAACATCTCTCTATCTACATACAATACCTATATACAAGGGTTAGATGTAAGAAGAGACTAATTAGTCTCAATCTCGCCCATAAATAAAGACCATTTATTATATATAAAATACACACAATAACAATAATTTGTTTCATTTAATACAATAGTCTATAAGCATCTAATCTTTTATAATTTCATTTACAGATATACCATAGTTACCGTTATAACAGAGTAATTTATTAACATAATTTTATTGGTAAATTGATACAACTGTCTAATATGCGTATCCGTTGATATGCCGCAGTATTGATCCATTTGTTTTCAGGTACCGTTTCTGTGAGATTTTTTCGTTGAATATTTGTTGTAGACGTATTCATTTTTTGTTTTTAGGTTCTTCTTATCATACGATGCATTTTCAGATCGAATAAAACAATGTTAAATAAACACCTTCCACTTCGATGTATTTTCTGTGTCTTCATAAATAATGTTTCATATTTGTCGATCAACATCTAAAAAGTGCATTTTTAAATCAAACTGTATGTTTCGTTTACAGAAAAAGCTGAAATACATTAAGGGAACACCAACTGTTATGAGCTCAGATTGATAAAGTTCCGTTTTTTTCCAACGGTACAAATTTTACTTCAGTCTAATTAGAAGAAGGCTTACTAGACCTGTGTAACTACGACTTGCAACAAACTATAGCTAAGTTTTTCATAAACTTAGCGTTATTTAGAGTGCATGAATAAGATTGATAAAAAAATCGATGGGATGCTGCTAAAATTTATTGAAAACTTTCCGAAACTTTATCTTTTAGAAGCAATATTACACATCTAATGAGTATTATCATTCTCATTGATATTATATCTGTAATGCTATAAAGAAATAAAAGAGAATTCGAATTATTAACGACGAGAAAGGATAAAATTTACATTTAAAGTCAGATCTGCTTAATTGGGAGTAAAGCTGATTTAAGTAAATTTTCAAGAACACCGGAGACAATTTCTATTATTGTGTTAATATTTCGTATTTTAGCTTGTTAATTAATTTTGGTGTATTAAAACCTTTTTTTAGAATCTCTTGTATACTTAAAATCACTTAATTCATGGGTCATTAATTTTTCGGAGAGGCGGCCGCCGAAATTTAAATGTCCCAGGCGGGCCTTCTCTAAAGGATCATGTATGTACTTGCCTTCAAATGATTTACATCATAAAAAGAAATAGGTATAGCAAGGAATAAAAAGTGTGAAAAATAGCGACATGACTGGGACTCGAAATACCATGAACCACTGAACTACCATGCCTTGTCTCATTCTATACCGTGAAGGGAATGCTTTTTGAGCAAGGCGAGCAGCTTCCACATTTCCTTAACATGGTAGTTTAGTGGAAAGAATACCTGCCGGGAAAGTGAGAGACCTGGATTCGAGTCCCAGTCATGTCGCTATTTTTCACGCTGGTTATTCCTTGGGATTTAGCCACACGGCTTTACCGTGCAAAGTATTTACACCTTTCCTTAATCTATGAAATAGGTATAGTTTTTGTGCATGGCATACAAAATTTAATTAAAAGATATGTCCTCGACAATAACAAATTAGAGCATTGAAGATCTCATGTCCAAAGAATAACTTCTAATATGTTCTCTGCCAATGCAAAATCTTTCACAAGCTAGTTTTAGCCCGCAAAATCCAGTTAGGATACCTCTTGCTTAATTGAAAAGTATGTTGAGGACGCAAATGTGCATCCGGTAGACAACTGTAATCGACTTTCTGTTCGAAAGAAAATTTTCTGGTATATCATCAAATATGCAATATTTTGGCGCATAATTCTTCAGTGTACGTCGTTAAATAAGAAAAATAACATCGCGAAATAATTGAAAGTTGGCAAAGGAATCGCTAAATTGGCTTTTTTGACTCGCGCAAAGGACGATTCTTTGTAATTTAAAAATTCACAAAATCTCAATCGATAGATGGTGCGATTGACATTTTTTCTTCATTGCATATAGTATAAGGCGATGTTTTAACTAAGCAAAGGAACCGTGCGGAATGATTTGGTTATTTGAAATGTTTCGCTCCTTTTTATAAATGCATCTTTAACTGCAACAATTCAGCACCCTAAAAACTCAATTGTCTTTAATGCATTTTATTATTTTACCCGTCTTACAGGATAGGAGCACTCGCTGCCTTAAATTCATCGACAGTTTATTTAATTAAATTAAGGCAACTTTAACAGGTATTTAGGTATAAATCACCACATCACCATCATCACGTTGGAGTATTACTGCCTTCCATCCCGAAAGATTTCCTCTTTCAGATTCTTTCATCTTACTCTTACTGAATAGAGTAGCAGGTATACAGCCTCGCGAATGTCAGCTTTGGAAGGCGTTTAAGTAGTTGGAAGCACTGTTAGAGATTTCCGTGCAATAGCGGTGAGCTTTTTCCTCCAGGAGAGTAGTCGGAGGATGGGGGTTGTTAAATGCGTGAGTGGGGCGTGGGAGAGAGAGGAAGGCGCTAATGGGTGGTAAGGGATGCAACACAGGTGTTTCGGACGTCTCGTTTCCCTGGATACCCGTCGTCATGCATTACCTCTCTCCCTCTCCACCGAAAAATCCCCTACCCCACCCGAGATTCCTCCAAAGTCTTTAATCTCTCACCCAATCGCGTTCTTCGCTTCCCACCATTGGTTTCGATGATCCTCGCCCCGAGCCAATGGGCTACGAGGACGGATTCTCTTCTATCGTGGACCAAAAGAGGAGCGGAAGGGAAAAGATGAGTGAAGTGGGAACTTGCGCCTCGCGTGCCCGCGGTGGAGGAAGGGACAAAGGTGGGGATAATGGGAGGAAACTGGGGGGAGTGGAAAAGGAGTGGACGTAGAGAGAAAGCGGACGGGAGGATTTCATCAGGTCCAATGTGCTGCTAATGGGTTTTCTGCTTGAAAATTATGATGAGGAACCCCAAGTGGCATAATGGTGATTTTACGGCCCTTTTATCACCAGGCGTCCGAAAAGATGGATTTCAAAGATTGCTCTTCCCCGTTCCACTTACTCCTCCTTCTGCACACAAATGCTCCCATAAATCTCGTACGCCTTTTCATGAGGTGCCGAATCCTTCGATTGATTGAAGACGTGCTCTCGGAGGACAATGGCTTTTCATTTCCATGTGCCACCGGCGCTCGCTCCCTAGGTGGCGTAAACGTTCCCTTGAGAGTAAAAAAACCTAAATGGTGTCCGCCGAGATTTTTTCCGATAGGCGAGCTAGTCTTTACCGGTTTAATCCCCTCGTGGTCTTTTTGGGAGATTTCGTAAGGGATGGATATCACGCAAGGAAAGTGCTTCCGAAAAGGAGTTTGGTTTTCGTAAAAAGCTTAACCAAACGTAAAAAGGTTTGCGAACAGCTTCCGGGAAGGAAGATTGGATTGCTGGAAGTCTTCGAAATACGAAGGGGGGATGTGGGTGGTGGGAGAGGAAAGGAAATCTGAAGTAAAACTGCTGGGAAAACGAGTTGATGTATGAAGTGGGAAAGCGTTCGAATAGACGAAAGAGGATGAGGGTCTCGTCGTGGGATGGATAGCAGAAGAAAAGGGGTTAACACGCAAAATCCTGTCAGAAACAAGAGAAAAGGGAGAAGGGAAAGGAAAGAAAAATGATGAGGTCTTGATGCTCTTCACGCCTTTTGAAAACTGTTGAGGTTAATCAGGATTACATAGAATGGGCGTTCTCTGATGTCGCCGGTGTTTAGATTGTTATGTGAACAACAGCTGGTGCTCTGTTTCTTCTCAAGCCGAGGGAATTCCTTCTTATTGGCATTTACGAATGCACAAAGGATCCCATTTAAAACACCGTCTCCTTCCGTACCTCATAATGGGGAGATTAACGACTGTGAAGTTTCCAGATGCACCCAAATTAAATAGAATAGATAAATGGATCTACGGTCTTGCATATAACAAGGCCGTAGATCACGATAACGCCGTTCTAAATTTGAAGAAGTACAAATACCTCTAAATGCTATTTTCACGATGAATGCGAGAAATAAATGAGAACGAAGGGAATATAGTTTTGCAAAGCAAATATCTATGCTGGAGATAATTGCTTCATTCTTTGCTTAACTTGGGTAGACCTAAATGTGCTCCTCTGAACAAACTCGCCTAAATTTTTGTGGAATTAATTCTCTTTATAAGGGGCCAGATTTTTGATGGCTTCGAAAATTTGAGTCATACATAAAATAAACTGACGTGTATAGATTACTATTCAGATATTATTCATTAATGCCTAATAGAACAATGAGTCACAAACTAAAATTTAGATTTACCGAAAGAATCACACCTGTTTACAATATTGTCGTCAAGTATTATTAACTTGGGGCTTAATATCTGTGAGAGTATTGAATGCCATAATTATAAACCTAAACTCCGTGGAAAAGAATAATCCGCAATTACAGCTGGATACTGTTTTAAATGTTAACAGACCAACTGGCAAAGTTTTTTCTTCCTATTTTCGACCCTGTGGTTTTATTGCAATCAGTTGCGGTGTGGGAAAAAATCTTTGCAACCGAAGGTTGACAAAGAAAAAGCCCACTAATCGCCTAGAGATATTGTATGGAAAGTTAGTGACGTGTTGCGAATGTTGGCAGTCGAACGATTCCATTATTTATCTCCTCCAATTTTCTTATTCTATCGATACATTAAAAAGACTCATTATTCCACGTAGCACCTTGATGAATATGCAATACATTTCACTTTTTTGACAGTTGTGGAAATTAGTAACAACGCGACCACAACCAGATCTACTATTGGATTTGGAAGCGATTGTTCAGTCTATAGGTTTCATCCTCCCTGTGAACTCACAAGAAAATGTCAAGCTACAAAGAAAACTGGTCTGAAGGAAACTAATCTTTCTTACAACGAATACTACGAGAAGAAGTGGACAAACTTAGTAAATGTGGTGAGGGAATATATCCGGGCACGCCTACCATTGCGTTTTTCGACAGTCGGGATGAATTCGACGCATTCATAATATCAATCTAGATATTATGAAAAATTTCAGAAGTTAAATAGGTACCCATCTTGGCTAAGGAAGGGCTTTTAAGAACATTCTATTTGATGTGAAAGCAATGGTCTAGAAATTAGTAAGACAGTGGAAGATGACGCTTTACTATAGAGTCGCGTAGGAAGAACTCAGTTGTGAAACTCTCCAAGTACGATACTTATTGTGAAAGCCATCTAAAAAGATTTTAAATCAGAACATTTTAGGAAGGGATTCAGCGAATGATTATAGTTTCCTTAACTTACAATTTGTTAAATTTGATACAGGCTCTTACCGTAAGTATTTATGCTGGACATTTGACAGAGCGGTTAAATTACATACCTTTCATCGTGTAACTTTTTTAATGGCGACACTAAATGGAATAAGGAAGAGGAAATTATTATATGACACTCAACTTCTATGTGACGTAGGCTGCATGCAAGTATCAGCTAGGATTTTGAAGAGGAATATTTTACACAATACATTTTTTTCGTGATTAATCATTCGAGTCCAAAAGTTTTCGACTATATTGAAAATTGCTCTGATTGAGACCTATTTCATCAAATATCGACAAAATTACTGCATTTCTCCAAAAATCATTTCAGTGATTCTTAAACATTCAAGATACTTACATTAATAGTCGAGAAAGCTGTGATATTCTCCGATGAAAATATCGAATAGGATGGAGTAATTACAATTAAGAAGTGGACGTTGACTGAGTAAATATATATCCTTTACTAATTGTCATTCCAAAAGCTCTTTCAGGGAAAGTTTACAAAATTGTTTTGAGTTTTTCAGATGGAAGAACAGAAGTAGATTATTGGACTCAAGATTACTTTATTCTTCCTGAAGAGAAGTAACCTAGAACCACGCAGCTTCATGTTTTGGTCATTCATTTAGTTCATGAAAATCTCAAATTTTACCCACAGAAATCCTCTTGAAAGACGACAAGAAGGCTTATTGAATACTAGATGAAGTTCCCGTTGATTCTCAACGGGGAAAATAGAAGTCGGATAGAATATAATATACGTATTTTTATATAAGAGAAAATAACTTCTCGCATATTTAGTTTAGTTTAGTCCAATTCTCTGAATCCAAATCTCTGAAAAATTTCCTCCTCTTCATATCGTCAATTTTTTATAAATGGGCCAAAATACACAATGTATTTTTTAGGGGGATATGCATGAGCTCGGAATCAACAATCGCATTGGTCGTCAGGAGGACGGGTTGTTTACAACCTCAAAATTTCATTAAATATTCGTATATTTTATCTAAATTCTCGTTACTTCGAATCGGAAGCAATGTTCCACGACAATAATGAGAATCTGTATTCAATTTCTCTTCTTTTGATACTTATCTCGATTTTATACAACTACTTATTTCTTCTAATTCAATTTTGCAGGAGAAATAAAGTCTGCAACTGATAAAATTGAACTGAACATGTATTTCTTATGGAAATCTGAACGATTCTGGTTCAAACACAGCAAAGTTATCGAATAAAAAGGGGACAGTACTTCCTTCCGGATCTCAGGGTACACGTTTGACGCAAATTCGACAAACCGCGTGGTCTTCAATCTCAGACAAACTTACAAACTCACAAACAAACCCACAGAATTTCTGCTTTATATATAGACTAGTAAATGCCACCGTCAAGTATGAAGGAACTTAATTTAATTTAAAAATATATCTATTATCCTATATATTTGGTCCTCCAAAGCACAAAAAAATTCCGCCGTAAGATGATAATAACTCAATATATTTCTTATCATATAAATTTAGTTGTAAATGTGAGCTGAATATACCCTATTTTCGGCGTCGTAACGAAATTCGTAATATCTACAGTCAAATATTAAACCAACGGAAAGCATTTGGAAATTGAAACTTTTTATTCATACACTTCGTATTAAGTAGTTATAAGGCACAAAGTATCGCGTTAATATTATGTTTATTTGCAGAGATATAAAATGCTAAACTTTAAAATGTTTTTCGCACTACACTTTTCGGGCGGAGGTAACTTCATGTTCATCCCGATTTCTCGTGCCTTATACGCCCGCGATGAAAAACCAAAATTAAGTTTTTAGAGAGACAAAAGCATGCACTTTCTTTTAAAAATAATTTGGAAAAGTTTCGAGAGGGTCTATTTTTGTAAATGTGAGCTGAATATACCCAATTTTCGGCGTCGTAACGAAAATCACAATATTTGCACTCAATTTTTAAACTAACGGGCGACATTAAGAAAATGAAACTTTTTATTCCAACACCTTGTATACACTAGTTATAAGGCAAAAAGTTTCGTGTTTATTGTATGTTAATTTCAAAAGATATAAAATGCCAAACTTTAAATATTTTTCGAGCCATAATTTTTTGGGCCGATTTTGCTTCAAATTTTCTTCTCGGATTTCGCTCATAAAAGACTTCTTATTATTTTGTTTAATAGAGCAACATAGGTTATATATGAATACCAAGTTTTGTTTTACTCAACGGAATACTGCGTGAGATAACGTGTCTCAAACTTGCTAAAAATCGCTGTCTAACTGTAGAAGGCTGCGGTAGGGGGTCAAACAAATGACTATATCTCAGCAAATATTTCATCGATGGATGTAAGACTTGGGATGTTCATAGAAAGTTATGTTCACACAAAATTTCATTGAAATCGGTGATGGTCGAGCGGGGACCGTTGGTCCACTTGACATGGAATGGCCCTTTTATGTATGTGATAGATAGATGAAAACCAAAAGAAAGTATTGCGGAATATGGTATATGAACATAGAGATACGATAACATCGTACGTAGATGTAGAGGGTAGACAAAAAGTGAATTGATTCCTTCTTTATTGGGCACCATTCGATGTTTATTAACCAAAAACTCTTATTTTTGTGAAATGAACGAAAAAACAGAAGGTTACATGTAAAAGGAAGACTTGCTGATCTTTTTAGCATTTACCGTATTTGTGGAATAATTGATACTAATTCATTTCAAATCTCCAGAAATGCGATGTAAAAATACATGCTGAATTTCATGTATTTTTTTACTTCAAATCCAGCACAGAAATCTGCGATTTTTCCCTTGCTTAACGTTTGAGAAGTATAATCAAAATTGAGTGCTCGTCAGTTTTCGGCATCTCTCAATATCATCGCTATAATCCATCAAATCTTAGTTTATGTTCTCCTTATTGTGTATTTTCTCTGTTAAATAGTGGAAGAAACGACCCATCCATTATGCTCTTCATCACCTCACTTTACCAAATAACTTAAACTGCGATTTCGGAATTGAATGGCAATGAAATGAAACCCCCACCTTTCACTCCATGAATAACAGAGGCGAGGAGAGGCCGTGAGGCGCGAAAAATCTGTGTTTTTCCCAAAAGAGGATACATTATCGAAGCTCCTCCCACTCCTGTCGTAAAAGACCACGAAGAGAAGGATATGATGGGAAAGGTGTGCTTTTATGAGGGGAGAGGGGGGGTCTGGGAATAAGGGAAAAGAAGGGGTTCATGGGAGAGGGATGGGAAGGATGAGGGGACCACCGGAAGCCCATCTTGGAATCGGGCAGTCGCTCATACGCGTCGGATGAAGAGCGCGAACCGCCCATCCGCCGCTGAGAAAATCTCGCTAAAACCACCGCCCCTGCATCCCCACGCCTCCATTTGGCGGGCCGCGCCCCTTCGAATGGAGACTCGCCCCTCCCCGGCGAAGTGCGGGTCGCCATCCACGGGCCGCACCAACCGCCGCACAGCCTTCTCCATCGAAAGTATCCTGTCCTCTTCGTCACCTCCGCCTAGATCCGACCCCGAAGACCCTTTTTACCTGCTCCTGGCCAACGCTCTTCGTCATCCCGCCTTGGGTCTTGATCTGCTCCCCGCCGCACTCCGACCCGCGCCTCCGCCACGACCTCCTGCGCTTCCCTGCGAGGTACCTTTCTTTGCCGGATGGCTAGGGGACATCGACCATCACTTTTGTTTAAGAGGTGAGCTTCGGCAGTAGAATCTACGACGCTTGCGATGAATTGCGTTTACAAAAGTCTTTCTAATTAATTTGAAGGGCTTACGATCCTTCCTCTCATACTGCGGCGGACGTCTTCTTGCGACCTGCTTTTCTTCTCATACATCATATCTTTATTGTTATCTTTTATATTTATTTAGAATACATTTTTACCTTCATCGAATGTCACTAGTAGCATCAGTCATCAAATATCAAGGAACACCTAGTGATTCGTCATACAAAAAATCATGCATGGTATTTCAAAACCATATTTAAGCAGAATAACTACAGATTTTGAAGAACACACTTGAAAGTAAATATATAGATAATGAGGTTAAAAACAGCCATAAAATCAAATATCCTGACACAAATTTCTCAATAATTAAACGTAAACGTGAAATCTCTGTCGATTTGCGCCATAATCGGCCATTTTAAAATAAAATCGTATTAAACTCCAGGTGTTCTGGCCTAACATTGTGGAACGCGATCTAAAAATAATTCCAAACGTATTCCGTATTTTCTACAAAATTTCGTGGAAAATACGAAGTACGTATGTACATTTGGAATTATTAAGACCATAGTAACGGAGTGGAACCAAAACATATGGCGATTTTCTTGTGGTTTTGTAGAGTTGAAGTATGTTTTATCTTGAATTACGTTTAGTGATTTGTCGGGGATTTCCTGGAAGTCCGACATTCTTTTATGTTGTTAATTATAATGAAAAGAGAACTGAAAAATTAAGATCTGAGTCGAATTAAGTATTCTGAATACGAGTAGGTATGAGAGAAATTAGGTAAGTAAATCTCAGACTTCCTTGTCTGTAAAAAACATAATTTTGCACGCAATTGTTTTGAATTAATTACTTTGATGGCATGAGGTCAGTAATATATGGTAAGGACGAATGAGTTACTTTAGATTGATTGCGTCATGAATTTAAATTAGGATATTCGGAAGATGCGAAGGAAAGTTGATTTTATGTTTGCTGAAAGAAATTGTAAAAAATACATTTTCCTTTATCCTATATTTACTCCGACAATTAACGAAAGTTTACGAATTCTCCTTGGAGGAGTTTTATCACTGGAAAAATGAATATTATCAGGATGTATATTTTATCAAACATTTGTCAAAAAGAGAACAATTAATTTTTGAATATATATTAAATCCATACTTTCCAAAAATATACTATACTGCTTCCTTTGTTTCGTGGTCGTGTTTCGTACAAAATAACTATCCAAGACTATAGAAGAATATTCATTAAATATATGCGACTCTCATATAATTTGTACTAATATCCATGAAAAATTTCTGATTATGAGCCTCTAAAAATGGCCTCAGAATTTCTCATTTCTGATCATTTTTAATAGTTTATCCTGTTGATAAAAATAATGGTGAGTTCATGAAATGTATGAATATATAGGTAATTCGGATTTCCTATTGTCAATAGTGGACACAGGAAAAGCTGCAAGTGCTTCCTATAAGAACGTAGGAGGGTCTAGAAAGCTGTCCTTTAGTTTAGTATCATTTTCAAAACGATGTTGTACAATGAGACAGTTGTTTTCAAATATTCCTTTTCTGGTAGGTATTCTGCTGCAAGAAATGGAAAAGTTAGTTTATTTGGTCAAAAGTGAGGGTGTAACATTCCATCTATCGCTAGCTTAAAATTATGTTTGTATATATAAATCGAAATGAATATCTTTCATTATTTTGGAATTTTATATTTGGCGTATCTAATGTGACAGTATTACCTTAATCCATTTTCTTCATCAGAATAATGAGAATATGTATGAATGTTCAGCATGTTACTGCCTCTTCGCGTTATCTTTTTTGTTCGGCCATAACTTGGTATTCGGAGTTACGTAGTAATATTTAAAATGGTGTATATTTATACTCAGAGTAATTTTGCAATATTTTATAACCTATATGAGCCGCGTTAGCCTTAAAGATGCGATCAGAAATCAAACAATAAACTTCTCTGGAACGGCCATTACGAGAAACTTTTGGCTGTATCTTAAACTTTGAATAAGCCTATAGACAATAGAATAAATCTTTTATCTGATTCTTGGATTTTTCTTCCGAAATGTAATGTTGAGAATTTAACGTCGATTCTGGTATGTTTATCTCATCTCTTTTATTATAATGACAAACGCAATATTCTCCACTCTTCATGAGAGATACGATTTTTTAATGATAACTCAAAGAGACTTAAATTAACTGATGATTTACTTATTCTGTTAGATAATTTCGTTCTTCATTGATGTTTCGGAGTACACGGCAGCACACCGCATTAAGCGCTTGGCCATCAGCACCTCCGGTGAGGTCACCGTGCAGCGTCTATTATGATTTCTATTGTCTCCTTTCCCCTCTAAAAATTTTTAGTGACCAATGGTTTCGAGGGAGCTAATTAAAATTATCTTTATATACCATCAAATGCGATTATCTTAAGCACAAAATATCTAAATCGTATATTTTACTAAATATATTCATCAGGTTCATGTTTGTCTTTGCGGAAGGTTACTATCAAGCGTAAATGGGAGGAAACAATTGTGTGTGAATAGAAAAATAATTCATTGGCCTTTAGATTTAGTGTAATTTAGTTTAGTTCAGGGGCCCTCCAACTTTTGAAGTTCATGGAAAGCTCTAGGCGGGCCGGATCTAAATGATATTCATTTACTTATGTCTTAAAATATATAAAGTATCATGCTAAAAAGTAATTAGTGAAATTTGTTTTATATTAGTTTATTTGTTGTTGGCCTTCTGGCCATCTGGCAACGCTCGAGGGGAATATAACAAATTTAATAATTTATAAGTTGCTTGGCGTTCGCCCAAAGACAGAAATGAAACCCATCCAAATACCTTCTGTAGTCAAAACATAACACATTATGTATCCATTAGAAGGTGATAAATTAAAACTTAATATATTAAAATTATAAATTATCACATTTAATAGTTATACGTCAGTTATTACATAAAATTTTACGTCAGTCACATTGTTCTCTAAGTCTATATTAAGTTGGCAAATACAGAACATAAAATTAGTTGATACACAAGCAGTATATAAGTAATGGGTGTATTTAGGTTATGTCTAAGAAATTTATAATAAAACAGTGAAGTATAATAAAGCAATATCAAGGTATATAGTAAAAATACTAAGAACTAAAAAACAAAACATAATTCATAATGAGAGGTCACGATACAATGTACATATGTAAGAATAAATAAAATGTAAATGCAGCAAATAAGCTCGGAAATAACCTTAGAGGAATATTAAGTTTCTTATCATGTTCTGATATCTAATTTACTCGCGGGCCACATACAATCGCAGACCGGATTTGAGGACACCTAGTTTAGTCAATCCGTAGATTTGCTCAAGATATCCTAGTAATAGCTTAAAATGAAAAACACTATTTTACTACCGAAGGAGGATTTGCAAGAGAGTATTTCCTTCTCCAGTTTTAGAAGCCGTCTAATTAGTTGTACGATGCCTGAGGATATCCTCAAGATGACAAACTTAGTCACATAATAAAGATATGCTCCTAGGATAATCTATGCATTCTTTTTATTTCTCGCCTAATTTAATAACATTCAATGCTTAAATTATATTTTGTTTCGTTGTTTAGCTTCAGTGATTAGTTAAGCCAAGCCTTAGGGTCAGGGAGATACCTGTGTGTTCACGATTTCTCTAAACCGATGAAATTCAACTTAACCATGGAACCACTGAACTAATTTTTATACCTGATAAGATGAAGAGCTTGCTCGTGAAACCCACGATATTGCTATAGTAGCACGGTAATGTACGTGTATTGCGTGCCTGCTTAACTCTGATGTTTAGCTGCATCTTTAGCATAAATAAGAGCCTGAGGCAACGTCGGATATGTGTCTGTTATTTTAGAGCAAGTAACATACTCTGACAATCTCGAGCAAATCCATGCTACGCAAATGTTGTGTTTCTCTTTTCAGGGATGAGCTCCGTGAACCCAAATGATCCTTTTCCTATTTTACAGGTAAAAGGTAAATGCGTAGCAAACAAAAAGAAACAAAATCGTGTGAAATAAGAAAAGTAACAATCTTAATATTTTTGAAACTTTCTCAAATTTTTGGAGTTGTGATAAAATGAGTGTGTAGGTTTAAGTATCCTCTTCGTTCGTCGTCCCATCTTAATACTTTTCTGCTTCTCTGTAAAAATTTCTCGTTTAAGTAGGAGATAATTCATCATAGTCTTCGTATTGTAAATCTAATTTTTATCGACAAATTTTCGATATAGCCTCGGTAGATTCTCAATCCGATGAGGTGGTGTATGTATTCGATGTGCATTGTAATGCTATCGCTCGGCATCTAGTAATTCAGTGAGCGATTCCTCCTTACGGACGTCATGAACGGCGTAATAGGGTGTAAGGTCGATAGCGAGAATACGCCATAATAAATGCGGTTAAAGGTGTGTTTTTCGTTTCTTAATATTGCTTTTATGATTGGTTTACCAGCTCTCGATTGCGTCACGGGTTCTAACGATCAATATCCTGGATGAACCCGAAGTAAACTTAACACAATCCATAACTTACTACGAAAGCAACGTTACAATTTTTGCTGATTTGCGGTTCTTCTTGCTATCATTCTAAAAGATTTCTCGCCTTCGTCCAGGAATTTGCGTGGTAGAAAGTAAATACCTATTATTAATAGGCAAATTTAATCTTATTCAGGAAAACTGAGCATTCAATAGCCCCAACTTACTGACGATAAAGATATGCGGCTGGTAACAAGCATTCTGGGGTGCGCGAAAATGAGATCACGAGCGTTGCTTCAAACATCACATTTTTCTCAATTTTCAAAAAAATCATTTTCGATACTCTATCGATAATTGTATTTTTCTTGACAATGATGCCTGAACAATCACAATCCGCTTTTCAGGTTCGTTACACACACGTGACACACCTTCCCAGTTTCCAATTCAAAGAACGAAACTTTTTAAATAATTTCGCTGGTTTCGACGGAATTCTTCTACGTCACTCAAAAAGTGAACTATAGAAATTCACCATTCTCAGTCTAATTTCGGAAGACAGTTTATGCTGAAATCTCGGCGTATAAATGTATTAACGGAAAGGTTGACATATTAATTTCTATGCGAGACCAGCTCATATTCGTGAATGCCTTAGTTAGGATAATCTTAATTTTCTATTTAAATTGAATTTCCTTGCAGATGTTGAAAAATTGCTTTATATTTTCCATATAAATTTTCAAGCTTTCTTCTTTCTGGAAAAGCAACTTAAGGTTGGACGCTATGAATAGTCGTGTAGGATGTATCTTCAATAATAATTAATTTAATTGCATCAGCTCCAATTTTTTGCGCTTACAAAAAATATTCAAAGATGCTGCCATAATTCTAACAGAAAAGGGAAAAGTAAAAGTTAACCGAAGAATGTAATCAATGAGGCATCTATTTGTGGAATTTAGTAATTTGATGATTATAAGGAGATTTGAACTTTCTCAAAGATTAACTGCGGTTTCTAGTTACGTTATCTTGATTATACTAGTATGCTATCAGGAAGTTTGCTATCTCTGAGACTAATTGTTACCTGTACCACTTTAAATTGAAATCTTCATATTCGTCTTGTTTAATTTTTTTAACCATTTACATAAGAAGTTGTATCTTCCATGGGATTTCTTCAAAGGTTTTGGTTTGAATAATAATAAACATAATATGGATATTTTTTCGTGATAAATGTTTGATTTTTCCTCGTTCAATCTTATTATCTTTGCAGTGTTAACGCTAAATTAGGCCTTTTAGCGTCTATATATTCCGAAATCAAATTGTGAAGGATTGTATCGTTGAAAACCTAAAAACCTTATGAATACATGTTCAAAAAGAAAGGTGAGGGTTGCCATTAAAAAACTCCTTTCCTCGAATCCTACAAATAAAATTTTACACTGAAAAATATACGCTCATACACGTTTGGTATCGAAAAAAACTATCATAAAATTCCTGGTCGATTTATTTATATCCTTATAAACAATTGCCTTTCGTTCAGTCAGAAGACACTAAGGATGTTCATAACTACTCTATGTTTCTTTTTAATCTTTAAATAAATAGCTACACTTAACACCCATTTCTTAACTTACAGATCTAATGAATACTGGCATAACAAACACTGAATTGAGGTTGAATATAATTTTAACAATCCCAATAATGAGGGAATATTTTTGGATGAGAGGAAGTAGATAATGATAGATAACCATTTCTGCTTTAATCGATTCCAGCAAAATTTAATTACTGTAAATTATCTGTGCTACTATTTTATTCGCAGCGACAAAACCCCAGCCAACCACAGCAAAGCGTTCCCGGAGGCACGGCGTGGATCGGAAACCACGACAAGCTTACAGTGCTAAACAGCTAGAAAGACTGGAGGCAGAGTTCAAAGTATGCTTTGTACCTTATTTACATTTATTGCCTATGGCTGATTATAGATGCTCGAGCAAGCTCTGTGTACGCATATAGTGTCTGTAACATTTAAATGCATTTCAGAAATGGTATACGAGGAATAATTACCATCTTCACAAGCTCAATTCTTGTATTTTATACTTTATGGGAGGGAAACCTTTACATTATTTATTTTACTAAATGAGAAAATTGCACTTCGCATTTTTTCATTTATTAAATGGCGTTCCACAAAGTAAGGTCCAATCATATTGATTACATTATTTATTTTTTTACAATTTTTTCGCATTTTCAACTCAATTAATTGTGATTTGAACTCGCTCAAAGTTGTTTCTCCGTGGCCTCTGATGCATTGCTTTATGAGTCGTTTTGCACTCTACGTTAAAATCACCTCTTGGAGATAGGTAACGTCTTTATTTCCCTTATCTATGCAGTGAAGTTTAACACAATAATTATCTCGTAAAATTTCCAAGAGGCGCGTTTTCCTTGCTGTGACACTTAATATAGATTCAAGTACGTAAAAGATTCTAGTACGAAATGGAAAATTTCAAAATCCAAGTTTATTCGTATTTACTATATTATAATCGGTTGGTAATCGGTTTCTTTAGTTTTGTATAACACCACGTTCCTTTCTCGCGCACTCTTTTATTCTCTAAATTTCCCGTAATCTGGGGTCAGCTCTGTCCATTGGTGGGGAACCGGCGGTCTTACTTTATGTTTCTTCCTGAAAACTCAGGTATTCAAATAATTTTGTTTCCCGGTTCCCTTTTCTACTTCTCGATAAAATGAAACGGAAAATATTTTGTTCAAGTTTACCAAGCGGATAAATTCTTTTCCCTTTGTTCCATTTCGGCGTTAAACTAATTAAATAAAAGAAAATGCTCTCCACCCCTGGCCCGCTCTTTTAATTTCTCGTCGCTATTAGTTGGCTGGTTACTCTCTGCAGTAGCTTTATCTGTTAAACTATTTAAACAGTGTTGATAGGTATAAAAATAGGATAATGATGAAAGAAATTTTTGTCTGAGACGTATAATTAAAAAATCTAGAAGAGGAGATTCAGATAAGGTTTGGTAAAGAACTATATCATTGGCTACATAACTGCGGTAAGGCGGCAACTTTAACGCTTTTTCGCGACCATTTTACGATATTAGATCTCGCATCTATATTTAGGATATAAAATTGTGGAATATATTTTATCGTCACACTTTTTTGCTGGTTCATTACTTTCATTAATCGGTTGCCTACGGTGTTTTCTATTGAAGACCGTTCACTCTTAATTCTCTTTGGCATGGGCATTTGTGTTTTCTGGGTTTTAATTTCTAGGAGTGGTTTGGGAATTTTTTCCAACACACACAAATGTTATAATTTGAATCGAAACAATTATCTGCGCATTATTTTACTAAGATATATGTTATAAAAATTATAACCTAAGAAAACTAAGAATCTCATACCCCGTACTTCGTCGATCTGTTTTTTGCTCTGATCTTTGCCAAACACTGTCGCTATTACTATAATTATCTCTTCTTCCACAAATAACCAAATAATGTAAAGGAAAATCAAAATGAAACCCGTCGGGGGGATACTTAATATTTGCATAAAATATCACTTAAATCTTAGTATCCTTGTTTCATTAATTTTAACGACAAATCCAACCTTTTTTTTCATTCTCTTCTATTAGGCCGATAAATACCTCAGCGTGAGCAAAAGGACTGAATTGAGCGGTGATCTTGGTCTGACGGAGGTTCAGATAAAGACTTGGTTTCAGAACAGGAGGACCAAATGGAAGAAGCAGCTTACATCGCGGTTGAAAGCGGCGGCACAGCGACAGGGTTTGTATCTACCTCAGCCTACGCAACCGTCATCTCTTTATTTGTCTACCCCTACGCCGCTGCCTCCACCACTGCAGCATCCCGCTCCCAACGCTCTCCTTCTGCCCATCCATCCGGACCGAAGACATCCAATCGTGCAGACATCTTCCCATTAGCTCCTCTCAGTATAAAGGTAAATTTAAGTTAAATTTATTCATTAATTTTGCCACTAATTCCGACCTTTTCACAATAAGCAAAAGCATCTACTTTTCTAAAATCATGCATCCGAGTGACTTTCTCGTTTCGTTGTTTATTGAAATATTTTCATTAATAACCAACTTAAACTTATAACGTTATTAATGACGCCCAATAATCACACTAAAGTCACTTACGGGATGAGGACTAAACGTGCGTAAAAGTAATTCGCTTAACACTCTCGGGGCAGGTTCCTTGCTTTAAAACGATAGTCATGCGCCCAGCCATTTCCTCCAATAGCCTTTGTTTAAGTAATAACTGAACCTGAAAATCAGAATTTCTAATATATCATAAGCGTACCTTAAATGTAGATAGTGAAATTTTTGGTGAAGGAAAATATATTTTTCGCATTTTCTTCCAAAAATAACTCATTTTTACGCCATTAAATTTAGATTTCTTACCTTCGAGACATACTTTACATTTTACGTGAACATTAATTTAAATATAGGTTCGGTAGATACGCTAACAAGGTACCTGTGTCTTTACTGGGCAAAAACAAATATAAAGTGATCCTTTGGCAAAGGAGAAATTCGCTTTCATAAGCAAGGAAAAGTTAGGAAAAGTGGTAATTTATAGATCCCAAAATATTCAAATCATATATATATATATATATAAAGCAAATGTCTGTCTGTCCGTCCGTCCGTCTGTCCATCCTCCTATTTATCTCATAGTTGGTTTTCGTTACCTGCAGAGGTTGTTTCTTTTACAAAATTAAATTAGAAACAATGGTCCTACGAAATCATAAGAAGTTTCAAAAGAAAGGAAAAAGATCATAGATTCTTATTTTTGTCGTGAAATATTGATATAGATCCGAAATTTTGAAGATTTTCATTAAACGCACGGAAATTTCGTAAAATATTTGGGAAATAAACAACCCATCCCTTTGACGACTAAGGCCATTGTTGAATGTTGACTTCATGAATTATCCCATATAAGTGCACGGGGATGATCAGTTCTTATAATTTTTATAAGAAATTTACGTAAAGTAGGCTTTATTGCAGGAAAATACATGACCAAAGCTGTTTATGAGCTCCGAGTTACTTTTAGAAGCCTCTTAATACTACTTTATAAACATATATTCCTATGATTGCGTAAACTGTAAAAATATATATTTCATTATTCATCCAAGTATGCTTCTTCTACACATTCCATCCATCACTTGAACCAGAATAATGTGGTTGTATGACTGTTTTGTATTGTAAATGAGCTCTTACTGACGCTTTGAACGACGCCTGACAGTTCTATAACAATTCCAATAAAGGGGTTGGTTCACTTAATGTTTCAAACTAATATTCACCGTTGGGTGTTAATTTTCCAGTTCATGACAAATTTTCGTCCTTGCCATGGGTAATATGACCTTCTCTCCTAAATTTCCAATCCGGGTGTTGGAATCCTAAGCCACTAGGCGAGTAAGAGGTGTCAAAAGATAGCAGTACTGACGTGATTGATGATGAAAGGGCCATTAGGGCTCATTTAGCAGATAGATCGTGGTAAAAGGAAAAGAGGGGAGACAGTAGATGCCGTGGTTAAAATTCGAGGGGTTTGTTAAGAGAAAAGGGTTGGAAAGGAGTGAAATGCTTTGTAACAGAACGAGTGCGTTTATACCTGGCCTTCCTTCCTTCCTGCCTTCGGAACCGGAGATCGATGGGCCGCAACGTGTTATTAGGACCAGGCACGAGAAATTGAGCGTTTGCTGCGGCCGAGAGAAGGGGAGCGGTTTTGGGTATTTGTGAAAATAACGATGACCCAGAAATTATAACCGTAATTTCTCTCTCGAATGAGTTAATATTTGAATAACTATCGCGCTCTCATTTTCATTTACAGTTGCGAATTAAATGAAAATGTACGTAACTTAATTTTACCTCCGTGCATCTTTAACACTCCGAAATCCGTTGTGAGTTCGCGGGCGTAATTGGCACGGGAATAATTTTCACCTCTACAGTTTTGTGAAATTTCGATCATAAAGAAGCGACGTTTACGATCACAGCTCAATAGTCGTTCCTTCATATCCCTGAAATATGATTGTAAGCTTGTATTTTATTTCTGTTTGAATTTTTAATACTGATTCTCCGATCCATTTCATACAGAACTTACTGCTTGTTATTGATTACGATTATACCTATAATAATATGCCGGTGTTCCTTTTCCATATTTTATCGTGTTTAGAGGTTAGAAATTTCCATAGACTATGTGGTGAATGTGAAAAGTAATTTTTTAAGGGCGGAGTCATGGCGGAATTTGTCATTCGTCCAGAACACCCAAGATTAAACATTGGAAAGGCTGATTTTATTGACATAAGTCTATTCCACATTCCAGTTACTCATATTTCATATAAATGAATACGCTGTTTTTGATATTGATTGACATATCCAAATTTAGCATCGACAAATTACATTTTCTCATGGAATCAGCCTCCAACGTCAATTTTCGTAGGCGAAAGCTATTACCAGAATAATTGTTTCAAATATGAGTACTTTAGTTGCTTTCCATATCACCTTGCCTATAAATCATAATGACGCTTTTTATTTATAATCGATTGCTTTTACAGTTACCATTGAGAATTATTTCATGCCATTTGTGAGGTTACTTCACAATTCCGTATTATAGTTCCCACGCTGCAAAATTTATTATTAATTATGAGATATTTCAAAATTATTACACTCACGGTCCCTTCAATTACCCTGATGCCCTAACATATACGTAAAATGATGAAATATTCTTTCTTTCTGTTACTTATTTTTTTGATTTCGTTTCCTATATAAATAGTTATGAATGATAAAATTTCTTGCTAATGCATTAAGGCTTTAGTTTTAATCTTAAAACTTTTTCTTTTGCAACCTCTTCTAAATTCTTCAATTTATTATATGTATATAGAATGCGATCTTTCTGATTGGAATCTAGGCGAAGAATGAAATAGCACGAATCTTTATAAGTCATTTTCATTCGTCGAATTCGAGTGCTTTAAAAGAAACATTTCTTCAGCGAAATACCAACGCCCAACCCTAACCCGCTTAAACGCTTGTTAGATATTCAAAATCACGGAAAACTACGATTTTGGATCATATGAAAGGATTTTCCTTCCATTACTGTGTTGAAACTGAATTCTGGAATAGTGAGTGGGACACATCAATTCATACAGACCGTGACCTGTTCATCGGTCCGTTTATTGACTATCAGTTCGAACGTGCAGAGATTATTACAGAGGGAAGCGCTGGCTGGATATTGGATCTCGCCGCGAGAATTAATTGAAATAGTCGTCATATAGACTCCGTCCGCCCATAGAAATTATCGTAAATCAAATTAATACTTGGGCGTGTTGGCTAAAATGAGATATCTTTGAGGTAACTGTTTACTTCGGATACGTGTATATCCTCCATGTCCCTTCTGTTAATGGGCTATCAGAGGTTCAAAGGCTCGATTGTAAAATACAGCCAAAATTTTCAAAAGTTTTGGAAACGTGGAGTAAAATTTCTCTTTTTAAGTCAATTTGATTAAAATCTTCACGATATTTAAAGGCTAAAATAAGGATTAAAAGGAAAGTAGAACGCTTAATCCAAAAGGCTTATTCCTCAGATGTTTTGGAATAAAAAATTTCCAATTAAAGCCAGGATAACCAAAACCAATCAGCATAAAAGAAGAGGTGATCCTTTTAAAATTTAATCATTTATGTACGCGCTAATTGTATTTAGCACCGCTTGGGATACTCTTTATACTCGTAATTTACGACTCGATGAGCAGTAGCATTATATTTAACGAAAAAATATCTCTTTTATCTAGCGAAGAGTAGAACAAATACAAAGTTTTGGTCACAGGGTGTTAGAAAAATATATTAGCGCTTAAAATTTTAAGTTCTCTCGCTTATATCTAGAGTCTCGCATCTGTAATCTCAGAGACTCGTTATCTCCCTGGAGTTCCGTAAGAAATCTGTCTCTCTCGATTGTGCATTGCTACACGTGATATACCGCTTTTCTTACGATATAGACTCCAATGGGTCAAATAATATTGCTAATGGTTGGTTCGAGTTAAATGGTCGATTGGAGGTCAATGAAAACATTAAAATTTATTACTACAGTACTTAAAAAAAATAAAACAATATGTTCCAAGTAGAAACGCAGAATTGAGACTTTTCTCTTAGAACTCCAAAATATCATGAACGTCTCCGAGTTTAGAGATAAATCGCTTTCATCCACTCAACTTTGAATTGACTCCCTCCCTGCGCCCAAAATATCTAATTTTTCATGCTTTGCCTACTAAGCCTTAGACCATATATTTAATAGACCATGTGAGCTTTCTACTTAATACTTATGTGAGCTTTCTACTTCTAATCAGGCTCATTAGCTCAAGGTCCCAAATGAATAAGAAACGTTAACCTCTAAATCTTGAATATCAACCCTTCCCTTAATGTCACATACATTTCCCCCCCTCTCTGTCTTTCTATTTCTGTATCACTGTCAATTATCTTTTGGACCATAATCGAACAAATTATTTTGATAATATTTGACTTATCTTAGTCAAACCCATCCGCCTTATTTCTTTAATATAAAACATTTCCTCCACCATCTACAGCATATCCTCCTATACTATATCAAGGGTATGGAACAGGAATAAAACCGAAGTAAAAAAAACGGAATGGATGGATGAATGGAAAATGAAAAAAAA